>VXBA01002389.1:648021-743939 GCA_013399895.1 Serilophus lunatus | reverse complement strand
GCTGTGACCGGAAAAGAAGGTGACGACATTCAAGCGACGAGGGAGAAAGCTTGAAAAGCGGAAACACGGCCCCGGCCCGCCCCTTTTTCGGCCACCACTGCTGGGAAGAGCATCACCGCTCCGGTGCCCAGTGTCTGCAGCCCCCCAGCAGGATTACACCTATTCCTCTCAACCTGGGAGCAAGTATTCGGACAAAAGGAGGGGAGGGAGCTGGTTGGTTTTCACCTGTGTTTGTGTTTTCCAGAGAGGCTGAAGGGCCGAAGGTGCTTCCAGAGAGCAAGAGGGGAAAAGACACCCTTTCCTACCCTTTCCCCCTGTCCCTTTTTTAAATAACTCCCTTGTAATAAAAGCCCCTTGCTGGCCATTCTATTCAGTTTCTCCGTCACCTTTATTGAACTCACCCCCCCTGAACGCTAACAATGTTTAAACCACTACATTGGTAAGCTGCTTTCCTCTTCAGTGGGGAGGAGCCAGTTGTGTTACTTTAGAGTATCAACATAGCAGAGTTTGGTGTACTGTACTAAGGTGATGACTGAGGTATTATTAGTGAAGAGGTTCAGAAGTTGCTTCATGATGGAGAAAATACCTGATGTTTTGATACAGCCAAAAATCTGGCATCTCTATTTAAAAAAATTAGAAGAATGGACCCTGTCATTTTTAAAAGACTACGAAATGATGTCACATAGGTTTCGTTATCACTAAAGTCTGTATATACATTTAAGATACACACGATTCTTAAGATATGTTTAAGGTGCATACGATTATTAAACTGGTGGTCTGCCAGACGTGAGGTTACCTGTCAAAATGCAGTTTGACTTCTGTGAATATGTATGGTTATAAAGGCTTGGGTGGCCTTGTAACATGGGTCTTAAATATTATTATCATCTTAAAAATTGTTAATAGGAGGACAGTACTGGCATAGTTTTGCTCAGAACTTGGAAGAAGATGAGGGGCACTGTACTTGTCTAATCCCATGTAAACATATGCAATACCTGCTGATGATCTGTCAGGATTATGCTAAATGGATGTATAGAGGTTTCTCAAGCCAGGTTTTTAATCTTCAAGTTGTCAGAAACCCAGATGTCAGGTAACAAAGTGACCTGCCAGCAGGAGGATGGGAAGAGGCACAACAGTGATATTTACAAAAAATGTTTTGAGGCTTCATTCGTCGTCTCTTGGTGTGTTCCTATTTTTGTAATGTTTTTTACAATAGACTAGAGAGTTTTTTTCTAATAACAGAATTCGGTGTTGGCACATGATTGAGTTCCATAACTCGGCAGCAGCTGAGCTACTAAGCAGATAGGCAAGGTAAGCTACAGACCTTTAGGGCAGTAGGCAAAGGACTTGGATATGCAGGGAGTTTCCACCTGAAGTTTGGGTCCTTTCATCGTCATAGGCCGGACGGGTCTGCTCCAGCTGCTGTCGTTGTGCCAGACAAACCCTGGTCCTCGCTGCAGGTTATCAGCAGAAAGGCTGAGGCTGAGTGAGCAGCGCTCCTTGCCCGTTTGCATCCCTGCACATCTCCCTTACTTGTCCGTCAGGCCCTTTCCTTGCCTTACAGCAGCACCTAGTGGCCTCTCTGTAGGTTACTGCCCAGAAATGCCAAAATTTGCTGTGTCGTCCAAAACCTGTCTCTTCTACCAGTTTCCGGGCTTGCCACTGCCCGGCACATCAGGACAGCATTAAAGCTTCACACCAGTCAGTGACAGGTGAGCCAGGGGCTGTTCTCCACCCTTGTTTGGTGTGATCCTTTTACAGCAGGTTACAGTTGGGCAGGGACAGGGAGGCCACAGAGGGCTTATCCTTGCAGTTCCCTTCTTTTTGAGGAAAAAAAAGGTTATCTTGCATGTGATGCCAGGTCTGTGCAAGGTGTAAATGAGAAGTGAAAAATCTCTCAGGGCAGCTTGAGGGAAAACTGGGAGGAGGAAAGAGAAGAAGTGAGATGTTGGACATTTTATTACGGCAGGAAATGAGACATACAAAATGGCACTATCTGTGCATCTGTTCCCTCTGGTAATTATTTTAATGCTTTGATCAGGTTCAGCCTTTCAAAGGTTAGAAGTCCTGGAGATAATAAGTTTCCCACAAGTCGAGAGTGTTTTATGAGCAGCAGAGTAGAAGAAACAAGTTCAAATTAGTGCTCTGCCAAGCAAAGGCCACAGTATTAAATTTTTTAAAAATTAGGGTAATTGATAGCAACAGTGTAGTACAAAATCTCTGAGTCTCTGCACCAGCAGTTGTTCCTTTACACACGAACCTGTAGAAAACTGGGCTCCACACCTTACACAGCAAGTGATTCCTGTACCACAAGGTGAACCAGCTGTTCTGGACCCTAAGGCCGTGGCCTCTGAGGCAGAGAAGGCTCCTCTTGGCCCTGCACCTGCCCAGGGAGCATCTCACAAGCTCTCGTGTTGCAGGGGCTGAGGCAGGACAGCCCTTCTTGGGAGGGAATCTAGGTTAGGGTGGGTGGGCAGAGCTCAGGAATGCACAGCCCTGCAGTGCCCACCTTTCACATGCCTTCTCCTAACCAAGGCAGTGCCCTTTTGTGCAGTGCTTTGGAAAGGCTCCACTTATGAACAAACTGCTTCAGTGGGCACTGCACACCAAGCTGTATAAGGCAGCTGGTAGAACTGTAGAAATTTTAAGTTTTATGGGGAACCATCCCCAAATTTGGTTCTTCCTGGGAGGTCACACCAGTGGAGTGGCCTGAAGTAACCAAATGAGAGCTCAGACATGCAAACAGCAACTTTACATAATTCACACCACTGCAGAGTCTCAGACCTTCAGAGACAGATCACTCAATAGCAGCAAGGTGCTTTCCCTGAACAATCCATTCCACTGCTGAGGCACAGACATCTTAAACAGATTGCAGAGAAACACGAGAAAAACCAGTAATAAACATTACATGAGTGAAAACTGTAGCACAAACCACTGAAAAGCAAAAGACAGGCATTAAAAATACGTTCTTTGTCACTCTTTGGGTTGCTATAGTCCCATAGTACAGAGATAAAACATCCTTCTCACTGTTGGATAAAGACAATGGAAATATAGATCCTAGGAGTCTGCTGCTGCTGCTTGGTTTTATGTCAGGGAAGAAACAAGTAAGCAGATTGTCATGTTGGTACAGTTCCACTTGGTCTGGGGGTCACTACACTTGGATTTAGTGTTTTCAAGGGAGTGTGGGTAGCAGGTTCCTGAAACAAAGTGCCACTGGTGCTATTGCAGTGCTTAAGCACCTCAGACAAACAGCAGCAGGAGCAGCAGAGCAAACTGCACATGCTGTAGGTCTGCCTGTTCTGTGATGCTTTGTGCTTACCAGCAACAGGTGGCAGCTGGTAGTTATGTCTTGTGTGCATTCACCAGTAAAAGATATGGATACACTTGTTATGGCAATAACTAAGAGAAAAAAAAAACACATTTGCATTGAAATGTTTAAATAAAATGAAATATTGTGGGAAAAAAATAGAAATTGTTAAGAAAAAAGTTTCCACCCTGTTACTTTTCCTAAAATCTTACAAAGCCTCCTTCCTTCTGTTTCTTAAAAGCTGTGGTATATACCTTGTTTTGTACTAAAAGTGCCTCATGTTCCTAGGAATTACACATGTAAATCTTTTACCCTGAAGTGTGATACTTATGAATATATTATATTTGATAGAATTTCTTTGCAGAATGAGGATCGATTAACACATTTCTAGTTGATAAGAATAGCATGGCTACTCTCTGTGTTAATTCAAATTAGACTTTGGGTTTTGAGGAGTTGTGGGGTTTTGTATTTTGATTTCAGGTGTTATGACTGTTCCTTACGCTGTTTCTCAAAAGCGCTCTTAAAATGGATGTTTAGGTATATTATTTGAGCAATTTTAGGCTTGTGCTACCCTTATCTACTTATTTCCAGGCTGTTAAGATGTGGAATTATTTTTCTAGCAAGAATTTCCGTCACTTAGCAATTCTAGTGTCTTCAAAACATTTTTTACCTTGTAGGTAATCTTCTTATTCATAATGATAGTACAAACTATAGATATAGAAGTGTTGATAGCATCACCAATACAAGATAGTTGTGCATGTAGCCCACTATAATCTGTTTTGTATTCTGTTCAATAAAATCTGTCTGAGAAGTTCAGAATTACAAAAGAAAAAATAATGGTATTTCTGTGATCTTTATTCTTAGATGATTTTCAAATGCAGTAAAATGGGTGTTAACTATATTTTCATCATAAATTTGATTTAATCTTCCCATGACTCTGTAACATCAGCTTGTCCTTCTTAAATGCTGTATTTTTTTTTCTCAGTGTCGTTCTTAGTTTGAAACAAGCACCTTTGAGGTCTTACTGTGCACACTCCTTGTTTCAGGTTTCCTCCAGTACGTGCCAGTCTGATCAAACTAATTCTACAGAAGCCTGTCAAAAGTCATCATTGTTTCAGTTTGCAGAGGTGAGTTTGTTTAAAAAAGGGTTTTCTTTTCTAGTGTTTCTTTTTAAGAAGCATCTGATGTTCAGCTTAAAGAGAAATCAGAAGTCTTTAACTAAAATTCATGCTTTTATTTGTTTCTTCTTTTTGGGTTCATGCTGTTGAATCATTTAGCAGGTAGGTAGGTCAGACTTGAGTGTGGGAGAGTGTGTTTAGGAGCACGATGGAAACCCTAGAGTAATAATGGAGCTGTGCTTTAAGATTTAATTTAGAGACGTGTCATTCCTGCACTTTGTTTTAAACTAGAGCCTTATTAACTAAAGTTTTAAGATATGTATTTCAGTATTATGTTATATTCATAATCCACTGTGGCTGCTGTAGTCATCAGCTCCTGTAGTTCTGGAATTTCTAAGACTTTATTCTGTAACACAAATAGCTCTATGCAACTTTGCTCTATGCTTTAACTGTGCAATGTACAATCTTTCTATCAACATATTCCAGTTATTATTAGAAGTGCAAATGTGGTATGTTTATGCAAATGTTTATGTTTATGGTACTCTTTAAAAAGTGTAAGCTGTTTCATCCAAGTGTTAGTGGGTTTCATTGATAGAAATAACAAGATAGAAATGAGATTTCAAGGAATCCTGGCTCTGTGCAAGCATCACTTGTTTGTTGATATTCCAAATTTTGAAATAGTCATAATCAAGTGACATAGGAATTTTGAGCTGCACAAATATTGATTGTACAGGACACTGAGTGGTTTTTAAGTAAGTGCATATGGAAGGAAATTTTGTCTTAGCAGGGGCTTCTTTTTCTTATCTGTATTCACACCAGATGTGAAACTGAGTCCCGTGTCTTTAATATTCATTGGCATGTGCTCATTCTTACTCCTCCCTGAATATCATCACTTCTGGAGCAGATACATTGCAATCCTAGCACACAGAAAATAAGATAATCTTTTTATTTGTTCTAACACTGACGCACAAGACCTTGAGTTCCAACTTAAGACCTGAGGCTTTCAAAAGGTATTAGAAATAAACTGGAGCACTGATCCTTTATTTCCGATCAAAGGTATTGGCCAGAGTGAAGTATATAACCTGTAATTAGGCTCCTAAACAGCCTGCTGGCTTTTCTCGTTAAGAAGAGGAATTGCCTGATGTGCCATCAATGAAAAGTAATACTTAGAAGCTCCTTAGAATTGGTTAATTCCAGTGGCAGTTATGAAACTTCTATGGTAATGACTCAACATCCATCTTCCAGTGTTTCTGAGATGCTTTTGTATGCTTATACTGTCAGTAGGGCAATGTCATATGTTGTATAGTTCCTCTTGATAATGGTCTGTTTCTTGAATTTCACTGCTGAATCTTTTAAAAAGTAAGACAAATACCAGCTTTCCTAATTGTTTCAGTTCATTTTACAGTACTAAAGCAGGGAAGTGCCAGTTCCATGTGGCAGTAGGCAGGAATTGCATTTAGTGCTGCCAGATAAGGTCTTGCTAAGGGTTGTGACCACTGGTTTTCCTTACCCATTGAAGAAAAACTTCAGTGAGTGCCAGAAAACAAGCTCAACTGTACTGCTAAAGCATGTGGTTTAGAAATAGCTTACTGGTGATCAGTATTTAGCAATGCATATTAGCTAGTCTTAACTTTTCGAAGATGTTAAACATCCTTTAACGAGGGTGCACCTAACCAGTGCATTGCAGGTATGTGTGCTAATGGCAAAAAAATTGGTACTTGTACCAAGACGTAACATTAATCAGAGGTGTCATTTGCAGCAAAACTAATGGACACAAGTTAAACAATATAAAATGCAGTTACTTTAGTGCCTGGGATAGATCTGGTGTCTCAAAATGCCTGCACACTTTGTATCCCTGTCCACACTTACCTTCTGTGCAAAGTAGCAATTTGTGCTCTGTCATCGCCACCATTCTGCAGCCTCAGGTCTTTCGCTGAACTGTGAAATACAATACAGTGTTAAGATTTTGTTGCTAACCCTGCTTTGACATATCAGCAGGCAAATAAAAGCCCTTAAAAAAAGCCTGTTTTTTTTAATCCTGGGAAAGGTTTTCCATATGAAAAATAACTTAAGATTACCATTTCACAGATGACCTGTTTACAAGCCTCCTGGAAAGCAGATACTGTTTGTTGTATAGGTGTGCTGGGGCTCATTTGCTCTTGGGTATCAAGAGTCCTTGTGTATAATGGATCACAAGTTTAGCATGTTGAAGTTTGATACTGAAACTGAAGAGTTAGGTAATACAAACATAATTGTTTTCCTGACAGATCTCTTCAAACACGTCACAGCCTGGAGTCCCGGGGACAGTAAAACAAACGGAGGAGTCTGCATTGTTTCAGTTTGCTGAGGTATAATGGCTGAATACGGTGGGGGAGGATGGGAGGAAGCAAGGAACTGGTAAGAGTTGTCACTGAATGACTAAGCACTCTGTCTTACAAGGGATTCCCATCAGTAAATACTTATCTTCTTCATCATGTTAAGAAAATTGCAGGTGGAATGGACAGGATGTTGGCCAGTTCTTTTACCTGTAGCATATATGAAAGATACTGGGCTTGTGAACATTATCTAGTCTTCCATACCAAAGGATCACTGCAGGCATATTTTCCAAATGGCCTCTTAATTTGCATCTAGGAAAACACAATTAAAAGACATTCTGAAATCACACTATGCTCTGCCTGTGGAAGAGGCTGCAGCAGTGCAAAATAGCAACTGCCTTAGAGGCAGGAATCATTTGAAGAATCCTTGCAGGTCAAGGGAGGCTTATCACAACAGCTACAAGCATCATTTAACAGCATCGTTAGGTGGTGACTTATCGAACTTGTCCGCCTTCCTATATATACTGAAGGTTTGAAGTTGATTAAAAATTGCTTTTAAGAATTTCTTCTCCCATGTATTGAATGTTCCTCCGTGAATTGACTTTCCACACATATGCTCTTCTTGCCCATTTGGGGGAGCCTGGTACTGCTTACAGAATCAGTTATGCTACAGGTATATTCAGCATGTGTCTGAAAAGTCTGGAATTGGAGCTGGCACTGTTGCAGAGGAGCATAATGGAATTAAAAGCTACCCTCTCTGTTATTCCATGTGTTTACAGAGGTTTGACTACATACAACATGCCCCCTTGTGTGAAATGTTAAGCTGAGTGTGCACTGGTTTTAACTTGGCTAGAATGGGTCTTGATGTTATTCTTAGGAGGCCCAATGAAGAAAAAACAATTTACTGATTCAGGTGCCATGAAATGCCTGACTACAAACACCCCTGTAAAAGACAGAATATCTCTAATCATGAAGTTATTTTTATATGTACCACCTTTTTCTTTGAAAGCTACAAGTTAGTTTGGAAAGTTCTTTTGAGAAAACTAGTGGAATTGAGCAGGATGATATGATATGTGCTGAAGCCAGCCTTTTAAACCAAGTTAAAAGATGGAGAACATTTCTTATGAATTTTATTGCAAAATATTGCACAACTGAATCTGCTAAATAAGTTTCAAAAATATTACCCATTTCATATTAAATAAACAATTTTGGATATCTGCAGAGTTGAACAGAGCATGTATTTCATTCAGTACAACATTCTTAAATTGTCATGTAAAACCTGACTTAGCTGTCCTTTCAGAATGCCACAGAAGCTTGAAGTCATTTCCTCTCCTGATTGAACAAACAACATAATCTCACACCTGAAAATCGTCAAGTGGATGTGACTGCTTTGAGTTGCATGCCTCTACAGTGAGCCAGCTCATTTGGCACACTGGAGTGCATGTATGAATCATCAAATGTTAGGTAGAAGAGGCGCTTAGAAAGTTAATTAGAATTTCCTCAAGATAGTTTTAGAGTCAGGGTTAATCTCTTTTCTTGTAGAAGTATTTAAATATGTGTGTAATCTGGGGGAGGTGGTTTAATTCTGTGGCTGGAAATAAGGGACAGAAATCTGGAAAAGAAAACAAAAAAACCCCACATTGTTTGCCCTGGTTATTCCTCCTGTGAAACCTAAATGACAGTAATGAACATGATGTTTTATCTATAGCAGTATAAAATGGCATTTTTCTAAGCTTGCAGCCTGATTTCATTTATGTTGTTCCAAGGGAAGGTATTGAGCGTATTACAGAACCTCTTTTAAGCTTTCTCCCCTGCTATTAAAGCCGCTTGTGCTTGATCAAATATAAGGACTTTCATTTGCACAGGCTGTCTTTGTCAAGTTTGGCAAAAGTCCTATTTCTTACTGTGCCACTTCTTGCTGGGTCCTGTCTATATGAATGCATTACTGCATTTAGTAAGCTAAATTATGGCAAGCAATTTGCAGTAGACTGCTGACAGCAATGTACAGAGCTACAAAAGAAGAAAGAGAGGGAAAGAAAGTAGTTATTTAACCAGTAGCCAAGCAGACCTGTGAAGAAATGTGAAGTGTGCTGTGGTCTGATGTGCGTGAGACTTCTGGCAGCTATCCCAGCTCAGTTTTGGTTCTGGCTGGGTGTTCCTCATATGTTCCCTTTCTCTTCGCTGCCTTTGCAGCAGGGTGAGTAAGAGTGCCTCTTTGTGAAGACAGCAATCCTATTGAGTAGATTTGTAATTTAAAATGGACACCTTTACCCCCAGAGTACAAGTCCTCTGTCACTCAGAAACAGCTTGTTATATGTAGAGTAGATGGGATTCTTCTTGTCTTTACAGCCTCAGTTAGTCTTTCATCTGATTGTCTGTCCCAAGTACTATAGTTGTCAATTAAAGCAGTTGAGGTAATGGCTAATAAGGCCCACTCCATGACTTGCCACAAAAGATTATAAAAATCCTGGGAACAAGACTTTGTTGGGGCCTGTGGGTGCGCAGGCAAGTGCCTTGGAGGTCTTCAGAGATGATACGGCATCCTCATAAGAGTTTTTTGAAGTGTTGCCAAGTTACACTTTCAGCTTTCTCCTACTGCTCCGATCTTGCAAATACTTGGCCCTACTGTTGTCCTTCTCGTTTGTACCTTTATGGAAAGCCATTATATGGGCCAGTGATTGCTGAGCAGTGGGCTGTGTTCCTTACCATGGTGGCTGTTTGCAAGCTGTCTGCCCACATGGGCTGGTCCCTGCCGTCCTCCTTGCCATGTGAGGGAAGTAGAGCAGATGGGGCCCCTTGCTCTCTTGGTCTTACTGGATGTGTGTTTGGCAAACGTGAACAGATGGTGACGATCGCTTTGTTGAGAGGAAACAAGAGTACTTCTTGGATTTACTTAGCTAAACTCTCATCTGTTACTAAACAAAGAAAAGGCTTCCAGGAGTGGAAACAGAAAAATTGCTAGTTCAGCCATCCTAAAACCAAAATTAATCCAAACCTCCCAAACTCATTGCTTTCAGCAGCTTTCCTGAAGTTTTTCCCTAGGTGATTTAATTTAAAACAAACAACTAACCAAAAAAAATCTATTTAAGAAAAAATGCATGCCTGAGGATGATTTTGTCCCTGCTGCATTCTCACATACTCACTTTGAGAAGGCTTGCAGGCAATCATGTCTGTTTATTTCTGTGCTGAACAGAAGGTTTGAATCCAAAATTTCCAGTCAAAATGCCTTGAAATTGGGAGTGTAAGAACACTGTTTCCCATAGGGAAAACTGTAGTCTTCACAGATAAAGACCCAGGTATTTGCCCATAGGTTGAAATTATTAGATGTTTGTGTTGAAGTATAATGCCTATTCTAGGAGGGAAATTAAAAAGTGGTACCATGGCACATGTTTCTTCAGGTTGTAGTACTGCAGGTTCAGATTTTTCTGAGTAAAGCTGGAAGATGTTGTTGTTGTTAAAACAGGGAATGGGATCTGTAATCTCACTGAGAGCTCATCAGCCATCCTCTTCCTTCTGATTTTTGGCCAGCAACTTCGCCAGAATGAGTTCCATGTTTATGTCGCTTGCAATTTGTTTTCTTAACTCTGAAAAGATTCTTGGTTTTGAGGATTTTTTTCTGAAGCGAAATGTTGGCTTCCTCTCTTTCTATTAGTCCTACAAGAATCTCACATTTTGTTAAGAGCACTTTTTGTCTTGTCTATATTTCTCTGCTCTGTCCCCACGTTGTACATCAGGAGGCAAGATATGCCCCTATGTTCTCAGGCTGTACTTCAGTATGTGGGTGTTGTTCTGTGCCTTTTCTGGCATTCATGCTGCACTGAAAAAATAATTAAGAGGTGAGAATTTATGATGGTAGAAAGATTAGAAAGTTGAAACCCTCTTCCTGCAAAGTGCAGTGTACAAGATCACTTAGTTCATTGGGGACTTGAGCAGGTTCACTGAGCTGTCTCAAAGCAAAACTAGAATGTTGAATTACTTTAGTTTAATATTCTAGTATTATTAATAGTGGACATTTGACGGTTACTTTAAATAGCTTGAAGTGAAATGGATGTCCTGGATTTTGTGGAGGGGAATGGATGGGGAGTGTAATAAATCTCTTTGGCAGGTGAAAGGTAAATTTTTCAAATACCCCAGTTGAAAAATATAAGGAGAAAGGCAAAGATGATAATTTTTACATCTGAAAGATGCAGAAATCTGAAAGAACTGTAGAATGGTTTGAGCTGGAAGAGATCTTAAAACCCATCTCATTCCACTCCCTGCCATGGATAGGGCCACCTTCTACTACACCACGTTTCTCAGGGCCCCCATCCAGCCTAGTCTTGAACCAGTCTTTTGAATTGAGCTAAGCTTGAACTGAACCCATCCCTAGTCTTCCAGGGATGGGACATCCACAGCCTCTCTGAGCAGCTTGTTCAGTACCTCACCATTCTGTGACTAAAGAAATCTTCCTAACTTCAAGTATCCTTTTTCAGTTTAAAACCATTGCCCCCTGTCCTGTCACTGCCTGCCCAGTCATGATCCTAAGTGTGATTTTTGTGGTGAGACAGATACTGCAGAAACACTGGTGATCTTGCCCCAAGGCTTCTCAAGGCTTCTAGGTCAAATGCTACCATGTAATGCCATGACAAAAGAGGTCAAATATGATAAATAATGATTAATTCGTGAACTGGTGAACTCATAAGGCTGCCCTTGGAAGCAAGTCTGAAGACATCTGGCTGTAAAAGCAATTCCCTGAAGTGCAGTGGAAGTTACTTACTCAGAAGTGCTGGGAACACCAACAGCTATTTAGAAGGCTAGATTTCATCTTGAGACCTAAGTTCTTATTTCCTTTTTCTAACTAAAGAAAGTGAAACAAGCAGTGCCTGTGATGACAGATGGTCCTCTTCTATGTCTGCCCAGACTGTCTAGGAGAATTTTATTTAACCTTGACCACCACAGTTCATGTTTTTAAGCAACAGGTATGTCTTGTTCATTTAGTCACATAAAACACATGTAAAACCCACAGCATGATAGAATATTAGCTGTGGACAGTACAAACATAGAAGAGTGTCCATGAGCCTAATCTAAGGAAGAAATGCTGGTTTTGCTTCTATTCTACTTTGTTCTAAAAAGCTGTTAAGTGTTTCTTGGATTGTATTGCCAGAAGGATCTAAAAGTAACTGATTTAACTAACCTCTTAATTTTTCATTCTTTTTCTCCTTCCCTTTTCTTTCTTTCCTATGTGCCACTGAAATATTTTCTCCTCTGTTCATTTGTAACCTAGATCTCATCAAATACTTCCCAGTTGCCAAGTCCTGAGCCAGTAAAGCACTGTGGGAAGTCGGCACTCTTCCAGTTGGCAGAGGTAAAATTATTCCCAGTAGTGTCACAATGGGAAGGTGTGTGTATCTTTTCCCCCAAAAAAAGTATGAATTGTGTAAGGCTTGCTGTAGTATCAAATGTGGTATTTTCAGAAACCTGGATTAGTAAATAATGAAATAGCAAGAGAATTAGGCAGTGGCAAGGGCTCCAGGGGCTGAGGAGTATTCATATGTATATTTTCTATTAGCTTTATAACTATAATTAAAGCAATGTTCAGGACAGTAACAAATACAAGAGAGAGCAGCATTCTTTTTAGCGGGCAGTTGGATAACAGGGTTAAAAAAACATAAAGCTTCAGTTATAAGGATTGGAAGATGCATTGATTAATCAAGAACTGAGAGTAGGAAAAGTAGACTTTGAAGTCATAAGGAATCTGTATGAAGAGTTGGAATTTGATGCAGTGTATTAAGTTCTGAAATTGGCAGCTGTCAGCAGGAATAAAGAATGCTGGGTCAGATTTCCCAAAAGCATTAGAAATTCTCTGTGAGTCTTAAATATAACCTTGTAGAGATCTTCTCTTTGATATAGATGATTCATTCAAAGACCTTTGAGGCTTGATGTACAGATACTATTCTTCATGGTGATTGAAAGATGAAGATATGTGTTTTATGCCAGGTAAATAAGGGAGTATGCTGGCAAGTTTTTGCACACTTTTTTTCCTGTTTTTTATTCGTTTTTTTAATTCCAAAATCACATCCTATTTCAGTGAGGAAAATGCTTCTCTGGATCCCATCTAGTGGCATCCAGCCATATATTCTTGCTGGTGAGGTCAGTGCCTCTCAGGAAAAAAAAAAAAAAGGACAGAGGTTGGAAGCCCCGAAATAAAAGTTCTTGTTCCTTTGATAGTAATGCATCTGTCTAACTTTATAGGAACTTAAATGAGTGGAAAAAAACCTGCCTTACTGTGCAGGCAGTCCCTGGCAGTAGTAGAGTTTGTGAGTATGTGCTATGTTGTCAGCAGTGCCTGCGGCAGGGTGATTACACCTAACTGTGATCAGTGATCCCTAAGGGTATTTGGCTGTTGCAGCCCTGGGACAGCAGAAGGGCAGATAATATTTAGTCAGGGACACCAGAGATGTTTGAGATGTCCTCTTGCAGGCTATGACTAGTGCTGTTCTGGAGTAAGGCTGTTGCTGAGTGCAGTCTGATTTTTGGAAGTCAGCATTAGAAGTTGTGATGTGACTGTGAAGCTTGTGACGTCCTAATTTAAAAGAGGGACAGGTGCATGTCCACAGGAGTGCACAGTTTGTACTGCAGGTGGCAGAAAAAGTGAAGCTAAGTCTGGCAGCATGACGAGTATGTTGGACAGGTCTGTGTGATGGCTCAGCGATTGCTCAGATGGATTCCTGCAAGCCTAATTTAATACACAAAAGGAATGTTAAAGCCTCTGATTCAAACAGGGAAAAACTTGGCAGATGTGTTGTTAAGCACGTCCTCCCTGTCTCTAGCTCTCATAGGACATTAGTGCTTGATTTTTTAATCTTCTCTCCCCTTACCCCACCCCCTTCCCCTCCCCAGTTTCGGAGGTCTCTAATGTTGGCTTGTAATTGGATAAATAAAATAGGAGAGATTCAGCTTAAGTTTTCAGATAGCAGTTCAGGACCTGGTTTGGAGCATCCCAAATAGACTCTGTTCTTTATCACCTTGAGGGTGTCTTAGGTTTGCAAATTGATTTAGCAGACAGCTGTGCTATGCCAGTGTAACTCCCAGTTGTGGATGCTGTGCACTGAAGGGGACTGAACTGCTGTCTCCATGCTGCTGGCTTGTCAAGTATCTGGTGCGTGGGAGCCTGTCTTCTTCAGCACACCACATTGCTCTGCTCCTCCCTCATCTCTCTGCTGTATGGATTAACCAATTTTACCTTCTTTCTTTTTCCCTCTTCCCTATGCTTCCTTTTTAGGATTTCTCAATATTTCACAGATGGTGATTAAAATAAAATGCAGGAGTGGGCTAAATAATTTTCTAAGAAATTCTGAGGATTTCTAAGTTTCTACGAGCAATTGGAGCAACCACTCTGCAGTCTGAGGCTGCTGCTGATCTGCTGTGCTGAGTCTATTGCTGTGCCTAAATGCTTGCCCTCTCTTTAGCCTTCAGTGTGGAGGCATGAGAATGAAGGGAGGCAGTCGTGGGGTTGAGCATCACCTCCACAAGGCAAGGAGGCCACTTCTGCTGCAGAGCACTAATAACACTGAGCTGTAAACAGCACCTGGAGGCTTGAGCTGTAATGGTCAGAGATTAGGAGATGCTGTGGAATCTGTGGCTTCCAGGAGATGTAAAGATAGCATTTGGTTTTATTTATTTCCTTTATGGCAGTGATGGGTTTAATTCTGAAAAGTTGACTTTGTGGGCCCGCTTTGGTTGAGAGCAGTGAAAACTGAGTTTGGGGGATAGGAAGAGCTAAAAGGGTATGACTACTTCAGTTCTACAGTCCCTTACAACTTCACTTTCTTACACTTTCCAAGGAAGAAAGTATAACAAACCTGTAAACCTGATCAGAGATGATGGGGTATGTCCTTAAAAATAGAACATTTTCTTCATACTTATGGCCAATCCTGACGCCAATACTGTCTTTGTTCAGAAAGAGATCATTTCTTTGCATCTAGCTCAAAACTGGTACAATACACTCTATGAAGTACTGAAGAGGATCACAGCCTGATACAGGAAAAAGGTTCTGGAGGATAATCAGCTATCTGCCTGCATGACAGCCCTCTTTTACTCTGAGGAGTGCTAAAGGCTCGAGGGCTCTTACTTTAGTTTCATAGGATCTCACTTATATCAGTCCTGTAGGACACCAACAGTCAATGCTTGAAACCCTCTATGATAATGAAATTATTTTCCAATCAAATGTCCTACTAAGCCTTCAAAAACACCCACCAGCTGGATGGCATGGTGTTGTGGATTGGTGCTTAGCTTCTGGAGTCTGTTCATGTGTGAGAGAGCATGTGCTTCAGTTTGTCCTGCCTTTCAAAGGAAATCCTGACAAGAAGAACCCCAAATCTGCAAACGCCTTTTAGTGTACAATGGTATTATCCACTGGAGCAGTGGTGAAGCAGATCTGCACTTCTTACTCAATATGTAATTTTATGAATTAATTTTTCTGTGTTGTAAACCAAAAAGAATTGTGCTGGTAAAAGAATGTTTTATATATGGGTTTGTTTGGGTTTTTTTTCTCCATAGATTTCTTCAAGTACATCCCATTCAGGGCCTTCTGATTTAACTAAACAGTGTGGAACATCAGCATTATTTCAGCTGGCAGAGGTAATACTGAAACATTTGTGATTAATTACCAATGCAGTGGGGTGGAGAAGTTAATGCTGTGGATTGCTGAAGTCTGGAAGGCAGAACAGGGCTACAGTTATAATTACACTGCTGCTTATAGAAGCATAAATTATCATAGCTGGGCTGCCACAAGTCAAGATTGCTCCAGATTAGCCATCAACTTAGATGTTTCTAAGAGTCTGCTGCAGATGACAAGTACCACCAGTTCCTGTTAGCAAAGAGGCTTTCCAATCACCATTAAATTTGATTCAATTTCTTTATTTAGGGTTTGAGGTTTTGACTTCTGGTTTAGCTGAGGGATGCAAATAGTTGAGACAGAGCTGGATTGCTCTGTTACTCAAATTTTAGGGCATTGCCATTACAAAATCCTGTTAAAGGTCATGAGCAGTTCTCATTTGTTTTGCTTTTTGTGTCTCCTGCTTTTTTCAAGTGGAGAATTAACAGCTCAATAACTACTATAGAAACTCTGCTGTGATACTCTGAACAGATCTTTCTCCTGGGAGTTCAAACCAATGGCATCTTACTGAAATTTTGCATTTGTTTTGTTTCTAACAGTCTTCTTTTAGCTTTCCCAATCTTAAAGACTGTTTAATTTCAATTTTATTTGCAGATCACAAAACAGTAGTCATGTTTTTGTAGCCACATCCATAGCTCTCTACTTCTGGCTACTGCAGAAGCAGCAAATGTGCATGTTTGATTGGCAAAATATTATTAGTCCAGTGAGTTGCATTTTAAAGATTGACCTTTGGCTTTTGGAAATCATAACCTGTATTTATATTTCAGTATAGTAAAAAAGTCATAGAAGTACCTTGGTACTAAGAATCCATGCCAGCGTAGATGTGGGGTTCTTCTTTGCATAATTTAACCTGCTTCCTAACAGACCCTGTGTGCTGCCCAGGCTCTGATGTTCCACAGTGCTCAGCCTAGCTTGGCCTGAACTAGATCAGCAATTTCTACCCTGTGCAGCAAGAATTTTGGAAATTTACTACAAAGCATTCTATCATTGTTATGCTCATACATATATTGGTGTAAGTCATTTTTTTACTTTGCAAGGATAAAAAAGCCTTGCTGATCTGGGAAATCTAAAATTGACCTGAAGAGAACCCCAGTGATCTAGGCGAGGTACATCCATACTGTACATGGCCTGTGGGCTGATCTGCAGGAATCTTCTGATGTTTGGTTCAAAGAAAGCCTCTTCATCTGGTCTTGCTCCAGGTGACTAGTTGACATTTGTTCTAAAAACAAAAGAGCACTGGGAATTCTGCTTGAGGGCTTTAAGAGGGGAGAGTAAGAAGATGACATATCTTCCCAAGGGCAAACGGTTAGTGCTGTGAAGGACTGCTGTCTGTAGCAGTGTCAGCATACTTTACAGGTGATCCAAAACAGAGATTTCCCAAGTCAGTGCTGCAGGAACATGGCAGTTTGAGGACCTTTTTACAGCTCTTTTCTTGAATATCAATGTTCCTCAGACAGTATGAGGATTTTGGTTTCCATTAATGTTATCTCCAGGAGGAGATAACCATGGCAACCACTACTGCTTTCCAGTTCTTTGCAAAATGTGTCTGTGACATAAGAAGAAAGATTTGCAAGGTTTTTGTGCTACCTCCCAAATTACTTTGCACATTCAAGTAAAAGAAAATAATCTCGATTACTGAGATTCAGTTAACTTTTTTTTCCCTCCCTCCCTCAGGGCCACTTGGAAAATGGAGGAAGGAATTGTACTGGGGATGTTTGAGAGTTGAAGGGGGAATGGATGTGAGATTCCAAGTAACTTGTCTGTGGCAATAGTCAGAGATAACTCTACTGTGCTGTTGCACTTAGAGTATTTTGAAAAACAATCTAGCAGTGGGTTTCGAGGTTATATAAAAAGACCCTTAGCGGATCATGGAAACACCACTCAGATCAGCTGGAAGTTTTTCTATTAGAGCAGTGGGACCCACCAGCCTTATTCTAGCACTTAGCCATCATCACATTACATCAGCCTGAGTAGGGCTTCAGCATGTATTTCGGTACTGGCCTTTTGCATAGTTTGCTTTCCTAAACTGAAATGCCGGGGAGATTCACTGTTTAATGCTCCTGTGAATATAAGTCATGTTAACAATTGATGTTTGTTTTATGAGGCCTGTTTTTAACTTGTTTTAGATGTGCCTTGCTTCAGAAGGAGTAAAAGTGAAAGAACCTGGGAAAACAAAAGTGGAAGCACTGGAAAATGTGGGAGGGGAAGTTTCAGAGGAAATGGAAGAAGAACTGGAGAAAACAACAGTAAAAGACTCCTGTAAAGGAAAACTAGAACAATCAGAGTTAGAGAAAATGCAAAACCAGGATGAAACAAATGCTGAGGAATCAGAAACTGCAAAATTCAGAGATTTTACTAGTCTTGCAATGCAAAACAGTCCTTTTGAGAGAAAGGATAACACAAAAGATCACATGTGCTGTTCACCAGAACTTTTCATGGGTGACATGAGTATCCTCGGGCTAAAGCCGGAAAAAATAAAGAAGAAAAAGAAAAAAAACAAGTTGGACCGACACACAAACGAAAAATCCACGCCCAAGAAATCCTGTAAAAAAAGGCAGTCCTCCGAGTCGGACATTGAAAGTGTGATGTACACGATTGAGGCCGTTGCCAAGGGGGACTGGGGTGCTGAGAGACTCGTGGATACTCCCCGCAAAAAAAACCGCCCTGTCTCGAGTGTGAAGGGAAGCGTGTTGGATACAAAATCACCAAAGAAAAAAGTGAAATCGAAAGAGAAGAAAACATCAAAGGAGAAACCGATGGAGACCACCAAAGAATCAAAGCCTCCCGATTTCCTTAGTATTGCAGCCAGCAAGGAAGAACTGTGTGAGGCTTCTGATAACATTAAAGTGGAACCACTGACCCCAACAGAGGAGGTGGTACCTCAGAGCTTACCAGAACAGGTCAAAACTGAGGACAGTGACTGTGTTAAAAAGATAGAAACCTGTGGCTCCAGGAAATCAGAGAGATCTTGCAAAGGTGCTCTTTATAAAACTCTGGTGTCAGAGGGCATGCTCACGTCTCTGCGCGCTAATGTGGACAGAGGTGGGTGGCTTTGAGTGTTTTATTTACAGCATGAGCTGCAAAACCCTGCCTGGAGTGAGAGGAAAAGTGAAAGTCCATGTTTAACCTGGAGTTTGAGCAATGTGTGATGAGAATGTTGTGTCTGGTCACCTGAAACACTGAAGGCAAAAGGAGGGGCTGAACTCCATGATCCAGGGCAGGTCTTTTGATGTCTTGCCCTCTGTGTTCCTACTTGCCTCATTAACCTTTAGCCTTTCTTCCTTTTGTCTTTCGTGATCAGAGATTTAGCTTCTTGACTGAAGGTTTTGTTGGTTAATTTGTCAGCGTGCTGATAGATGTAGGCAGGGCTTGTGATGTGTGTAACCTGGACAATTACCTTGTTTCTACATAAACAACTCCTGTGGTTGTGAGCATAGTCCTCAATCCTGCAAGAACCATGTTCTTATTTTGCCTTGGTTGTTTTGCTGTAGGCAGTGAGCGAGAATCCTTTACCTTGTAGAAAGATAAATTTGAGATAGTTTTTGGAATCTTTCGGAGGGATGTCTTGAAATATTTTTCTGACTAGTAGATTTATGTGTGCAGTTAGTCAGAAAAGAAAAAATGTGTTTGGAATTTAGGGAAGTTTATTACAATAAATCTGCTCATCTCTTTTCCTCCTTTATACCTCAAGAGATCCTGACTTTAGAGGCAGGATGGGGAAAGATGGGGACAGGAAAAACAGAATATCACATGCCAATATTATCACTCCACAATTTAAAATAAAAAGTGTTTTGTAACTGCCTTGAAGAAGGTCAAGCACCATAAGTTGCAGTACTGAATGGGTACACAAGTCTCTCATGAGCCCACTTTGTTATGGCATGTTTTTCTAAAGATAAGAAACAATTTTCTGCCTTCACCACAGGAAAAAGAAGCTCAGGAAAAGGCAACTCCTCAGATCATGAAGGATGCTGGAATGAAGAAATCTGGGCCTTTTCCCCAAGTGGGACAAGTGGGAACAAAAAACTGAAAAAGACTAAGCCAAAGGAAGAGTTTGTTTTTGGGTAAGTCATGGTTTAACAGCATTAAAGGTTTTGATTAGGTCAACCTGGTACTTTGAGTGAGTCCTTCTCACTGCACATAACTGGACTGCATCCAACATCACAATTAGACAGAATTCCTGAAAATTATAAACCCTGTTAGACTGAATCATGATCCAGATGCCTGTTTTTTTATATAGGAAAGTAATTCCTTTGAGATCTTTCCTGGTTTGCACCACTGTAAATGAATTTGAATGATGTTATTTGCTCAATTCTTAAAAAACCACAGTATTTACCTGCTCAAAAAAGTGGTGAAACAGATTGCTTACGTTTTCAAGGCATTTTGCAAGCATCATTTAAAGTTCTGTGTAGGTGTTCAATCTAGGCTAGGAAAAACTGATCTCTTTGCCTGCTTGGAGAGATTGTTTACTATTCCTCTGTAAGCAATGTTCTTATATTGGCAAATAAGTATGATAAATATGTAATTTTTTCATTGTAGAGAAAAGATATTTAAACTGTTTATGTACACCATGAAGAAATTAAATACATCTCAAAAATAATTAATGAGTATAGATGGATTAAAATTTAGCAAGACTGCACAGAATTACTTTTCTAGTATACGAATAATGATTTTTGGCAGAGTATTTATTTAACTGCAGGCGCAGCAGTTAAATCTGTGTAGCCATTCATACTTACTTGCAAATGCTTCAAGATGTGAAAATTAATTAAAAAGGAGTAGATTCTCCATACTCCATGCTTAAAATTATCAGACATTTATTTTTGCAAGTTTGCAGTAGCCTTTTTTATTACCTGGTCTATGTGAAATTTAGCTGCAGCTCACTTTAAGCAAAGATGTTAGTGAAAATCTCCCAAAAATTGTTTGCTTGGAATAGTCAAAAAAAATTAACAGAACATCTTTCCTTTTTAGTGCTTTGAATTAGTGTTGTAAATATTTTTAAGTTTCAATTGAAAGATTAAAAACTTTTCTGTGAAAACATAGCAAATATCCCCAAGTAATTGTAAATTATTTATTCAAAGTAGCTAGGAAAATTGTCTAAATAATTCATTCATTCAACAGACACTGTTCTACCGTCATTAGCTGGCTGGATGGGGAGATACATAATTGCCATTCTCTCATCTTTATTCAGTCACATCATTAACAAATTTTATTTAGCGAGCTCTGTAAAGGCAGAACTGGGAGTTTGTGAAGCGTAAGTGCTGGAGAAGGTATCCATTTTCCTTGTTCTTTGCATTACCTGATCTTCTGGCCACTTCAATAGCTGGTTTTACGTCTGCCTGCTCCACTTAACTCTTTCTGCTCCCTTCAGCATCACATTTCAGCCTCATTCTGTGTGTGTGTAGGTGAAAGGGTCCTTATCATTTCAGAATTATGTCATTCTCCCCATGGCCTCTTACCTTCTCCAGCACCAGTTGCCAGACCCAGATGATGTGGGTCAGATTTGCCTTCTCCATGTGTAGCTGACTCCTTTGCCAAGCAAAGTGCAGTATCTGCACTTATTTCCTGGCAGGACTGTGCTGCACAAAGACCTCAGCTTTGCCACATGCGCCTAACTAGGCTTGTGAGATTCTCTAAAAATTCATAACAATGTGATTGGTTTGGGGATTTTTTAATAATTAATCACTGACGTAGACATAGCAGCACTCCTCACTGCTTCCATGTTGCACAAGTTATCAATTACAAGCCAGGATGGCACCTCATGTGCTGTCAGATGAGCTGGAGCCTTCCCAATTGGAGCTGCAGGCCCCCCACATGCCCTTGGTGGGACAGGAGCTGAGGCAGGGAACAGACAGTGGGAGAGGAGCTGATGCAGAGGACGGAACTGCGTGACAACTGTCAGAGCAGAAAATCAGCTGGTTTTGTGGTTATCAAGGAAAATCCACATGGAAGAGAAAGGTAGCAGTAGCAAACACAACTAATGTCAGATTTTAAGCCAAAGCAAAACGTGTCTACACAATCAAGCCAAAAAACTGCCATCATGCACATGGTCTGCCAAGAGCCAAGGCTGTATTTATTTTAGGATGGAATTTTACTTGCTGAAAGAAGCAGTGGTTACAGAGCTGAAATGAGGTATCATTCTGTGTACCAAAGCTTCCAGAGTGCAATTTATTTGAAGTGCTGCTTCAGAGAACGGAGAGAACTACCATGTGTCTTGTGATACTTCCAAGTGTGTAAGGGCTATCCCTCCAACAGTCATGCCAACTTTTGTCAAGCTGAGGTATTTTCATGGCAAAGAGAATTAAAAACAAGTAGAAACTGTTACTGTTTTTCCATTGTTGACAGTGCTGTTCATAAACTGCTTAACTGTGCACCCGCCTTTTACTAAAACACAATTCCTACTCGTGCTGGGCTGAAAAAATTTTCTGCTTAGGCAAGCCAGCTCAGTCAGTATGGCCAGAAATGCCATGCCATCCTGTTTGGGTGCTTTGTTTTCATCTGGGTATTAGGAACAATAATACCATGTCTGTTTTCATTCTTGTATAAGAACTTCAATGTGAAGGTATTTTATTGGTTAATTTATAGGTTTTACTGTCTTTGTTCATTCCCCTCACAGAACAGACAAATCTCTTGTACAAATCTGTGCAACAAACAGGGCTAAAAGTCACCAGTGTGACATTGATTATTTTTTTCTAATTTTAACATATGCAACTAAGCTAATCAATTTGTACTGAGCTACAAATATAGAAGCTAGAATGTACAATCTCATTCCGAAGTTGGATTAATAGATCCTAGTTTGAGTTTATCTGTTTTCCCCCTCTATCTGTGTAGACAGCTGTGTATATATGCACACATGCTCTTAAACAATATATTTTTTCTTGAGAAACGGAGTTACACTTAATTTGATTGGTTTTGTTTCCCATTTAGCTTAGCAAAATTGGAAGAAGAATTTGCAAAGAAATTCAACAGCCTCCCTCAATACAGTCCTATTACCTTTGACAGGAAAAATTCAGCTGTTCCGAGGAAAAAGCGAAAGGTTGGAAGCGGCTCATGTGAACTACCAAAATCCAACAAAGGTAAATTGCTGTGTGCAGTACATTCTTAAGCAACAACAATGCCACGAAAAACTCAGGAATCTCTACATCTTTCCTTTACTGTGACATGAGAAAAGTGTGAAGTCAAAGAAAAAATTTCCTAGCACTGAAGTTCTTTGGTGTACACATGGGTTGGTTTTCAGGCTGTACTCTTGACTCCTGATTTTCACGATGAGTAGAACTGGGTATTGTTTGTACATGAAATATATTCCTCAAAGCAAAGAAGCTTGTCAAAACATGAGTATTTCTGAGGTAAGTGAATTTGACAAGTTTTCCCGAGAGAAAAATGGGGAAAAGAAAGCAGATGATCAAAGGTTACATTTTGATATTTTTCAACATGTAGTTCTATGCCAGTTTGCATTTTACTGTAATTTTAGGCTCTGTAAATTAAAACATAATATACCAGAGATGCGTGAATGAAACATTTGGAATTTTTTTTTTTAAGATTTTAACTCTCTGTCATAAGTTTGGAGCAAAATGTCCTGACATGATAAGAAAGGTTAGAGGACAGAACTGATTCCATATCCAGCTCCATTGCTGAAGCTCATAGAGGGAGAAACTCACGATACATTTGGGTGTTTCATATAAACGGATAACCTGTGACAGAGGTGGTAGAGAAGAGACACTGTGGTAGGGAAAACTACTTCTAGACTGTGGCAGAAATATTGAAGCATACATGCATAGTATAAGCATCACAAAATGAAGGAATGATGTAACAGTAATTCCAGAAGACAAAACAGTCCTCATTAGATCCTCATTAGGCACAGTTCACAATGGGAAGCTCGTTTCGTTTTCGGCTACTGTGGTGGTTCCACTGACTAACAGGTTTTCAAATCTAATACAGCTGCTTTAGACAGGTGACCCTGGATTAGATCTATGCCTTTTGAATGCTTCACAAATAATCACATTACAGTGTGCAGGATTGAACAGCTGTTCTTTTCTAGTGCATGCCAATTTTGGTATTGATTTTTGTATTTATGTAATTAGATGTGGAACAGCCACTTTGCAAAATTAGACTTGTGCTGATTCTGTTCTGACTTCAGCTGCCTTTAAATTTGGTTTTTATGGTGTGTGTTTGACAGAACTTCTTCAATGAGCACGAATGAATTGCTATACAGTATGATAACACACTGGTTAATTAAGTGACATCTGTTGGGAACAAGATCTCATCTACCACGATATGGCATTTGAAGTTGTAATAGCAGCTCATTGGATTTCTTGCAACAGTATTTACCTGTTCAAGTGTTTAAAAACTCTGCAGGCCCTGTTTGGGAATGGCACACTAGAATGCTGCCTCAAGTCAGGTAGCCCAGAACCGCATTCTGCATTTGGTTAGGCTCATACACGAGAGTTTAATTTTTATCTTTGTCAGCATCGCTTGGAAAGCTTTGGAATATATACGGCCATGTCTCGTGGGAAGGTCAGAAACATAACTGCAGGCAGGTTACAAGGCTGATATGAGTAGTTTTGGCACAGCCCTGCAGAGACAGCCAGGGAGCATTTGCCTCTGGCTGACAATAAGGGCCCTTTGAATTAAGCCAGC
The DNA here is from genome assembly GCA_013399895.1 of Serilophus lunatus. Lineage (NCBI taxonomy): Eukaryota > Metazoa > Chordata > Aves > Passeriformes > Eurylaimidae > Serilophus > Serilophus lunatus. Next base: position 719,915 of record VXBA01002389.1, on the reverse strand, counting down.
TGACTTTGCACTGAAGCAGATGGTAAACAGTCACATGAACTTTTCCACCAACTGAGTCGTGGGGTTGCAACAAGCAGCCCTGGGGCAGGAATATCTGATAGCGACACTACTCTTTCTGTAGTGAGCATCTAACCACAGCCCTGAACTAAATCCAGACAGAGATGGTGATATCTGCTCCTAATTTCAATGAATGTTGAATTAATTCACATTAGCTGGGCAAGCTGACAGCTTGTGTCAGTCATTCCAGCTCCCTGGAGAGTGAAATTCAGCTCTCGAGAGGTAGTTGAAAAACTTTTCCAATAAACCATTTTTCTTTTGGAAAAAAAAGATTGCTGAAGAGTAAATCTTTTAATGGCAGTAGGTCAATTTAAATGTGGTTTGTTTTGTTAGGTTGTGTAAAATTAGAAAGCAGGTTGTGGATTTGAAACGACCTGAACCAAAGTGCATACAAGCAAGCTTACTAGCTTAGTAAAGAAACTGTTCCAGCTGAGCTAAGCATTTATTAAGCTGTATCCTTAATTTAATATGTAATGTACTGGCAGGCTATTCAGCCTCATTGTGCTCTTTGCTTGCCTGTGAAATGTGATGAGTCCAAGGACTGTTAGAGAATACTGACCTCCAAAGGTGTAGCATGTACAGGTCTGTGTGCTAGGCTCCTGCAAATATTGCAGGAAATGGAATTGATCTAGTGTGCGAAATAATAGAACTTGGTTTGGAATGGTTCTGGGTTTTTTTGAATTGTCGTGGTTTTTTACACCATCAGAATTAAACAAAATTAACATCTTATTCTTGCAGTGTGATGAGCGTGAACCATGAAGGGTCAATATAGTCTTATGGGTGTGGTGTGACTGTGTTGGGATGTGGGAGACCTTACCTCTGCTCTGCTGTGCTCTGCATTACTGTATTGTATGGAGTTGTTTCTTCTGCTTGGCTCTTCCTTGGGTTTCTCTGTCTGTAAGGTAATTGGAAGAGATGTCCAGCACAAATAGTGCCTACAAGTCACTGAAGCCTCTGGATATTTCCAAACAACAGGTAATAATCAATAGGGGTAGGTTTAGTAAATACTCTTTGAAATCTTTCCCTGCTTTTTCTGAATAAGCATGTGCACAATCATAAACTTCCCAGGCACTCTCATTCAGTTCACAGATAAGTACCAAATTTTTGCAGTCTACAGATCAGTGTGTACTAAATTATATTTAAAATTTAGAAAACATGTTGGAGAGCTGCACACTAAACCTTCCCCAGGATGTTAGACGAATAAAAATGGAGAAATAATTTTGTTGAGTTTGGGGTGTTTCCCCACCCCACACCTCACCCCCAACTGTACCTGTGTGCTTTAATAAGTTGTATTTTGAAGTAAATGGTGCTGGATTGATTTTCTCTCAAATGTCATTAACCTGTGCCTACAACAGGCTGTTCTGTTGTACCTAACCACACAGCCCAGATTGTCAGGATGTTTTCCTGCTTCTAAGTGGAAAAATCAGTAGGTCAGTACTATCCACTTCCATTGTGTTTGTCATGTGCAGTCCTCAGTTCAGCCACTTCTTTTGTATAAAACACCTGAAGAACCCTGTGACATGAAAGCTGTTTCAGATCCACATGTATAAAGGAAAACTTGAACTTTCTTAAATGAGAAGCAATATTTTCCCCAGAGCTTTCCAAATTGTCCAAATTCTGCTCCCACTGAAATTATTGTGGATCTTTCTTCAGGGGGAGCAGGACTGAACAAGCCAAAAGGTTTTGACAAAATCCTTTTCAAGCATTTCAAGCTGTGAATGTGCATAAACTATAATAATGTCACAAAATGGATGAAAAATACATCTATACTGAATCTGTGCAGATGGACTACTCCAACATTTTCTGGAGCTGTGACTTTTTTCCTTTTTTTTCCTTCTTTCCAGTGGCACATGTGCCAAAACATCCCACCACACAGAAGTCAGCTGTCTGCAGTGAGTCTCTAATCCGCTTGTATGCAAAAGTGAGCAACAGGCATAGTCATTATTTCTGCACTGTACTGCGAAGAAATGCTCACACAACAAGCACTGCACTAAAGCTTTCATTCCAGGAAGGCAGAGAGAGGAATGCATAGTGTGCTTTTATTTGGGAAAGAGATTGTCTACAATTTTTTTTTTTTTTTGTCTCTAGGACTAGAAATAAAGCATCATCTTAAAATGGATGCTGCTTTGTGGCATTCCTCTCAGTCTTAGCTCTGGGGCTTTTTTGGCTCAGTCCAAAGCATTCGGATGCCTGGAGATCGTGTGCTGTAATGTTCCACAGATCGTGACCTAAAAATACAGCATCTTCCTCCTGAGAGATGCAGAAATGCAAACTGTTCTGTCCTGGTTTCCTTGGGATCTTTTTGAAGTCTTCTCTGTTTGATTTGGTCCTTTAAAATAGGGAATTTTGTGAGAGCAGACAAGGCATATACCCAGAAATGTGGAGGAACTGCAGTTTCAGTTCCTTTCATGCCTGCTGGCTTCCCTGAGCAGCTGCTGTTGGCCATCACATGTATTCCCAGGACGAAATCTCTGCTGTCCTCAGTGACCATAATGGCCAAGCCAGGAGCCATGTAGAATATTTCCAATAAAGAGGGATGAGCAGGAAAAAACAACTTCATTTACCCTTGCAGATGGCTGTATAGCAATAACAAACTAATATTAAAAGGATTTTTTTCATCTTCCTGTCGGAAATCACATCCAGGATCCATTGCCCAACAACAACACTCTTAGGTTATTTTTTCCCAGTCATGGGTTTTCTGTGGATTGAATGTTCCCAAGTGGCATTTGTTCAAAGTCTTGGAATACTTGCTTGCTGTCCCCATGAAACAGGTGGAGCCCATCCAGCCATCCTGTCAGCTCATGCATGGTGACTGTGCCTAAGCTGTTCAGACGGAGAATTTGGATGAAGTTCCTCATGGAGTCAGAAGTTAGACTCTCAGGTCCAAATATAACATGTTCATCTATTTACTGTTATTATCTTCTCTTTCACATGGCCAAATGGTATTCTAAGTGTCAATGGTCACTGTTGCACAGGAGTAGCAGCTAAAAGGGAAGGAAATAGGATGTTTCAATATAGAAAGGCAGCTTTTTCTTTGGCCCTATTAAAGCCATTGTCCTCGGATTTTCCATACGGTAAAGTGACGTGTGACTTTGAGTACCCTACATGTCACAGATACAAGCTGATGGCAGAGGTGCCTTGGATGGGGAAAAAAAGATGAAAGACAGATTTCCTTCTTCATGTAATGCTTGTCACGTTTTTGTGAGTTTTTCATCTCAGTTATTCTGCTTAGAGTTGCTGGCACTGGCTGACAGCCTGTGATACAGCTTGAAATGTTCTGTAGAGGATGCAGGTTGAGCTGCAGAAGTGGAGGCAACAGTGGTATGTAATGTTGCTTATTTCAAGTACCTGCAAAAATCACTAACCTGCTCATTAAATATAATAATAAAAATGTCATAAGAATCATCTCATTAGATACCTCTGCCTCTGTCCTGTTGTGAAACTGGTGGGAAGACTCGTTTCTGTTGGTGTGGTATAAATATTTGGCCTTAGTCTTCAGAAAAACTCACTTTTTTCACTTAGGCTTTCCCTCATGCTCTGAGCTTTTTCATTCCTTGTTTTACATTTTTATTGCACTGACACTAGACTACTTATCCAACTCTGTAATCTCACAAAGCTATTGTAAAATTTGCAAACAACACTTGAATCAAGTCTGAGGGTATGTGGCCTTTTCTGTTGAATTTTCTGATACAGGTTCTAGTTAAGCTGATCAAATTCAAGCTGATGTTGCCTAAGATGATGTCTCACTTGGAGTTTATTTGGTTTGTTGTTTGATTTCTAGATTTTTTGAAGATTATTAATCTTCCAAAGTTTTAGGGTTAGGGTTTCTATGCCTGTTTCTGGCTGGATTTTAGCTTTCTGTCAGTAATTTTCAGTATTGATCAGACAGCTTAGTTTTTGTGAATGATTTTTCCCCTCATGAGTCTAAATACTTCTTCCATGTGCTGCACACTTTTCTCCTTTCCTTGCATATGGAGTCTGTGATGGCAAATTGCAGATGTGTGATGTAGATTTGCCTTGATCATGTGTTACTACATGGTTGCAATGTGTGTGTCTGGTTCCATTTAAAGGTGAGGAGAAGTGGAAGATTTCAATGTTTGTGCTGGGTAGAATCCTATTCCAAGTCAGCTGGAGATGGGAAGGACACCCTCATGTTAGGCTATAAGCCATCTTGCCACCTGCAGTGCCCCTCATTTCTGTTTGGGCCAATCAGTTCTGAGTTAGCCTGACGACTAGCTTGTCTGCTCTGTCTTTGAAAATATTATTTTGAAGTGCAATGCTTGTAAAGGAACTCCATAAAAATGGCTTTGCAGTGTAGAGATTGTTCCTCTCTTGTGTCTGTGTTGCTGTTATATCACGGCTTGCTCCATTAATGAGTCAAAGGCCAGCTGCTTGGTGACCTCTACTAGGCCATAACCTCACCTTCCTCTCCTAGGAGCTTGAACTTCTGCACTTAGTGTGTCTCATTTCTGGTCACCTAAAAGGCAGTGGTAACTCTTGCATCCTGGTAGTGGTTTGGCCCTGACTGGTAGGTAGGCCCCCACCCTGTTGTTTGCTCCTTCTCCCCTAGTGGAGAGAGTTGGAAGGGCAAAAGCAAGGAAAAAGATTTCCTGGCTCAAGATAGAGGCAGTTCCATAAACTGGAGGGGGGAAGCAAGTGATGCAAAAGCCAGCACTTGCCACCAACAAACTGATGCCCACCAGTCACTGAGCAGTGGGCAACTTTGGAAAAAACTTGTCCCAGTTTTCTTGCTGACCGTGACATTAATGTCGTGAAGGTGTGAAATACTTCTTGGTAAGTGTGGGTCAGCTGTCCCAACTGTGTCCCCACCCAGCCTCTTGAACACCCTCAGCCTACTTCCTGGGGTGGCAGAGTGAGAAAGAGATACGTTGATGCTTTGTAAACACTGTTCAGCAGAAACTAAACCACTGGTGGGTTACCAGCACAGTTTTGGTCACCAGTCTAAAACACACCACCCAGGCTGCTATGAGGAAAGTACTCCCTGCCAGCCAAGCCCCAGCAGGCATGCAAGAGAGCATATCTTTAAACAAGCAAGCTAAACCCCTCTTTTGTTGTATGGCAAAGCTTTGCACTTTAAGATTGGGAGGTGATGGGTTGAAGTACAGCTTGCTGAAAGCCTCTAGGGTCCCTTCTGGCAGAGGATCAAATTTTGTGCTGCCCCATGAAATGGCAACTTGTACTAGTGGAAGAGGAGGTTGTATAGTACATACTGTGACTGTTGTACTCTTTTTGAAGCTGCTAATTAAAACTATGTGTTATTAATGTTGTCTGTAGATTCATTCCAGTCCCAGAAAAAGAACTTATTCCACAAGATGGTCAGCAAATTTAAGTACAGAAAGAAGCTTAATGCTCTGGACACAGGGACTGGTGCATTAATTAATTAAGGTTTTGGGCTGCCTTCTTTCTCATTTCAGTCTTGGGCAAATACGTCTAGACAGGGATACCTCAGCTCTCTAGTCTTTGGTTTGATCCCTTGTTCCCTGCTATGCTTCCATTACCTCCTGGTTCCAGTTGATCATATTGCCTTATTCCAGTGTGATACTGTTTTGTTTTTACTGGAATTTCCCTTTAATTATAATTTTCCCCCTCCAGTCACTATGCAGCAGAGCTGACAAAGCAAGAGAAATTCTGAAGTTGGCCATGAACTCTTTATCTTCACAGCTCATGGCTCTTTAGTCTTTTGGTTGCTCTTGCCAGCATCCCTTCTATATCAGTGACCATATTATTTATCCCTTTGCCAGAGCATTTATCCATATCCTATCTCCTATCCCTGTGACTTCCTGCTGTCTTGAACTTGGCAGACTGCAGCTGATTGGGGTGTGAGGGCTTGGTCAGGATGTAAGTAGAACTCTTAACCAGCTTTCTGTTTGCCTCAGACTGAAAATACTTGCCACAGTCTTCTAATTTATGCTCTAGACTTGCTCTACCCACTATCCTGCTGGTAGCTCTCCAAAGTCTTTTTCTTGTTACGGTATTGTGATCCTGCACCCCTACATACTCACAACTCTGAGGAGCATTTTCAAGTGTACAGCATGTACCTCTCTGGTTCTGCTTACTTAACTCCATTAATTTTGTCTATTTTTCCCCATCCAGGTCTGTCTCTAAGATAATTCAATTGCTGTTCCCATCTCCACTTCCCCAAGTTACCTTTATGCTTAATATATTTCCCTGAGACTCTCTCATGTAATTTCCTCTCCTTTCCTGATGCCATGTTTTCTGTAAACTGTGATGCACATGTATTATATTCCCACATAGGCTCTGCCAGCTCTGCTGCATTCAGTGGTGCAAATATTTTGAAATTACTTGCTTTGTTTTGTCATATTTGTACAACAAACATGTTGTGGGAGTTGCCTATGAGAACTGTCATGCTTCAGTGCAAATGTAACAATGGCATCATACATTAACATAGCTTTTATTTGGTGCCATTCAGATTTTGTTCATAAATTATTAATAGACATGTAGACAAATTATTAAGAAAAATGGGTGTTTAAATTCTCCTATGGAAAAAGGAAGTGTTTAATACATGATAAAGAAAAGAGTAAAACATATGAATACCTTAAAATCTGCAGATAAAAATATGGCTAAACAAAATGTCAAACCCTGCATTTGTTTAAAAGAAATAAGCCTGTTTTGATACAAAGTAAAGTGTGCACTGAGATCAAAGATTCAAACCTGGCAAGTGTTGAGTACCCTGGCCTCATTCCAGCGCAACACAGAGGCATGTCCTTGGAAGTTAAGCATGTGAATAATGTCATCGTGTCTAAACATTAAAGATGTGTCTGTGCATTTGCTGGAGCAGAGCCAGTTTGCCGAAATCCTCCCAAGACTAAAGCAGAGTTACGAGGAACTTAGGAGCCTTACACAGCCCATGTATAAATCATCAAAGAAAAGGCAGTGGATATATATATTGATGGGGAACTGCATTTTCCCCTGATTTACAAAGGGGGAACAAAAATCTGTGGTCTTGCCAGCTCTTAAATGTGCCATGTGGTGACACTGAAAGGAAAGCGTCGATGGATCGGCAAAGGGCAGTGTGGGCATGGCCTTGGCAGGCGCCAAACAGCCTCCCCATCTGCCTGTGTAACTTCATCCTCTCACGAGTGCCTAGGCAACAGGGCCCTAAGCTGCTGGACTGGGCTGTCCCATATTCTGCAGCATTCAAGCTGAGAATCCCAGAATCTTCATTTCAGTTCAAATATTTATTCAAGGATTTAGTGACTCAAACAATGAATGAAAATTTCAACTCCTGTTTGTCATTAGTCTGTACTTCTGGTGAGTCACAAGTCTAAGTAATGTGTCTAAGTAATGTGTGTTATGTTCATAACTTTTTATGAAGTTAATTTTCCTGGAAGAATGAGCTAGAATGTTCCTATAGCTGGAGAGGAGACACTTGGAAGGGTTGCTGTCAGCAGGGGTCATGCTAGCGTCATATTTTGTCATCCTGAAAAGTTTACATGACTGCGTTTATCTGTGTTATGAATGAAAAAGAGCAAAGGCAGATTCTGACAAGAGTGAATCATGTTGTCTGTGTGTCTCTGGTACAAAAATTGGCATGAATTTCGATACATCTAACCACGTCATACACAACAGCACCAGTGCAAGTCACTGTATTATGAGTTTGCAGGTGTTTACAGGGCTAGATACAGCCTAGTAAAAGACCAGTGAACATCCTGCACCCCCTGCTCCTCCTAGCTGGGAGCACACAGTCACACAGTGAATATATTAAGAGGTACATCACTTCTTCAGGAAGGCCATCAGAAGCACAGTTGGATCCATGCCTGTTTGAGAAAGTTAAACTCCACTCAGCTGAGAGTTTTGGTTTTCTGCCTCTCTGTCAAGACTTTCTCATGGGAAGTAATACTTTAAATAATGATTGCCTCTTGGTACCCTTGGTGAGCTGTGCTGAGGGCTTTTGCATGGTTTGCGTAGCAACCAGCTGCAGTACTGGCCTTTGCACCACAGAGGGAGAAGATGAATGTATACACCAGTCTCAACACTAGCTAATCTGTGAAGCAGCCCTGTGCCTGATACTGGTCCTTCAGTAGCTTTCACATACACACATCAGGGCCCTAGGTGGGGCCTGTAGCCCAGAGGGAGCCAATAATCTGTGCCACTGTAGTTTGAGCAACCATTCCAGCAGGAGGAGGGCTTGGTCAGCATAGGCTCATGCAGCAGAGCTTCCCACCCAGGCAGCTGTCTCATACACCTGGTTTAACCATCTGCTGCTTTGTTAGCTCTTGCTGCAGCTCTGTGTGCTATCTGACCCCATAGTGTTGTAGCAGTGTCCTTTTGTCAGAAGAGCTGGAATCTCTGCCAGGATATAGGTCAGAGTGTGCTTGGCACCACTTGGTGAAGTGGTTCCCTAGACACTGGTGACTTGAAGCTATGCTCTGCCTTACTAGATTTTCCCTTTCTAACTTCATAAAGACCATTAAAACATTACAGTCCACTTTTCCATCTTCATACCAGAGTGCTTAGACCCACAGACCATTTATTCTGCACTGGGCATGGTTAAACTTCTGCAGCTCGCTCTCGTAACAGGTGGGCATCACTAAAGAAATTCTTTGAAATCTGAGTTTTGCTGGGGTTAAATCTGAAAAGCTCGTCCTCTTCTGTGATGTGCCGAGTCAGTTCAGTTGACTTCATTTTTTTGTTCACAGAGGTGGTGGGAAATAAGGCTACATGTACTCTGCATGCCTGCAGAAAAGGGTAAACTGTCCATGCAAACCTTCAGCAAATCTAGCTCAGGAAACCATCTGGCATAGACCTCTAGATACTTTCAGATTTGTTTTTGTCACTGTGGTGTAAACATGCCAGAAGGCCCCTATCAACTCTGCTTTCAAAAACAACCATGGAGTTCTGCATATGCCTCTGTCATGTGGAGAGCTAAGCATACAAATACCTGTTGGCAGGACTGCATAGGAGCTGCAGAACCTCTTTTCATTTCTAGACAGTGTTCTTCTGAAAATTAGCTGAGCTTCTCAGGGGACAGCTCTTGAATACAGGACAGCATGGAAGCAGAATGGATGTCAGATGGATTAAAGAATTTACTAAATAGAAATACAGGGAATTAAACCTGTTTAACCCTATCTTTTCTGCACAACAAATCCAAGTCCTGATTTGGAGCATCTATATGGATACAACTTTGTCACCTGAAGCAGTGGAATGCTGTTCCCTGTGAGGAAGGTGCAGGAGGACCCCTATTACCACCTGGTTTAGCTGTACAGTTGTTAAAGCTTGTGCTTTGAGTGATCCCTTCCAAGTTAGGTGTCATGTTTGCATGAATAATACTCTGAAGAAGTCAGTGACATGATTTCTTAAGGTCTACTAAGACTGCTAGAGAAGAAAAAAGATGCTGTTCCCTTTAACATCCACCCTGTACACACAAACATGAAAAATACTGATTGTTCATCCTTAATCCTTTCTTCTTCAGAACTGTATTATAGCAGTGTTATGATGAAGTGATAAAGGGCTTACTGTAAACTGAGAGGGAAAAAGGAGAGCAGAGAACTCAGGTCTCCTTTCAAAGATTGGGAAAAAGCTTAAAACATGGAGAGAGAGTATCATTGCTGCATCTGAGTTTGTAGAGCCACCTTCTGCTATTTCTTAAACAAACAACATTATATAATTCTTATGTCTCTATTGCCTCCTTTTATTTTACCTTTCAGGGTTTTTTTCTTCTCTGTAATTTCTTGACACATACAGTAGGAAAACAAAAATACGAGAACCCTCAGCTGTGGTGATCAATAAAGTTAATTTCTAGTGACCTGATACACAACACATCTAATTAAACATGTACCAAATCGTGTTTCTTTTTTTCATATTTCGTTTATTGTTTGAAATCAAGTCTTAATTTTTTTAATAAATGTAAAAAATACAAAGTGAGTTGTAGTACAAAGATTAAACCATTATAAACTCAATCAAACTAGAATAGACAGCACTGTCAAAGTAATTAGAGCAAATAGTGTTGGACTACAACCAGACCATTACATTAATATGTATTCAATGGTTATGAATTCCCAAATAAGAAATATAGAGAGAAAGCTGCCTATTTAATTATACATTCCAATTAAGATTTTGGTCTCAATGCAAGAAGCTTATCTGAACATTTCACTATTAGTCCAATTGAGTTGCTTGAAAGTCACGTTTGCCGTCATCGGTGGTGCTTCTTAATTGGACTGTGGATCTTTTCCTGTGCACAAAATAAGTAGATTTTACAGCATAGTTCTGCTCTGGAAAGGTTAGCAGCTATAGCTGAGAAATGCTAATTAAAGCTGTATGCTTATTTGCACGGTAGAGAGCATGCACAAGTTCAAAAACATTCTACGAGAGAACATAGGAAGATAAATTATGATCATAAGTTAAATTAATAATTTAAATAATTAAGAATATTTGTAATGTTTCCAAATATTTTTACACACATGTACTAGACCTTATTGTATTCTTATGCCATAAAATATTAAAAGTCTCTTTAAAACGAAAGAGTAAAGGGCAGCCACTAACAAGACAAAATGCGTTACATCTATTCTCTTTATCTAGTCCACATCCTTACAAAACGAACAGTTACAGAAGCTCACAAAAGATAAAGGTTTTATTAGCTATATCTTTGAATTGGAAGCTCATTAAATCTCCAAAACAAATAATAGAAATACACACTAAAATGAAAGAGGGCAAAGGTCATGCAGACTGCTTGGCTGTTGGGTGCTCCTGTGTAGCACAGCCAGTCTCAGTGCAAGAGATTGGTTTTGTTCAGTGCTTAGCCCTTCTGAAATAGCAGCTGTTTGAACTCTGTCTTCAGTTTGATATGTGTAAATTTTGCTGGTCTATCCACCCAAAAAGTGAACAAATGTGTCTTTAAAGTGGGAAGAAAGATTAAAAGAAACTCTGTGGAAGAGCAAGCTAACTGTAGACACAGCAACAGTTGTGAAAAACATAAAAAAGAACTGTTGCAAAGAGGTGGGCTATAACCTGACAGGTAGTTAAGAAAATATCAAGTTGAAAAATGCAGCAGGGGAGAAGAGGTGCAGGCATTACGAAAAAAATGTGTAATCATTCAGGATGACAGTACACAGGAGAAAAAAAATGCCTTAAGGACTTGGTGCAGATGCCAAGAGTGTTCCCAGTTTCAAAACAGGTTAGACAGGCATTTGTAAAAAGTTAATCGGGTATTTCATTTGCTACCTGTAGCCTCTTTCTAACCCTAGCTGACACTGATTGCAGGTGGGGTAGACTATACTTTTATAACAGGAGGGAAAAAGATGTCACAGAATGGCTCTATGGACTAGTGATACCCCATGGAATCAGCAGCATGGCTTATTAAATCAATGCAAATTGTGAAAAACTGACTACTGCACACTGATCTCAGGCATTGGAAGTTTAAATAAATATGTTTTATGATTGATGTCTGACCAACTTCTTTGTGAACAAGATTCACTGTTTAGTCAAGTGAAAATTTGGGATCACATTCCACTTCAGGGAGAAAGGCTACTTTGAAATGCCAACACTGGAACTGCTAAGGAAGATACAAACTGTTCGTGCCTCACTCTCTGACTTTACATGGGCAATATTTCTTTCATAGTATTTTATGCCATGCTTACTTCCTTTTTTTAGCATTCTTGTTTTCAGCTACGATCGAGCTCTACTTTTGTATCTGCTGCCTTTTGGGTTTATTTTTAAGAACTTGTTGTGTAAAAGGAAGTATTTACTTTTGTTAGAGGAGCTGACATAGAGTGACTACTGGAGGTTAGTCAGGAATTCCTGAATTCTGCTTGTGGGTCCATCTATGAGCTAAGATAAGCTTACATGAGGACTCTTATTCTTCCTTAAATACGTTTTGTCTCTTAGCTACTTGCTGCCGTCTTCTTTTGCAGAGTGTTTTGTACAAACTGTTTGATACCCTGCTCCCACTGAAGTTCTACTGCCCATCTCATGGTTTTCTTTGCAAATATGAGAAACTTGAACCTTCCAGGATATCTTCAAGAGCGTAGATAGTAGCTGAATTATTCTGCATGTAAAACTGCATTTTTATCCTCTTCCAGCCATACTATTAGAAGACAGAAATTCCAGTGAGTCTGCCTGGAAGAATAAAATTTCTATATCTGCCCTAAACACTCCAGAGCCAGCAATGATGCATGAGCCTTTAGTTGGCAGCCAGAAAAGGAAAGCAAGGAAAACTAAGATCACGCATCTTGTCCGAACAGCAGATGGTCGAGTGTCACCAGCAGCAGGGACACTGGGTAAGGAAACTGGATTTAAATTTTATTAAATTGAATGGCTCAAGAAGGTTTGAAGGTACAAGCAACCTATCAGGGGAAGTGTTTTTCAGTGAGCTTGTTTTCATACCTGTTTAGAAAGATCGTTTTTTTAAAATACAGGTATCAATCAACTGGGAAATCAGTGAGTCCATAATGGCCAACTTCTTTTGTTTGAATGATCAAATCTATGTTCTCTCCCTGGATATATCGCTCTGAGAACTGATGTAGAGAAAAATGCCAGAGTTATTGGAGTACTCTGCAACTGAGATCATCTTTCAGGACTGCTGCATACACAAAAGCTCTCTCACCTGACCTAAAAGACAAAATTCAGTTGAATGCAAAAATTAGTAAACTGTTTCATAAACCTTAGTACTGTGCTTCTGCCAATAGCTTGGGCCAGAAGAGTTTGCAGCAAAATCAAAGTCCTGAAGGTAAAGATTCTGTCAACACCAGACTAGTCAGTATATCATTAAACTGCTGTAAATTCAAGGAAGGGCTAGATCTGCAAGCTTAACTGTCTTTCTTTGCAGAGGAGAAGCCAAAAGAGCTGCCACAAAGTACTCCTCAGAAAGCATCAAGTGCAGAAACAGATTGCAACAGCGAATGCTCCAAAAATGCAGAGACAGAAGAAAACCATAGTATTACGTCAGATATGCCAGCAGTGTCTGCATTTTTTAGCTTAGCTGCTCTGGCGGAAGTAGCAGCCATGGAAAATGTACACAGGTATGGTTTCCTTTTCCTCTTGTTGTCTAAGTGAATAGTATGTGGCTGACAGCTTGTTTAGAAAGCATGTAAATATGATTGTTTAATTTGGCTTCTGTTTCCTCTTCCACAGCTTTCTGTGGGTGTCTGTTTTACACCACTTGCTTAGTAGAGTTAAGTCTTCACCTAAATGACAATGTAGTCTTAAATAGCAGTCACTAAAGTGATCCTTCCTGGTAAGCCTGCCTATGCATTTTTGTATATAAACAGGCTCATATGCTCCTTGAGATCCTAATGATTGAGAACTATCAGATGCTATCTTTCAGATAATAGCAGATTTAAACAGCTATTGCATGCTGATTTGTGTTTGTCAGTGGCCTAAGAGTGTGGAGGAAATTTCATACAATTTGAAATTAAAGGTTTTATGCTGAACTTGTTATTTTTACTTGTCTGTATTGCTGTGTAGAAGGCAAAATGTCTGCAGAACAGCATGGGAAAGAACAACTCTGGGTGATGGAAAGCCATGGTAGTTTGAGTCAGTCCTCTCAGTCACTGAGTAGACTGTCCACACAGATAAAGTGGGGAATGTGCAAGTTATTTAGGACTGCTGAATCAGTTCAGCATGGCAAGACCTGTGATAGGAGGAAAACAATGACAGCAAGTCCTCCTTGGCTTTTAATCGTCCAGTGTTGTTCTTTGATGGTGCAGCTTACTGGAGACGAAACCCCATCCTCTCCTGCAGTGGAAAGTCAGTGAGGAAATACTGGATGAGTTTGAAACCACCACAGCCTCTGCAGATGGCATTTCACAGACTGCTGTTTGCCTAAGAAACTCCACAAGGCAGTAGATGACAAAACCATTCACAGCCTCAATTTACTGTTGTTCTCATGGCCCCCATTGGTGAACCCAGTCCTGTGTGTTTAGGCTGCACATCAAACACTGAAAGGCTTTTAGGAGCTCAGGCACCCTACAAGAAACAGAGCTGCACCCAGCAGTTAGCTGCTTTCTGGAGAAGCTGTTGTCTTGCTTAAGCAGCATTGTTTTGGGTGAGAAGTGTTTTCACACTGCACTCAGCCTGGCCTTTCCTCCCAGCTTTGCAAAATAAGCGTCTGCTATCATGACAGCACGAGTTTGAATTTGTCTGTTTCTGTCATTTTTTGTAGTCAGAAGCCACAGAGTGAGACTTGCAGAAATGCTGTGCTAAAGCTCTGCTCTCACTCACACCCTTTTGGTTTCTTTGATTGCCATTAACACTAACCACAACTGCACTAAAGCAACAGAGCTCTTTGCTGTCATTTCCCTCTCTTTGTTCCTCTAAGAGTTCTTGTCCTCCTCTTGTCCCTGTTGACAGGGCCAAATGTTTTGCAGAGCCTTCTGTTTGGGTTTTTCTCTTTTAATCCCATCTGATGTCATCATGCAGCTAGAGCAATGCAGCACCTTCCATGAGGCTTGAAAACACCAGACTGGCAAATGTCCAGCAACTGTTGCAAATGCCTGTTTATAATCACCCTGGGGGGAGTGACAACAGGGGAGGACTCTCTCAGTACAAAGTTAGCCACGTCTCTGGCATATTTGGCAAATGGAAGTCAGAATGCTAAATATTACCTGCTAGTTATTTCTCTATTTTCTCCTCTGTTGAATGTTAGTTATCTTTTGCAACTCACTTTATTTTCAAATAGCCAGAAATGCGAAGAAGAGAATTAGAGGTTTGCTTGATATGTTTCTTCAGTGTCTGAATTTAATTATGAAATAGTTTCACAGAGCCTTGGGACGTGGAAACCTTTTGGCAGTGTGGTTTTCATTTGAAGTCTTCTGTTTGGCTTTATTTACCTTGTGCATACTCCCGTTAAGCACTGTGAGCCTGAGCTGCATTTTGTGCCAAGGCCACTTCCTTGCATTCCAGTAGTGCAAAGCACATTGGTACTTTGGTTTCTGCTGGGGTTATAGCTGTGACAGAGTGAGGTAAAATGTATGTGAGAAACAGGCCTCAAATTTTCATTGCTGCCAGTGACACATACTGTAACAAAAAGAGAACCTCACTTGTGAGCCTAGATGCCAGGCATTGACATGCTTTGTGTATGTATTTTAAAAGGCAAACTGCAAACTCTCAAGGCCATTTGCTGTGAAGACTGATGTTGTTTTCCAGCACATAATTCTGGCACAGTTTATTTTTATGGTACCCTGTGCCAGGGGATCATTTGTGAATTAACATTGCTGTAATAATGAAAGAGGCGTTGTGCTAGGCTGATGTAGTGATAAGTCTTGTAACTTGGAGTAATCCCAGTTTGCAGCTCTGCTGATGAGTGTATTTCCATATTACTTAAGAGCTGGCTGTTGACTCATACTAACATGATATCTGCCTCTGTGCATTTACCTTCTTCTGCCACACATGACCTGTATGCTCTGCTTCTGAGGGCTGTAGCTCCTCCCCTACAAAATGAGTCGTAGTATTTGAAGCACTCTTAACTTCCTTTGCAGTTATGCATTTTGTTTTGTGTTGTCAAATACCATCATGCCTTTTTTTTTTTTTCTGCTTTTGCATTGTGATGTGGGTTGTCCCCAGGGTACTGTGTTACTGTTGTAGGAATTCCTCTAAAAGAATGTGTAACCTCTGTATGTGAGCAACTGCAGCAGCAAGGAGTTGGGGTGCTGTAATGTCGTACAACGTGCTGCTTTCCATCCCTTCTGGTCTCAGAAAAGCATCTCCCATGCTCCAAATATTGATGGGTGGATTTTCTTTTCTTCTTTTGCAGAAGTCAGAGGGCCACACCTCTCCCACATGATGGACAGCCAAATGAAATGTCTCAGGCTCCAGTGCTTATTTCCTGCGCTGACCAGTGAAGCTCCACTTTATTGTAAAACATTGTGCTTTACCTAATATCCTAGCCTTGTCTTTACCAAGGGAAGCTAGTCAGTCCATATGATGGAACTAGAGACTGCAATAAAGTGCTTATTGCTCTGAGTGGCCCAGAATTCACTGGAAGCCAGACATTAGCAACTTGGGCCAGGTCCTCAAATCGGAACCCAGTATGTAGGAGGGTGATATTAATTGTCTATTAATGAAGAGAAATGGAGTGGAATGATCCAGAGCTTGCTTTCTATTGAAGGCTTTTAAACAGTAAATAGGTGGTTGGTGTGAAAAAGGCTGCCTTTACTGTTAGCTCATACAGCATCTCTTTTACCAACCAGAGAGTACAGCAACTAGTTTCATATAATACCTAGTTATTCTAAACGAAAATGAAAAAAAAAATCAACAAAAACACTGACGCACTGCACTAGTTATTATTAGATATTCTTAGTCATTTTTGTACATGAAGATTTAAGTTCTAAGATGGTTTATATTAATAGGGTATGCCTACGTTTATATTGTAGAGTGAATTTAAAACCTGTTCCAGAGAACTCAAGGCAGCCTGGACAGATGTACCATTGTTAGCGGTGTTTGGGCAGCCATGTGGTCCAGATGTTCTGCACTTTTATATTTGCCACCAGAGTGGTAGAGTTTACTGGGAAAAATTCTGACAGGCTACGTTTGGGTTTGTTTCTTTTTAATTTAGCTTTGAATAACCAGGATGATGTGCATTAGAAAAAGGAGTGGTGTATGGAAAAGAAAATACTGCAGATAATTGACTTGTCTTTCATGCCTTGGAGGGTTCCTTTATTTTTGCATAGATACCTGAGCAACTTGGTGAAACTTTCCTGTAAACAAAAAGTACTGCAAATGCGTTTTTCAAAAGTGACCTTAGTATTATTTCACCGTTCTGAAAAACCTAAAACCATGACTTTTCAGTATACGTGTACACCAATACACACACCTTTTACATTTTACAGACACTGGCATTGTTGTAGTTACTATGCACAGTCCAAATCAGCATCAGAGTTTGCGTAAAGGGCCAATTACAGTTTGTGTTGGTAAAGTAACAAGCTGTATACAGAGAAACTACAACAGAAGAGTAGCGTTTGACTGAGTTCAGACTACCAAACAGATCCATTTGCCAGTTTCTGTCTTTGCTTGTGTTGAATTTTTGTGTTTTGCTATCATAAATACATCCCAAAAGCAGGCCAAGTGTATCACTTGGCCTGTTATCTTCACTATCTTGACTTACACTATTGTATAACCAAGCATTGATTCCTACCAATAGATGCAAAACGATCACTATTAATTGATCTAAAGCTACAAATTCAACAGGGTACTTCTTCTATAGCACAAGATGTTTCCCTACTTTTTGCATTGTAGCACAAGAATTTACCAAATTGGACTCCAGCAATAATTTTCTATTAGTCTTCGTCATACTGGCTGAACTTTTGATAGTATTAGATTGAGTTTGAAGTTCTTTGAATTAAGTCTTTAAATGATGCGAGTTTACATCATTCTATCAGGCATTCTTATTTATACTTGACTGAATTGATAATGTGTTTTCGGGTTATTTTGTAACTAATTTGATGTAATAGCCATATGGACAGTAACTCTATTAATGCTTGCTAGGTTTAGCCTTTCATTGTTGTAGTTAGGTGAAATTCTCTGGTTCAGTGTCAGGAAACAATATACAATGTACCACACGAGTTTTAAGAAAAGATTAAAGGTCTGACAAAAGGCAGGTGGCTGAGGAAGTGTCACTGAAACAGCACCATTGAGGATGCATGTGTCGAAAGAAGGGAACAACAGAAGAACAACAAAATTTATAAGCCAATGAGTCAGTGAAAAGTCTTTTTTAAAAATTCAGGTGAATAAATGCGTAAGAGCCCCTAGAATGCCATTGCAGCCTATGGCGATATTTTAAATAAGATTTTATTAAAGTTTTATAAGTTATTTTAACAAGACAGAAAAAACTTAAAAGACTTAAAACTTGTGGGTCACAGCAGGGTGGCTGTTGGAGTTTTGGACCACTTTATAATTAGCTAAAATCCAAATATGTTACAGTGCAGGCCGTTCACGTTGACAATGGTACTAACTTATTTCTCTAGAAACCTTTAGAGTAGATATATTTTTGTCAAAGCACCCCATCCTTCCTCGATTTAAATTTCAATATTGTTCCTGGAGATATTTCTGTATATTAATGGTACCTTTTTTAAAAGAAACAGAAAATTACTTTTTTCTATATGAATTAATATCTTACTTGATCTGCTTTTCCTTGACTTTCCCTTAGAGAGGGGGTAGGGTTGGGTCAGTTTACTGGATATGACTGTTTTCAGATACTTATAAACCTTTTTGTAGATATGCTTAATTTTTAAGCGATTAGGCACTGAGAGTAGCAGAAATCCTGCAAAGCTTTATAGTTCCCTAGGCGTTTGCCTTTGTTGGTTCTCTGAGTGATGTCTTGATTTGAGTAGCTAGGATTTTCCCTGAATCTACTAGAAGGGGTATCAGTATTTTCAGGTAACAAAGTCTGTTAGCACAACAAAAATTTCAGACCAATATCTTACTGTATTGGGGTTGGGTTTTTTTCCTTGTTTGTTTTGTTTTAATTTTTATTAATTTCAGCTGCTTTCATTTTGGAAAATCTTATTGCTATTGTGTGTACTTCAGTATACCAGCAAACACTGTTACCTGTTAACACGTTGTCCACAAATGCCTCTAGAAAAGAAATTGTTGCACCTTATGTATATCTCAAGCAAACCAAAATATGATGCTTTTCTGCTTTTTTTATTCTGAATATGTTGTATCATACTTTACTGAACCCATTTTAACTTAGCTAAAGCTATCAATATTTATGCATTTCACATTATTTTCTGGATCTGAACCTGTGTATAAATCTTTCTTTAAAAAAAAAAAGACAAGCATTTACTGTAGTCGTCCTCTGTGACTTATCCATGGGAAGGGGGAATCTTGTCTCAAGTGTAAAATGCAGTACTGTCCCAGTTTTCCTTGGCTTTTATTTATTTAGTCATCTTCGATATTTCATGTGTAGTTTTGAGGTATAAAAAAATACATTGTTGTAGCTGAAGCTACAGATCTAAGCAGCTGGGAGAAAATTACTGTAATGTCTTCTTAATTGTTCTAGTACTGTATACCAATATGGGAAAAACGTTCTGCAGAACATTTGAGATGCAGATTCTTATCCCCACAGTAGGCTATTTTCCAGGTATTAGACCAAATCAATCAAAACTCCTTGATCTTACAGGTCTTTTCTGACTAAATGATTCTAAAAACACCTATGGAGATTATTTAGTGCTCTGCTTATGGCAGTAACTACCCCTTGAATGTGCTGTGATTTCAGAAAAGAATATATTTATTTAAGATGACTGAATGCTCTTTTATACAGTATCCCAAAGTCATGAGCAAGAGAATTCTTGATAGTCTGGGTTTCTATTTTATAGCATTGATGCATGACTTTTGAAATTTAAGTGGTAAACGTTGTTGGAAAGGGGCACAGAAACAAGGGACTGGTAGAAGTGTGTGAATTTGTGGTGTTTGAATTCCTGCTTTGGTCTTTATTATTTGAGTGAAAGCTGCCTCTCTAGCACAAGGCTGAAGAGCATTCTGCAGTTTGTATCAAGTAGTTATTGGTAGCTCACATCAGAACAAGGGAATGCCTTATAGTTTGGATGCTGTCTTTTGCAACAGGATATTAAATTGAAGAAGTTTTAATTTCCACTGCCTGTTTAGCTACTGTACAGATATTGAAGGCAACAGTTAATAGACATGGGAAAGCTAAGAGAGCATGAAAGGAAAGCTGGCCTTTATTCTCAGTATGGCAATGTTACAGCAACAAAAGAGAATTAGAAAAAAGATAGATGTGTATTTATATATGTGTGTGTGTGTGCGCGTGTGTGTGCCTGGGTGTGTACATTCTGCAAAAAAATAATGTAGGAAAACCAGAAACATGATGGGTCTACAAGACAGTATAATGTATGTCGACCCTTTTGAGTGCACTCCCTTTTTTTAAATGCTGAGTCTAATATGGCTACCTCTCCTAAAAGACTACTTATGTTAGCTTCCATTTGCTTTCATGCTCGATCATGTAATCTTTTTGGCCATTGATATACCATTTGTATATCACTGTGTACTTTATTTTCCAAGAGCAACATTTATACAGC
Source organism: Serilophus lunatus (assembly GCA_013399895.1). Taxonomy (NCBI): domain Eukaryota; kingdom Metazoa; phylum Chordata; class Aves; order Passeriformes; family Eurylaimidae; genus Serilophus; species Serilophus lunatus. The sequence continues at coordinate 699,846 of VXBA01002389.1, read as the reverse complement.
ACAGAAAACATAAAGGCTGAATATACAGTGGTAGCCAAACTATTCCTGGAGCATTTTTCTTTAACCTCTGCCATAGTCATATGGATGTGGGCCCACTAGATCATCTTGGTTCAGTGAGATCAGATTTTCAGTAACAGGAGAAAATGCAGTGACTGTGGGGTGGTGGACTTCCAGAGGTGATGGAGTAAGCCAAGTGCTGCTCTTGAAACTTATTCTGGAGTTTATGTTTGCAATCCTGATTTCACAAGGAAACATAACTGTGCAACTTGTGTGTTGTATTCCATATGTTATCCATTAGGTGTTGTTGGTTTGTTGTACTTGTTTGATAGATTGTAGAGCTCCTTAGGTGTCTTTGCCATGTTTTGTAATACTCGTAGCATTCTCCCTATCTTGTACATATTGTGGAACTGTCAACTACAGCTGCCAGGATGCAGAGGCACTTCAGGACACTGAATGCCATGAACGAGTGCATTTAGGCTGTGAAAGTGTTACTTGCCTCCTCCCCTGAATTCCCCAATAAAAAAGCGCAGTGAGGTTTATGTTCTCACCTAAGTACTATTTTAGTCATTTATATACTCAGTACTTTCTACTGAATGGACAGCTTTGAAGAAGCTTATGAGATGGATGTATATTTTATGTTCCCCCACTAATTCTTTTAGGGCAGAAATCTAGGAAGATTTGACATGAGATCTCCTCTCAGCAACACACCTAAGCTTGGGCTGAAAACCCTCCTTACTTAAGGGGCAGCAGTGTTGGCACTGTGACAGTGTGGGAGCCCCGATCATGGACCACTACACTCTTGGAGTTAAGCTTGGGCTTGCGTGATGTTCTGGAGGAGGCATGTCGTGGTGACCTAGGGCCTTCATTCAGATGGAATTTCAAAGATGACTGCAAGTATCTTAATGTTTTTTGAGTTCTTCCAAAGAATTACATTGTAGTTTCTGGATCTTGCTTGTTAGCATATACCAGCCGACTTGCACTGTACTCTACTGGAAAAACCACACCTGTCCAGGTTAATTAACCAGGCTTCCGAATGTAATGCTCTAGTCTGCTCTTTTCATCTCCACAACTGAAACCATATTTTCCCCTACATAGTGCTATACTTTGATCAGTGATTGGGTCTTTGAGGGTGACAAAAGCAAGAGAGGCATATGTGTGCATGTGTCTGCACGTATGTATATGTATACATACACACATGGGAGTGCAATGACTTCCAACATGTACTGTGTACAAAAGTGTTGCCATGTTAGGTCATAAAACAGCTTGAGGTTTCTGATGAGAGTTTCCCAACTTTCTTGCTAGATTTTAGTCTCTTTCCTTTATATTACACCATAAGGTGTGAGTTTCAAAAATCACACCTGAAAAAAACGCAGATCCTGCTGACCTTGATGCAACAAAAACCTTCTTTCTCAGCAGTGCTTGCTTTTAATAACCAGAATTGTTGACAGTTTTAACACAACTGATTTGCTATGATTTTTCTTCTTAGAGCCCAATCCTTCAACCTCTATTCTGACATGTATTTCCACAGAATTTTGACTTAGTATTTGGCTTTATTCTCTCCAAAGTTTGGTGTAAACATGCCTTACAATAGTTCATCTCCATCAATGGTATAACAGAGCTACTGCCTTCTTAGATGTGTGTAGTTAAGTGAATAAGCACATTTATAGAATGTCGTATTTCTTCAAAAACCTCTAATTTGATATTTTTAAGTGCACATGTTAAGTCATGTGTATAACATGCTAAAGTACATTAAACTGTGATAATGAAACTGAATAAAATATTTAATAAAATATTTGAAATATTTGATAAGGACCTTTAAATAGATTTCTTTATGTTCATTCTATTTTGGTTATCTAGTGTGTGCCTGTAAACAGTTTCCCATTTAAAACTAATGATTGCAAATAAATACTATTCAAATGGAGCTTCTTTGATGCTTCACCTGCTTTACTATCACATGATTGTTTACTTTAACGTATGGCTGAGTTAGCAGTATTTGCAGAATTTGTTTTTGGCTACAATATGAATTTGCTGGCTTTTTCATACTTAAACAAGCTCCTTTTCACCTGAAAATGGAAGATGCCAAAACCCAGAGATGGATCCTCAGACCTGTAAGCTGTAGTTTCCTGTCAGATCATCCACTCAGCTTCTACACAGTGACTGTGAAGATGTTGCTTATTTTGCAAAGAACTTCTGCCCATTTGTTCTTGCTTACATTTGTCTATAATGGGAGCTTCCATTTTAATTTTCAAAACATCTGAGCCTGGTTCAACACTGTTGACTTTGTTGGGAAGATCCACTGAAGTGCCCCAGAATTCCATGGATTTATATTCCATAAAGCTAGAGATTGTGGGACAGAGAGCACCAGGACTCAGTGCAGTTAGGCTCTGAGAGAAAAGTTGCCCTTGTCTCCCCAACTTTCCAGGTACCCATTTTGTGTTTCTGGATTTTATCTTCTTTGCACAACTAGGAAGCTCATTTATAGTCCACAAAGGTGTAAGAGAAGCCATCCCACATGAAGGAGCTCTTGCTATGTTTTCAGTCTTTGGACAGTAAAAGAACCTATTTAGAAGTGGATTCTCTTCTAGGAATAAGTGGCAAGTGACATGTATGTTTAAACTTAAAGGTCCCCACTACTTTGGAAACATGTTTCAACCAGGACCCCGTTTTACTCATATATTTTACCCTCTTGGGGCTTGAAAATGAGACTGTTTGAGATCTTCTCTTTTCCTGTCCTCGGATGCCGAAGACCTCCTCGATTGCAGTGTGTTTTTTTGATCACAGAAGATCCGAGTACAGACGTCATGAAGCCAATAGACACTGGCTGTTCACATGGGAGCAGAACTCCTGTCTCTGAATCAAAAGTAGCAAAACTGAAACCTTTAGGTTTGTGGCTTTTTTTTAACTATGTGCTGTTTACTCAGGAAAGAAGAAATGTATGCAATCTTACACTGCCTTTTACTGGGTATGCATCAGTATATCTGCAAGGAAACGCCAGGGATGGAAGAGCTTCAGCATTAAAGGTCATGTAAAGGTCATACTTGGGGAAGGGGAGGAAAGCACTAGATCAGTGAGCAAAAAAAGTGGAAGAAATTTTAAGAAATCTATATTCAGTCAGTATTGTATGCCCAGTCAGGGACTTCAAAGTCACTTCTGTTTTTTTATTACCAAACAGCCTTTAAACAGTTGTCTTTGTTCCTCAAAATCCCATCTTTTTCTCGTTCTCTCATTTTGATCTTCCAATGAAAGACCTGCTGAATTCAGCTAACTCTCAGAGATCTAGATCTGGTTTGTTACCCAGCTCTTGCTCACATTGCTTCTTGCAGCTGTTTGGCATTACACTGACTCTTAACTGTCAGGTAAGATAAATTTCCACTAATACTTTTGGAAAAACACAAGGTGGAAAGGCATCATTCTACTGAAGCACCACACTTCTGCCAGACACTCTGATATTCACTCCTCAATACCATTTGCTAGGTCCTTTTTGTTGTTCATCCTGGCGTTATTTAATGTACAGCTAACCCTGCTTTCAGAGACACTTTTTTTTCCTGCAATGTGACAATATCAAGTATACCTGAGCATACCATATCCATGGTGTATACCAGCTTGTGAAGCTGTCTGTTCTTCAGTAGGACACTAGCACTTTGTAACAAAATTCGAGATGCATTCCTATATCTGCTGCAAAGTTCTGTTTTGTTTTGTTTTCTTTGAAATAAAACCTATAAGATTTAACATCTACCATCTATTCAGTGTCAACTTCTTTTTTGTGGACTGTTCTTGGCACAGCAAGAGTAAGAAATTGAGCTCTAATATGGTTGTATTTAAAAGAGTTTTCAGCAGGGCTTCATTGGTTGCTTTCTGATAGGAGAAGATAATGTGAGATCTGCAAAAGCAAGCTGGCTCACAATGTAGCTGCTGCAAGCCCAGCTGAAACTCCAGTTCAAAATCCAGCCAATATTATGTACAAAATACAGACAATATATTCTGTATGGAGCAGCACTTCAGCTTATTCATCAGCCTGTGAAAGAAGAGGAACTAGTTGAAATAGACACAAAAACCAGTTGAGTCAGAGTCACAGGGTCAGCACTGTGGCACACTAGGAGAATGCCAGTGTTGCCATCAAACAACATCCAGTTAAAAAAAAAAAAAAAAAGCCGGGGAGAAAAAAAAAACCACTTGCAATCTAAAAGAGGTCCTTTGAGTACATCTTTGGAGTTCGATATCGAGTTCTACATATAGCTTTTCAATTATGGTAGACCACCAGGCTTCTGTCAGATTAAGCTGAGCATCAATTCCCTTCCTCCCAAGGTCTGGGCAGGTTCTCTGGGCAGCATCGCTGTGAATTTTTAAAACATCTTGCCATTTTTAGGAGTTGGGAAGAATTTGGTAATCTGATAATCCCAACCTGTCAATAATTTAAGATACTTGGTGTCCAGTAGTAACGGCTTTTGTAATGCCACTAAGTGTGTCTGCAGTGGCGAGCTCTTCCTGAGCTATGCACATTGTGGGATTGGGAATTCATGTGTTTTCAGTGTTGCAACACTAATGACTTTGATTCAGATGACTTGAAGCACACCATTGTCATTAGCATTGGTCAGGGTGATGCCATTTGAGGCAATTTCATTGCATATCTCTCTGACAGATTGTTCCCTGTTACATTCTGAGATGGTCCATGTGGTTTGGTCTTTGCTGGCTCGCTCAAAGATCCATTCGTGCCTGTGGGTGAACCTTTCTGAGATTTCCAGTTGTGTTTGCCATGAAGCAAGGCTCTGACGGAGGGGGGTTTGTTCACCACAAGCCTCTCCCTTTCAGGATGGCAAAGTTTATCTATGCCTCAACAACTCTGTGTGGGATCTCTTCCTGCCTGCAGCTGCTCAGATTTTTGTAGTACAAAATAAAACAACACAGCTGGAACTTGATGGTAAAGTCAGACCTTCATAAGCTTCCAGGTTTCAGTAGATGGTAGTTTGAGAGTGAGGGGTATGATGTATCTCCAGTGAGTGCAGCTATGTAAATAGTGTGCAGGGATTGACAAGTTACGGCAACAAGGCTGTTTACTTTTGTTTTGAAGAGCAGTGTTTTCTAATGGAATTAAGGTGGCAGGGAAATTACCGCCACAACAGATGGATTGTTCATTGTCTTCAATTTCAAGAACAAGGTTTGCTGACTAGTCTAAAAACAACTGCAGTTCAAGTCTTTGGCTTGTAATGGATGCTGTGTTTTTGTTCAATGACTGTAGTGATAACTTTTCAGTTAAAAGTAACATGAGCTAGTTAAAGTGTGATGCAGTTCTAAACTATCCCATTCCCTTCTAGATGACAGATGTATGTAGCACATGGCATAAGTGTTGCTATCAAGTGCTTCTGAGCAAATATGTCATAAATAATACCAAGTGTTCATCATTATTTTAATTAGTAATTAAGAAAATGCTTCCTTCTATGTTTTAACAAAACATCTGTGCTTGACTGACGGCATAGTTTCACTCAGGAAAATGAGGGAAGCATTTGCTATGTGACTGTTTAATCTTGGTACTTAATTTTTTAAAATACCTTTGCTAGTAACTGTAGTGTACCATATTTAGGGCATAGTTAATTCAGCTCTGGGATCTTTTAATGTGAAGGTAACTACTTCTCATGCAGAAATCAACACCAGAAAGGAAATCTCTTAGGGATCAAGGTTTGCTAAAGGATTCTGTATGAAAATGCTGGATCTCTTAAAATGTAGAACATGCAAGATGTAGGATTGCAGCCCTAGGAGCCAGGCTGTCTGTCGGCAGGTGTCAGCTCAGGTTCACAGTGTAATTGTGCTTGCTTGCATGATGGGAAAACTAAAAAGCCTATGATTTAAATACCACGACAGCTGTATTTAAAACCTGTTTGATTCCCCGAGTCCAGCATACTGTCATCAGCACCACGTAGGCTTCTTGCAGGGGGAGTCTGAGGGTTGTTGCAGTGGGAGACTCCATTGCTGTGCTGCTTGTCCTGAGCATTGGCTTTTCTTTGGTGTTCTGCAACTTGACATTTTTAACTAACAATGGTCCTGGAAGTATAGGTCCATCTTAGTTGTAGTATATATAGTGAGTGGTGTTTGGTACAAGTATTGCACACTGACAGGTGCAGCAGCCCCGCTGTAGTTTTATATCAGTAAAGTGGTAGCCTGCAGCTCTCCAGGACCTCCAGGGGACTCCATAGGGTAGCTAAGTGCAATTACTGCTGCATCAGAAGATGGAGTGTGGGTTTATGGTGGGAGCAGTGTTGAGCCTGAGCAGAAAGGCTGTCTGTCTTAATTGAAGTCACCAAGAGCTTCACTAGAGCCAGGCTTGGGGAACAGCAAAGTTGAAGAACACCCATAAAAAGTCCTTATAAAAATGAAGAAGAATTTTACTTATTTCCATCCATGCATGTAACAACAGGATTGATTCAGTCTTTTATGGCTTTTATATAAAAATTGCCTGGAATACATCATGCTTGCTGCGCTACTCACACAGCATGCACTGTGCACTTGCTTTATTATTAACGAGTGAGTAGTACATATTTAAATGTTTTACAGATTTTTGTATCCGCCTGTTGGCAAAATGTATCTGACATACGTTGTTCATCAGGTGGTTAGAAGAACCTCCAGAATCTCCAGTAATCTGCAGATTATCTGTAGGCTGGGTCCTTGTTTTAGGCATTTCAGACAGCAAATATGCAGATGCATTTTTGAAATAACTAATTTATGGGGGTTGTGCTCATAGTAGATGTTTCCTAGGTGAGAACCATGAAAACAAATAGTACGCAAGAATCAGTGTAACAGCAGTAGTTTCATATTCACAGATTCTGTTAATCTGTGATAGTTTAAAAAACCTAGACAAAAAAAATTGATACATGCTGTTCCACCTGTGCACAGTGATTCTGTAATTGATGGCCAAGGGTTGCTAGCAGGAATTTAAAAGCATCTGTATTAATGAGATAAAAATGTATTCTTAAACAAAAATTTCTGGGCTTTTAGACCACTTGGAAAATACTCAATGAAAGATGAGTACTTGCTTCTTTTTTTTGTTTTGTTTTTTTTTTTTAATTACTTTTGATTAATAAAACTGCAAATCCAGTTAACAATCTCCAGATAAACAGAAGATGGCAAATGCAGTTTTTTAGATGCCATGTGTTGCTTCAGACCTAGACGGGAGTTCTGTGGAAGCATTGGCTTTGTCGACACTTGACAGTGCTTGTGGAAGGATGTGATGGCATGTCTGGAATGTTCAGCTGCCTTCAAACCCTTGTCCCACAAATCTCAGCTATTGGAAATCCATTGCCATCAAGATGCAAGGGGCATAAACAGTACAAAAGCTGTTTAAAAATAATACGTGGGAGTTTTTTTGTCACTTTCGGCAAGTCTACTGTCCACCTGAAAATACTTTAGTAGAGACAAATTGGTTTCTTGGATGGTTTGCTTTATGTTGCAGGAAGTGGGGAATGTCAAGCTTCACTTGCAAATCTTTTATCTTGCTTTTCAGTCATTTTGCCTTTCCTTTTCTCTTCTCTCTCTTCTTGAGCAGATGAACCCTTGGTGGACTTAAGTAGCAAAACATCCACAGATTTTCAGTAGGATGGACAGTATCCCACACCTTCCCGAGCTACTGCATAACTCTGAAAAACCCACAGAGTACTTTTTTAATTAGTGGTATTTTAAGAACAATTTTCCTCAGCCAAGGCTGTGCATCAAACACAGCTTCTGCAAAAAGACAGGCACAAGGAAGTGGGATCCTGCAGTGAAGTAGATATTGCAGCTGAGCTCCCAGGGCCATTCTCCTGCCCCAGCTCTCTGCTGGAAAGCCCAAGCAGCACCAGAGTCCATCATCCAACACACTTTTGAAACATGGTAAATTATTTCCTCCTCCTAACATTTTACTATTGAGAATAGATTTATAGTCCATGAGGATTTTGGCCTGGTTAAATTTTTAGTGCATGGCTTGAAGGCACACACTTTTTTTTTTTAAAAAACAAACCCAAACTCTTCAGCACCACATATTACACCTAAAAGATTTGCATGAACTCATGCTAAGCTTTAATTTGTCAAATACCACATTTCTAAATTTCTTAGAGAAGGAAATTAAAGTCCAGAGACAATGAATTTTTTTTCTCCAATTACTAGTTTTTTTCTCCAATTATTTTCTCTAATTGCTGAAGAAACCTTCAGATCAAATAAACACACCACTGGCTTTTCCAGTTACTTTGCTCATACAGCCTTGCCTAAGCCAGCAGGATCAGAACTACATTTATGTGCAGCAGCATTGCTTTCTCTCCAGAGAAGGCACCCTGGCCATTGGGAAGCACAGTGGAGCAGCCCCACTGCATCCAAACAGATGACATGGAGATGCCAGCTGTCGGGTGTGGACAGACCCCCTCGGCACTGCTGCAGTCCAAGTTACACCTGCAGGAGTCACATATCAAAGTAAGGGCTGTTGCTCTGCATGTCCTGTCAGTCAGCAAAATGTTGCTTTTAATTTCTGTATCTTTCACCTACTTCTGTTTGAAAGCTGTCCTACGCACTTTGCATGACACAGAAATTGTGCCGGGAGAACAGTTCCCTATGGGTTTGAGTGGTTACGGTCAAAGATTTGGTGGTAGAAGCACCATCCATCTCCTTGAAATAGTGTTGTGGTAGTTGTCTCCAGGCTCTGTGCACATGGCATAATCGGTGCTGCAGTGTTACCATTCCTGAGCATTGATTTCATCAAGAAACACGAATTCAGGAAAGATGCCACAGACTTTCAGAATTAGATGTGTCACTAGATGTCTTTTTTTTTTACCATGTGAAATTTATAAATGGGGGGGAGGGGGATTAATTCAGGGTGCAGACAAGCCTATAAAGAGAGACTAGTGTCTTTATAAATCAAATTCTGCATTTTCTGCTTGTGTTTCTATGGTGAGAGTGGATCAGCAAGATGCTGAAGTAACTGCTCCCTGCAGAAATGGTGAACAGATGGATTCCCGTGGCCATCTGTATGTGAGTGTGGCAGACCAGTGCTGCTTCGTTTATTCAGTTCCTTTCATTCCTTGTAGGGCTCAGTGTGTGAGGTCAGCTTTGGGCAATCATATTACATGAAGTGCAACATCGCACATCACCATCACAGCGGTGTTGGTATTTCTTAATGGCATTGCATCTTCATGTTTATGAATGCCTGTTTTAAAATGTCCTAGGCTCTTAGCTTGAGGGTTTTTCCTCTTTTTTTGGTTTGTTTTTTTTTTTTTTTATGTAGAGTTATGTTTCATTTAAACCAGGGCTTTCTTTGGGTTACTTGTAGCATTTTAAAACTCTTTGAGTGCCCAGCCCGCGCAAGCTATAGGCAAGAACTAGCAGAGTATGTTTAAAAGATGCAGTGATCCTTGTCAGAGTGAAGTTCTCTTGTTCATTTGTCAGTTTATCAACAGTTTGGTCAACATTTTTCAAGATGGCAAAAGGCTGAAGAAAAGCTTTCCATGGCAGCTTTTGAATGTAAAGGTGGACATTTCTCTGTGTTCTTCTTGGTTTGCTGCTCGCCATTGTCATTTTTTTTCAGGGTGACTGTATAAGTAGACAGGGGTTTGGTGGTGTATAAGGAAAGTGTAATTGTGTGTCTGAAGTGCTTGTGTGTGTTCTTGGACAAACAGCAAGCCAAGGTAGAAAATTGAGCAGCCACTCAGGATATAAACACATCCTGGATTGTGGCAGGATGAGATCTTGGCAGTATTTACTTGGCACAAAATCACAGGGCGAAAAGGGACTTGGAGACATCAGCTAGAGAATTTCCAAGGCAGGTTAAGCTACAGTTATCACAGACCTGATGGATGGGTGTTGAACACAAAAAAAAAAATAGGCCTCTAATAGTAGAGAATCAATCATTTGCCCATGCTATTTTTTCCAGTGCTTGACTGTCTTTTGAGGGTGGTTTATTCCCCCAGTGCTTAAATACAAAATTTTAGGGTATAGGAGAAAAAGATAGTCCTCAAAAAGACATTAGAAAGAGAAGCAATTTAACTGTTTTTATAAATACAACCTTAGAAATAATGGTTGGATAAAATCTGAGACAAGGTTTTCAAGGATCACCAACCCAGCTTTCTGCTTGCCACAGGACTCCTCCATGCCTTTGGAAACCGCTTCCTTCAAATAGTGTGTCAGGTTGATGGTTAATAGCCATACCAGAGAGGTTCAAAGAGACCTTTCTCCTCATGCTGTGTTTTCTATCCAGTAGTTGCCTTCTATTTTTTTTTTTTACAGAGTTCAGACAATGAAAAAACAAAACCAAACCAAAAAAAACCCCACCCCCAAACCAACCCAGCTTGCCAGCCTTTTTCCTTGATACCCTTTTCAGATACCACAAGTCCATCATTAAAGCCATATTACGAGAAGGAAACCAAAGGAGAGCAGCATCCAATCCAAAAGGCAGTGCTTGTGGCAGCCACACAAAGAGGCTGGAAAGCCAGCGAGTGTCAGAGCCTGCCCTTGCTCTACAGCTGTCCTCTCTCAGCTGCCTCTGGCCTTGGAAACAGGAGTTTTCCTGGCTGTCCTTTGGTGAGATGCTACTGGCAAGGCATCACCTGTGCTTACACCAAAGTCCCTGCCTGGGATCTGACTCAGCCTCTCCCTGGAAGACACAGGAAAAGCAGCCTATCATGGTATTGGCAGTGCAGGGGCCAGGACATCCCCAGGTTTCTGCTTTGAGACAGGGACCCATGGCTATATCTGCAACACCCTGCAAAACCAGGACTAGTGGAGTAACTTTGAAACACTTAGGAGAATAACGGAGCAAGTTCCATCCAGCATGTTACAAGAGGCATATGTTCCGTTGCTGCTGGTGCACAGATTTATTCAGGACCATGCCACAGATTATCAAGCAAAATCCAATGGACAGACCATGCTTTCCTCCATGCTGAGTACCCATGCTGATGCATGAGAACAGGCATCTGATGGGGAAGAAGAGAGGAGAGCACATCCCTCAAGCTAGAGTTGCAAATGCCTTCATTTTCTGCCTGTCCTGGTCTATCCAGAGGCTCCCAGTCTATACTCCTGGTCGCTGTGCCTGATGCCACAGGCAGGGCAGGGCAAGGCAGGGCAGGGCAGGGCAGGGCAGGGTTTTGGTGCACCCAGAAGTCATAGACTTGCAAGAAATGGGTTGGCAAACCTCTTACACTCTAGTGGTCCAGGCACTGGGCAGAGATCACTCCAGTATGCTGGCATGCTGCTGGGACCCTGCCCCAGACCCACCAGCCCTCTTCTGCATGGGAACACGAAGCTCAGAGGTGGAGGAGGCAACAGCAAAGACCTCTGGCTTCAGCAGCAAATGGCATCAGTGCCTTCTGCAATGCACAGCAGCTCCTTGTCAGCCCCACACTGCCATGGTAGAGGCTGATCGCTGCATAGAATGCTGGGGTGCTGCTGAGCACCAGCTGTGCACTTCCGTGGCATTTTGACCTCAGCAAGAAACAGCTGCAGGCTGTGGCAGAGGTGGCCTGCAGGTGCTGCTGGAGGAGTGCGGTGCCCCTTGTTTGCATTAGATGCCCTGAGGCCCCACTGAGCTGCTTCGTGTGATGGTACAGACCTGAGCACTGACACCCAGGGAGGCACAACAAAGCAGCACAGGACCTTGGCACTGTGTTGAAGAGCTGAAATAAGCGGTACCATAGGCAGGACACAAAGCAGAGGCCTCTGAAATGTTGGTTTCCTATGGATGCTTGCTCCCAGGTGATGCCTGGCCCCAGTTACGGGCGTGGATATGACAAAGGATCCAGGCTGGTTTAGTTCCAGTAAGAGCCATTGATGAAACTCTGTGCAACTGCATACTCACCAAAGTCTGATTTTTAAGGGCAATGTCTCCACAGAAAACCTCCTGTAGTAGTCGACAATCTCCAAGCATTGAGAGAGAAAATATTTAATGGCTAAAATGGAAAGCGGGGCAACAGAGCTGTTTAGAAAATGCAATTTCCTCAACAACTTTGTGAGTGGAAGAAATGGCATTATAAAAGAAGAAACAAAACTTGTGGAAGGGATGAACTGATTTTCCCCAAGTCCAATAATCATCATGGCAAGATGGCCTAGGAGTTTTTGCTCCTTGTTTTACACACAAACAGTGAAATACGTTGGATGCCTTTCAGGCTGCACTTCAGTTCCAAATTAACCAGTATGCTCAACAGTCCTTGGTTTTCAAAATCAGTACAGTCTTCTCAATGCCTGAAAAAGAAAAAGTGTTTTCCTCCATGTTCCACAGTTTCTTTTCTGCTATGATCAACTCTTAATCCCTCATGCTCACCTTGATTTTCTCGCTCCTGCTCAACCCTAGGGACCCTGCCTAGGATAAGCAAAAAAAGCAGGTTGCAGTGAAGACAAAAGTGACAAAAAAAGCTGCACTCTGCAGCAGATTGATCAGAGCATGACTTCCAAATTACACCCTGTTCCTTGGTAGTCAAAACCCAACAAGGACAGCCAGTGAAGATGAATCTTCAGTTGATTTTATATCCAGTGTAAGTGCTTCTTACTTCAAATTTGTCTTTTTTTTTTTCCTTCCCAGCATGGCAGGTTGCTTCTCTCGTTTTCCCTGCTATTGAGTATCAGCATGTCCTTTTGAGTCCTGTAGACCTAAAGAAGAATTGCTAACAGAATTGAAAAATATTACTGATCCTGTTACCAACAGGCACAAAATTCTTAGCAAAATACAAAAAAAAAAAAGGGCATTTCTCTTCTGTTGTGCTTGAACAATCTGTGTAACACCAATGGTAAAGCAGGCGCATAAATAAGGTGAAGTGATGCTCTGTGATGCAGGGACTGAAGTGACTGAATTTGAAACAACGTCTCTACACAGTGGCTTTCCTGATACGGGCAGAAGAATTTACATCATGCACCACCCAGTTCAGCTTCTACCTGCAGTACTTACCTGCCTGCAACCAATGGGTACCTGGATGAGACAGAGCAGGATACCTGCTACTTGGATAGCTAAGCTTGCTTTTGAGGTCACTATATCAAAGTATACATCAATCAAGAATCTTTTGTCTTCTCTCTTTCATAATCAAAGATGCAGAGGGCAGTGCTGAATTCAGCAAGGATGCATTTGTCTGGCCAAGTGCTTATGGCAGGTATGCTACTGCCCATCCTTCCTTCCCTAATACTGCAAATATATCCTGTTCCATCAGGGCATCCTTCTTTCAAATACCTATTTTTAAGCTCCTCAATCAAAATACCATAATTATTATGGGAAAATGATTCTTTATTGCCACACTTTTCTTGATAGATGTTTTGTGCTATACTCAATAGACAGCTTCTCTTGAGGGCGTGCTGTGAGCTTTTGGCCAGATGTTGGCGCTTGTGCTGGAGGTTGTTTCTGCCAGTGGCATGTGCCTGGCTGGTGGGTCCAGGAGAGCAGAGTGGTCCTTTGTGCTGCTGGGACCATGCTGAGTCACACTGGCCAGAACCTGGCTTGGCAGTTTACAAGGAAATGTTGCAGACTGTGAGGGATACCCAGGCACGTGTGAAAACAGAGCCAAAGCCCAGCCCCTCAGTTGTCTCACTCCACCGGGTTTTCTGCCAGAGTGGGAGACTTCCTGTGCCTGTGCTGCTGTGCTTCAGGTCGTTCTTGGGTTTGAGCCACTCACTTCATACAAACCCAGCTCTTCGCCACTGTGGTGGTACCCAACATAGAGCAACTCTCTATCAGGGTGTCATCACTGATTTGGGAAGAGGCTCCTAGAAACCTTTACAGCAAGGAGTGTGTTAAGTGACATCTGTGTCATGAACAGAGGTGATGTAGAACCTTGTGTGAGCAGCGAAGCCTGTGTAGGGTTGGGCTGAGAGTGAAATGACATCGCTTGCAAGGGGGGGCCTCATCCCTCTATCCCTGTTTTTAGTAGAAAATCCAGTGGAAGGGGTGCTGCCTGACTGCATGTGCATGCTTCCGCTTTGCTTTGCGAGTGGACCCTAAGACATAAACAGGGAGCAGAATGGAAAAGTGTGGCACAAAAAGCACCCTTGTTCTTGCCAGGTGCTGATGGTCTCCCCAACAAATGTCTCTCACTTCCTCTTTCCTTGCTTGGTGTCTTGGGCTTGGTTCTTGGGCAGCAGCAACAGGCTGCCTGGCTGCTACGGGGAGCGTTAGGATGAAATAGCCCAGATGGAGATTTGGCCCAAAATACATCACAAGCATTTCCTCAAATAGTCAGTTTTAATTTTAATAAGTCATATTTAGTAGCCCTCAGGACACTGGCTGTGTGAGAGGAAAGGGTTATGTCCTGAAAATAAAGATGGATGGATGGATGGATGGATGGATGGATGGATGGATGGATGGATGGACGGACAGATTGGTGGATGGATGCTGTGTAAAGAGCTGCTGAGAGTTTGGTGCGGTGTGAGAGGCATCACATCTTCCTTAGTGAGAGGAGCCCTTTCAATGTGGTTGAACAGTGTGGTGGGGTTGACAGGGGAAGCATTTTGACTGAGAAATGTTCTTTTAGATTAAAAAACAAAACTCTGCATGCACATACAGACTAGATCTTCATAATGCGGCCAGGCTTTGACAGTGTACTACAGCATTATTGCTATTTATAATCGACAATTACTAACACTATAATCCAGTAAAGTTAGTGGTAGCAATTAAAGCAACATAAATAGCAATCCAGATGACTAAAGGCATTGCTGTCAATGCAGGTGGCAGCTATAGCATTAGAAATAAAAGTTGGAGGGAAGATATCAGGAGTCGATACACAAGCTTGGGTCTGCTTGTCTTTTATATACAATTTTTAATATACTTCCTGAAATGAAGCTTCAGAAAGGTACACTGCCTCTTTAAAATTAGTCTAGGAACTACAGGTAGTTCACATTATTTTTAAAATAATAAATCTCTATATATATCTATATTAAAATATATATGTATACATAAGTTGACTAGCCTACCTTGTGGAAAGGCTGCAGCTAAACTAAGTCTGAGCTAATATTGTATTACCATGGTCTTCTGGTTTGTAGATAGCCCTTCCTTATTAGATGAGGTTCTGTTCTTGCTCCACAGAAGGTGCCTGTGTATATAACTCCTTTGTATTGCTTTCTGCAGAGTCCCTTATATATTTCTTACTACTAATGCTGTGTAGAAAAGGAAATCCAGAGATTTTACTACTGATAATTAACCATATAATGGCCATTAGAAAAATAAAGATTTAGTTGTTTGGGAAACAGATTATTTATATTGTGTATGATTTATTGCCTGGTAACTTGTTTGGTGACTGGATATTCTTTTCCTTCTCCTGGTACTTTTCTGCTTTTTCCAGCTATGGTGTTTACTCCTCACTTTGATTAACTAGCAGGCAATAAAGTATATTGTATGTTTTGAAGCCAAGCAGTGTGATTCTTACTTGACCATTACAGGGGAGTCCATGTTGGTGGAGAGATCCAGGCTGCTGCCTGGGTGGAGAGTGGCTCTCCAGCCACAGCTGTCACCTGTTCCATGACAGCTGCTTAAGAAGCCAGGGCTCAGGGGAGCACCTAAGACAACAACCTGGCATTTCCTACTCAAAAGGAAGGAGGTGCAGCCAGGAGCAGTCATACCCTTGCTTCCTAGCCATCCCAAAGAACATGAGGAAACCATGTGGACACAGAAGAGTCACTACATATCTTCTAAAATAACATAACCACCCTTTTTACTTCTCCATCACAGACAGCAGTGGCCATGACAGGCACTGTCACCGTCACTGGCAGCTTCTGTCTGTCTCACCAACCTTGTGGTGCCAGGTTTTCACCCTGGGGTACAGATATTGGCAGACATCCACGCTCATGCCAGGCTCAGCTCCACAGCCTGGCCAGTAACAGCAGAGGCACTCTCTGCTCTCCTGCACACAAGGCAGTGCATCCTCCATCCTCAGCAGCTGCACACCCAGGCAGAGTGTGCCAAAACACTGCTGCAGGCACCACACTCATGCACATGTGAAATGGCCCAAACATACCTGATCTGCATGTTTGGGGCAGTATTGCTTCGGTTTCTTTTGGTTTGAACGAGGAGCCAAGTTCTGTATGGCAATTCCTCTCTCCTTACATCTGGGGCATTTTTTGTTGTGATTCAAAAATTTCGCTCCCAGAAGTGACTATTGGGAGCACAACCCTGGCTGTGCTTGCAGAAGGACTGTGTCCTTCACTACCTTTCCTCTTCCTCAGCAGTGGCTGCCCAGAGGTCACCTGTCACCTCCCAAGGGGACACACAGCCTCACCCTGCACTTTGCCCTCCTCTCAACAACCTGAGTGCAGCACGAGAGGCTGCAATCAAGTCCCTTGCCTCACAAAGCCAGTCCTTCTCCAGGGGCCAGGACGTGGTGCCACTCCCATGTGGCAGCTCAGGGAACAGGGTGTGAGAAAAGCTGCCTGCCATTAAATCTCCTAAGAAACAAACAGCTTTGGCATGTGGGGAGATGAAACTGCTAAGAAACTTCATCAGCCAGTGCCATTTTCTGGTGCTTATTTTTCCCCTTCCACCCTGAAGCAAAAGTTTAAATGGTGGCGCTTCATCTGCAGCAAAGCTTCCCCAAAAGCAGTAAAAAAACCTCTCATTTTGAAATCAAATGGAATTTTTTTGTTTCAGTTCTGACCTTCACATATTTTGCTGTTTTTTGTAAGGGTGTACATGTGCATGCTACACATAAACACATGTGGAGGGACCTGAGTCCATACTTACTAGCAGTTTAAAATAACAGAATTGCTCACTGGATACTGATGCTCTAAATGGTGGCAGTTGCAAAAGCCACAGTATTTTTACAGTTTTGCATTTGCATGGCTGTGCTCGGGCTCCTGCCTATGCATTGCTCTGGTCCCTGCACTGCAAGCTGGGTTCTTGCAGTGAGGGGACAGGCACAGGCTGCTGCACAGCCCCTGCAGCCCCCATGCCCTGGAGGGCAGCCACGGAAGGGCCCACATGCACAACACGGGACAAAGAGCTCCAGCACTCCAAGAGAGATGGAGCACCTGGATGACAAGGTTACATCCGTGACATTCACTCCTGCTGGGCAAGGACCCCAGTCCCACTGCCCTGCCCACAGTGGATGTGCAGGGACACAGCCAGAGAGGTGCTGCGTGGCCAGTGCGCTGGGTTTCCTCACCACATGCAGCATGGAGCACCCCAAATCCAGCTGGAGTGAGAGGGGCAGGCTGCTGCCTCCCTCCATCCCAACTGGGCAGCCACCCCTCCCACTGCTGACAGCTGCTCCCAAGCCACTAGCGAGAGATAGATGGCCCTGGATAGGGGTGAAAAAGGGCTCCAAGGGGTGCCCTGTCCCACACAGGGACACTGGGAAGCCAGCTCCACCCTGAGGGGTGCCCCGCATCTGCTCAGGCAAGGGGGGCGCATATTCTTTTTACATGGTTGTAACTACAGGGCTCAACAAGTCAAAAAATTATCTTCTGCTCATTTTTGAGCCATCCTGTCCTTGTTTGGGAATGGGAATACAACATGACCCCTTGAACAAACCTCCAGCTTGGTCCCCTATCGTCTCCATCCCTCCTGCTTGGAAATAAACATGCTTTTTTTGCTTAGTAAAGTAAGTATTTAGAGATTTATTTATTTTACTTTGGCATCAATAGAGAAGACAAACCAGAGACTTGCATCTTGGAAATACCTGGCTTCATCTTGCTGTGCTTGGTGCATCATGGTGGAAGAATCTCATTCCCTTTCTGTGCAGGGAGGCTTCTCCCTCGGACCACGACACCCTCAAATCTTGTGTCCTCAGATGCCTGTGCCAGAATTTGGCCTTATTTGCACATCCTGCCTGGAGAAGTTAGTTGGTAAAGTAGGCAGCAGCAAAGCTGGCAGGTCTGAGTGGGTACAGCAGCCCACAACATCTATATTCAGCAACTAATGAGCACACAAGAAAAATCTCAATTATGAAACATATTTTATATCCATGTGTCTATATTTTTTCCTTTTTAAAATTGCTTATTATGGTATATTTATGATTGATGGTTTGTGGGAGGGTTTTCCATAGTGCAAGTTGGATCCTCAGAGGCTTTTTTTCCAGCACAAATAAGATACACAAAAAGAAGGGCCCCTGCAGGCACTTAGGGAGGTTAATGCCTTCCTCTCTGGATAGGTCCAGCTGGCAGTAACCTGGACCACAAATAAAATTAATCTTGTGTTTAAGTTGTGTGCCCTCAGAGGAAGCCCCAGGCAGCAAGATGCTCCCAGGTTTGTGGAGGGAAGGCTTGGGTGTGATCCAGGCTCCTCCAGCAGCTGTGGTTCAGTAAACCTCACATCTTCATCCACAGATCGATGCCTTTCTGCCACTTGTTTCACCATTTGGTGAACAGTTTGAGCCAGCTTGCCCAAAGCCAAGGCCTTGCATCCCAGAGGACTAAGGATCACTTTCCAGCTGATTGAAAGTCTGACAAATGTCTGTGAGGACCTGCCTGTTTTGCATGAAAGTAGAGTGAGTCAGAGAATAACCCACCAGGCTGTACCAACCCTGGGTTTGGGTAGTACTGTTGGTTATCACCTCGGTGGTCTCAGAACATGTGATTGGCAGGATTATGAGGAGATACCTTTAATTAAACCATCTGGTTTAGGGCAGAAAATGGACACTGTTTCAGACTACAAGTCCTGGGGCTCAGCTGTGCAAGCATTGCCACAGCTCATGGCTTTCCATCTGCTGCACAGGGGCTGTGCTGGACAAGGCCCTTTGAGGGACCTGCACTCCTGGCTCATTCCTGACCTGTGGCTGTGGCAGCCAGGCCCTTTTCAAGCAGCCAAATCCTCTAGTGTGGTTGGTGGTGAAATGCTTGCACCAAAGGGAAGCTTTGGTTGTGTGTCACCAAGCAGCAGTAATAACCTCTGATTTTAAAATTAAATTTAAAAAATAAATAAATAAAGATAGTCACCATGAACCATCTGGGGCAAGAATCATCCCACTCCTCTTCCTCTTTACTTGATCCCATCAGCTTCCTCTTGTTCATTCAGTTAGATTTGAGGGTACACCTGGGCTGGCACTTAATTGCCTGTTGAAAGGACCAGAGCCTTTCATTAAAAGCCATAGGACTGCCTGCAAACTTTTGGCAATTCATTTCTATTCCAATAGAGCTGGGGAAGGGGAAACCAAATGTCAGTATTCTCAATGCCAGACATCCCTTTGGAAAGGAAATCCAGTCTGGGAAGAGGGTTTTTCTCCCAGGATCTCCAGCAGTTGTGAGCAGCAGGAGGGATGGGGATCTCTGCAACGTCTTACTGTGCTTTTGCTGCTTTTAGTTGATGAGACTGAACTATGTCAAGCTTAAGGAAGTCATGGTGGCAATATAACAGGCTGGTACTCATCTCTTCTTTCAGCTCTTCTGGTCTCCCTGTTGCTCACGAGCTGATTTTGGACCTTACAACTTTGGCCTCCATCCACTCCAGCAATGGTTGCCTTCAGTCTGTGATTTGCATGGGGAAGAGGGAGCAGAGCTGCCTTTGACCTGGAGCCCATAAATCACTTTTCCAGGGGTCTGGAGCACCCCTAAGTGAAAGAAGAGCAACAGAAACCCAGATCTCTGTCAGTAGCCCTGATTTTTTGCCTGCACCTCTCATTGTCCAGCCATCAGCTGCTAGTCTCTTCTGTAGCTGTTGGGTCTTTTCAACAGGCACCATTGATCTTGGTGGCAAGTTTGATGTAAAAGCTACAGCCCCATGCCAGGAAGGCAGCACACCAGGAGGCCTTCAGAGAGGATTTCATTCTTCCAGGCATATCTTATTCCCATTGTTCCTGGGAGGGATGCTTTCACTGCCATGTCCTAAATGCACTTGGCACTCAGTGGAGTCTCACCACATAAGAAATTGGCCTGGTCTGGCCCCAGTTTTGCATTCTAAATCTCCAGATTATTGATTTAATTGAACAACAGTCAGAAAAAAATCTTTTTACAAGAAGGTTCTTTTAAATCTATTTGAAAATATTAGTATGTATTTATGTGTAACAGAATGCTTCCCTTGTTTTGTATATCATTGAAGAAAAAACAGTGTATTCATAACACATTAACTTTTAAGGCAAATTTTAGTTGTTTGAAAAGTCTGGATTAGTGGTACAGTTGATACATCCTTTGGGGCCTGGAGTGTGGTTGATCCATCCCTACAGCTTTAGCTAGGTATTTAATGTCCTTTTGCTTTTGTTCTTCCCCCAGCTGGCTGCATGTCTAATTCCTGCTGTTTTTAATAGGAATTATATCTGCTCATCCATCTGAAATTTTTGAAAAATTTCAACTTCAATGTTTCCCTTAAAGAAGCATGCAGAGCACACAGATGCAAAGGATGACAGCCAGTGGCTGCCCCACTGCCCCCCAGGGCACACAGACTGCCACTGGCACACAAACTGCTATCCAATTCCAGCGTGCTTTGCTTTCTTTCTCCAAAAGCACAGGGACTGTGCACAGCAGCTCTGGGAAAGCACCAGTGATAAAGGTGATTTCAAGACTAAACATGAAGGGAGGGGAAGGTCCACTGGAGCACAATGGGGATGTCTGCACAAGGGGAAAAATAGAAAAAGGGAAGGAGGAAGGGGAAAATCCCCCGTGGGAGTTGAATAATCCTGACAGAAGATTTATGCCTTTGAAGACTGAGACTGCACAACTGCAATGGTTGTGAATCACCGCCCCTCCTGCTGGCCCCTGCTCCAAGCACTATTCCCGTTTTCCAGGTGTCAGTGTGAGCATTGGCAAGGTTTGGCATCATGTAGAGCAGGACTATTCTCCTGGTCAAACCACTTATGATATTAAGGACAATGCTGCTTGCTTTTCCCTTCTCCCTAGCTGATGCTCTTGGCCCCATAATTTTCTTCTAGGTCAGGTCAAAAAGGGTTCTGTGAGCATTTTTCTGAAAAGCTCTCCTGCTTTGCAGTGCTATGTGAGTTTAATTCAATTGACGTGGGCTGAGGAATCACATCTGGTACCTGGAGCAGTGAGTATGTTCATGGTCTAACAAAGTTGAGAGAAAACCCATTAATTCAGTTACTGTGTCACTGAAATGCATAATCCCAATTATCTAACTATTGCTATTTTTTTATTCTTTTACCCTTTCCATGATTTTTTTGCTCATTTCCTATAATTTCTCCCAAATGAAGCAAAAGCCAATGATGCCACAGAAGTAACTGAAACCAAGAAGCTGAAGGTATTTATTAACCCTGTGCCCTGGGAGTTTGTAGGTGATACAACTCCATCCTGAAAAACAAAGAGTATCAAATCAGTTCCTGATATGTTCCATACTCCATCATGGCACACAGGCACTACCAAGCTGATGCTAGACCAGAGAAGTGATCCAGATAAAACTTTTTATCTTTTAAATGGGACTTAGGAGTGCTTTTTTCTTTCCTCCATGTTTCCTAGATAGACTCATCACCCAGGGTATGTATTTTTTCCTAAATGGCAAACCACAGTTGTTTTCCAGCCAGCTTGTAGCAGGAGGAGTATTTTGTCTGAGTCACCAGAGCCATCTGTTCTAGACAAATATTTTAGTGAATGATCTCTCTTTCTTACTTAAGACTGCTTTTATTCTCTGTTTAAGGATCAATTATGTGAAGACAGGGGCAGGGTGTTCTCTCATTGACTTGTTGAGTCTCCCTCCATGAGCTGGCATTAAACCATGTGCCTCCTCCAGCTTCAGCACCACCAAATATTAAAATGATCTGTGGACAGATTTTTCAAGCTGGGTTAGAACTATGAATTAGTTTGAAAATAAAAAATTTGGCTTCCTAGGCAGTTGAAAACAACTTCTCAGCATTTCCATGCAGATTGCTCAGGATGTAAGAACATCTTTTGAGACTGAGGATTCCTCAAATTGTTGGCTTGTGACTGCTTCCTGAAGCACTTGGACATCAATCAAGATTCACAGCTAACATTTCCTTGGTGCAGCAAGTTTCTCCCCTCCTTGTAAGGGGTTTGCATGGATTCAGCTGCAACTCTTTCCCTTGCTTCCCCTTCTCTTTTCTGCCCTCCCATCAGAACCCAAGTGAAACAGTGCATGTGTTGGGGTGCTTTCCCCTCACAGCTGGCAGCACGAGATTCAGCAGCATCCTCTCCCATACCACACTGCAAGCAAGAGCAGTGCCACCAGGCTGGCCACCTTCCTGGGGTCCCTGCACACATGGCTGTGCACGATGGATGGCTTCAGCCTAGCCAGCCAGACTCGCTACAGCACCAGGCACCAGTTTGGGCCAAGGCCAGTGAGTGATCTTTGAGCACATGGGGTTTCTGTCAGCAACACCTTGTCACCCATAGCCACGACCACATCAGCCACGTGTCTGAGACCAGCAATCCCTGAGCCTTGGGATGTGACACACCATGACGGCTGCACCAGTTACAGGCCTTTACAGTCTTGGGATATTGCTTCACAGGACGCTTTAAAAAAAAAGCTGGTTAGTGGTGGTGTTACACATTGGTTCTCCATCACCAGCCCTGCCATTCTCCACACCAAAGCTTGATATGATACAAATATTTGATCTGATAAAAATCTGCCATAGAAGAAAACCACAAAGCAGTTAGTTAGGAATAACATTTCCTCTGCACAGCAGTAGACTGGCTGCAGGAAAAGCTTGCTGCTCCAGACACTTCTGCATTTATTGACCACTGATGGTTTCCTTTCAGAACTGTGCAGTAGGGGCTTCTCAGCCTTTAGCCAAGTGGACAGAAGGGTTCCACTTTTAATCAATTACAGTAATAAAGCCTGCAAGCTATTTTAAGGAAGCAATTGTACAGTGAAAAAGATCTTATTAACCATCTCTTTCCTTGTTTGCCCAGCTCATGTACCATCATTGATTGCAAAATAAGGCTACCATTTCCTGTGTTCACAGACTATGGTGCATTCACCATTCCTGTACAGTGTAATGTATGTAATACACCCATAATGTGTGTGCATGTATCTAGTTAACTTACCTCATACACCACAGTACAATAGCTAATGTCCTTTATCTCTTTATACTGAGCTAGCTACTAGTTGCCATACAGAAAATCCTTGTGTCCAAATGACTACAGCTCCAATTAAGGCTACACCACTTGCTAAATTAAAGCAGAAAAGCAGCTTTGAATCCTCCCAGCTGGGGTATGTTCTCGGCTGCATCAGCCTGGCACCCTTGGCTCCAGTCCGTTCCAACACTGCTGTGGTCAGTGCCAGTAACTCCCTTCCCTGCCATGCTTCACTGCTATGAGTGTCACAAGTAAAAATGTGAGGAGAGAGTGTGAGGAGAGAGCTCAAGGCAATGTTAACAAGTATCTCAAGGCCATCTTCCTACCTGTTGTAGCCTAATAATGGTGCTGTGTAAGAGACGGCACCACATTTAACGTACGGCAGCTCTCTGGAGCTACACTGGTGGCTATGGGAAAAAACAATCTTTACTAAAAGATTTTTAGTGTCAGTAGCACACCAGCAGGCTTTATAAAGCCACCATCATCCCTGTCCTTGGGAAACAGAGATTAAGGTTTTGTTATAACAAACCATGACAGGTTTATAAGATCCATAAGTCATTGATGAGTGTCTGAACTGCAAAAACACGCTTAAAGGAAATCCACCAATACCACAATGCAAACACAAGCCCTAAGACAAAGTGCTACTCTAAAATATAGCAAGCACAAGTTCTAATGGGAAGCAATATAGTATATACTTGCATAGCAAGCACAAGTTGTAATACAAAGTAGCATTTACCATGGTAGAACACGGTTCTTACCCAGCAGGCATCCCTAGGGTTGGGGTGGTTCAGCCCATTGACTCTCCCAGCAGTGTCAGTGGAATCTTCCTCCCACATCCCCATACTTCCAACGTACTTTTATACTGTTTTTTCAGGTGTTAAGTGGTGTTTGAGTGACTTTAGTCCTAAGTGCTTAATTGGGTAGTCATCCTTGGCATCTATGTCCCTTGGTGGACAGATACAGTATGGTCTATGAACTTCAAAGCATCACGTTCCCCTCCCTGCAGGATGTCTGGTCTCCACACTACTTCCCTCTCCGTTGCATCCCCCATACCAGGTGTCTGTCAGTGTTTGGGGAACCTTTGAGTAGAGTTGGCTGTGTTCTCTCTGGGGACCAGTAGCAGATTTTTACCCTCTAATTCTTCTTCTCCTCTAATTTTTAACCCCTGTCCATCATTCCACAACTGTACTTTGCCCATGCACACAAATAAAGAAAACAATATTCTAAATGGTATTGCAGCCTCTGGGCTGAGCAGGCCCATTATCAAAGCAGTGACTAATGAGAGTTTGTGAAAATAATACCACTAAGGATTTCTGCAGGGAGACCCTGGAGTGGGCAAACAGTGCTTTTTATATTCTCACCCTCAACCATCCCACTTATACCATAACAAAAGGAAAAAAAGATCACATGTGGGCAAACACACATGTTCCTTGCTACAGCTGCTGTGACTATAAAATTACTTCATTTATATCAAAAGCACTTTTGCCTCACATGCAAAACAACTAGTTTCCTGAATTTCTTCTCGTTGAGTAGTGCATCTTCAAGGCCACGGTGTATCAACAACGGTGCACATTTTCTTCATGTTATCACTTAACTCTGCTGTTCTGGGAATTGAAAAACAAAGCTATAAAGCTATAAAGACTTTGAATGTTTTATTTCCTAAACTTTTCCTTGTTTGTGGGAAATAATAATGTAGTTTAATAGCTTCCTTAGAGTAATTGCTCCCCAAATTCTCAGAGACATTAATAATCCAAAATGCTTTACTACATCCATCTGATAAAACCAAATATGGGAAAAGATGTGTAAAGCAAAACCACAACCCCTAATACTGTAAGCACAGAGACTTACAAACTGGAGCAGCACCAAGGACCTCAGAGTACTGGTACTCAAATCTATAAAACCAGCTCAGAACTGTGATATGTATTTGATGATTAAACTTAATTAGGGGGAGAGGAAAAAGGATAAAAAACAAAGGGAACCTCAATAAAAGTCATACCCTTATTTGCTGTAGCTTTTATTTTTTTAAGCAAGAGTCTCAGATCAAATGTAAAAAGGTCTTATCTTTGAAATATTGATTTAATATTCTCATACAGGTCACTGGATTACTACTGAATACCAAAAGCTTATATTAAACTGGATCTGTATGTATTATGCATGACAGCACTTTACAATGAAGGAAGAATTATGCTCTGTTTTACTCACTGTGTTGCATTTTTAAACTGTTCCTCAAATAACAAAAATAACAAAAGCATAAGAAAGGGAAACTATGCCTATAAGGGAAACTCAGCCTATGCCCTCAAAAAAAGCACATGTGCACAATTAAAAGCTTCAAGGGTTCTTTGTGAAGCAAATTTCCCATCCGTTTGACACTACCTCAAGACAAAAATCTTGGGTTTTTTTTTCCTTTACAGCCATCCCATTTCTATTTCTTTGAAACAATTTGTTCACCGCCGGTTCCATTTCACTGAGAAAGCTGATTTTCAGCTAAAGGAAGGGGCTATGCTTCCAACTCTTCACCAGAGCAAACGAAACCAACAACCATCCCTCTGCCAATCCGGGCGCGGACAGAACGAGCGGTTGTGTGGCTGCTCTCGCACTCAGGGGAACCCGACTGTTCACTGCAGGTGGCACTTCCACCACCAGCGTCCCGCACTCTTCTTGCGGTGAGAGAAAGCCCACAGAACCCGCTGGCAATGGTTCCCAAATCCCACGGCTGGGTGGGCTCTCAGCCCCCAGCTTCCCTCGGGGATTATCATCGCTTCCAGGCACAACATCGAGGTGACAAATTTCGAGCCTCCCTCCCCCGGGGGCTCCTGCAGAACGTGCAGCTGTGAAGCTGCCACGGGAGGAAGGGGCTGTTGCGAATGACACACGGGTTCGGAAACGCTGCGCGGCTTTGGCAAAACGTGCGGACGGAGGGGTCGGGGCGAGGAGGGACGGGAAAAGAGGAAAGGAAAGGAAGGGGAAGGGGAAGGGGAAGGGGAAAAGGNGGAAGGGGAAGGGGAAGGGGAAGGGGAAGGGAAGGTCGTGCGGCGGTGTCTCCCCTGCCGCAGGGGTCGGGCAGCACGGACACGGCCAGCAGCCACAAACGGGGCGGCGGCGGGAGGTGGGGGGGAAGGAGGGGTCCGGTTCCATGGGCAGCCCCCGCTTCCTCCCCCTTCCCGGGGGAAGCCGCTGCAGCCCGCGGGAACGGTTCCAATAAAGGTCGGTTGTTTGGGTTTTTTCATTATGGACTTTTTAGTAATTTTCGGGATGTATATTCCACGCCCGCCTGAGGTCCAAGGCTCCGGTTTTGCGGTTTTTCTTCCCGTCTCAAGACCTCCTCTGTTAACAGTGAAATTGGAGTTTTAATAGGAGACTCCCTTCTGAAGGGAACGGAGTGTCCGATATGCAGACCGGACCCCCATCACAGGGAAGTCTGATGGCTCTATCCTGAGCCCTGTGCTCTTCAACATCTTTATAAATGACTTGGACGCAGGACTGGAGGGGATACTGAGCAAGTTTGCAGACAATACAAAATTGGGAGGAGCGGTTGACTCCTCGAAGGCAGGGAGCCCCTGCAGAGAGACCTGGACAAATCAGAGAACTGAGCCATCACCAGCCGTATGAAGCTCAACAAGGGAAGTGCTGGATTCTGCAGCCGGGATGGGGCAACCTGGGATGAACTTACAGACTGAGGAACGAGATGCTGGAAAGCAGCACTGGGCAAAGGGATCCGGGGGTCCTGGTCGAGGGCAGGTTGAATACAAGCAGTGCTCTGGCAGCCAGGAGGGCCAACCGTGTCCTGAGAGCATCAGGCAAAGCATCACCAGCCGAGTGAGGAAGGGGATGGTCCCACTCTGCTCTACACTGGGGCGGCCTCACCTTGCGGCAGTTTTGGGCACCACAATATAAGAAAGTTACTAAGCCATTAGAGAGTGTCCAAAGGAGGGCAAAGAAGATGGTGAAGGGCTTTGAGGGGAAGCCATATGAGGAGAGCTGAGGTCACTTGTTCTGTTCAGCCTGGAGGAGACTGGAAGGAGACACTAGTTACAGCTACCTCATGAGGGAAGAAGCGGAGCAGGCACTGATCTCTTCTCTGTGGTGACTAGTGACAGACCCTGAAGTTGTGTCAGGTGAGCTTTAGTTTGGATATTAGAAAAAGTTTCTTCACCCAGAGGGTGGTTTGGCACTGGAACAGGCTCCCCAGGGCGGTGGTCACAGCACCAAGCCTGACCGAGCTCAGGAAGCCTTTAGATGATGCTCTCAGGCACAAGGTGTGACTCTTGGAGATGGTCCTGTGCAGTGCCAGAACTTGGACTTGATCCTTGTGGGTCCCTTCCAACTCAGCATATTCTGTGAAATAAAATAATGTCTACTTTCCAATACTAAAAAGAAAAAATTGTGTTGGAGAGTTTGGTTTATCCAGTGCATTCAGTGACACCTGGAAGCTAAAAATGTTTAAAATTTTAATTCATACTTCTAAACCAGTATGAAAATCTGTCCACAGACAATGTAATGTTTAGTGCTGCTGAAGCTGGGGGATGGTTTAATGCCAGCTGATGGAGGGAGGGTGAGCGAGTCAACGACAGAACACCCTGCATGTGTCTTCACTTAATTGATCCTTAAACAGGAGAATAGAAACAGTCTTAAGTGAGAGAGATCACTCACTAAAATATTTGTCTAGAACAGATGGCTCTGGTGACTCAGACAAAATACTCCTCCTGCTACAAGCTGGCTGGAAAACAACTGTGGTTTGCCATTTAGGAAAAAAATACATACCCTGGGTGATGAGTCTATCTAGGAAACATGGAGGAAAGAAAAAAGCACTCCTAAGTCCCATTTAAAAGATTAAAAGTTTTATCTGGATCACTTCTCTGGTCTAGCATCAGCTTGGTAGTGCCTGTGTGCCATGATGGAATATGGAACATATCAGGAACTGATTTGATACTCTTTGTTTTTCAGGATGGAGTTGGATCACCTACTGTAGGTATAGAAAAACTTTTTTTGAAGATCTTATTCAAAGACATAAGGAATTTCTGCCACTCACAAAAGTGTTTGCCACCTGGAAGGAACCTCTTCCTATAGATATTTGATGTTTTTCTTCCTCCTGCCTTGGAGAGGAATTAACTTCCTGAAAAGATGAATTTTTCACAGCCAGCCTTGGAGCGGGGGCCAGGCAAGGCTTTAAGAAGGCCCAGAGAAGGAAAAGCAGTGCCTTCTTCCAATGCCCAGTGTACATGCCATCACATAGTGTTCTCACCTTGGGAAATAAATTTTCCTGAATCCTTCCACTGCCTGGCGTTTTGCGGGTACCAGTGCACTATCATTCTTCACATCTGGCATAGTCAAGTACCCACCCCAGAATAACCAGCGGTGGTTGTGGAGAAGGTTGGGGCCTGGGGGGCCGTGCCAGTGATGCAGTTGTCCTGACAATGGTTGTTGGGCCCCTTTACTGGCAGCGCTGCCCACTTTGGAAACCCGGCTCGAGATAGGGAGGGTGGGTGGTCTGGAGACGATCGAAGCAGTTCTGCGTACGCTGCCATGGGAGTCAGCATTTAAGTCTGCTCACACACTCAGAGTGGGCTGCTTTCTGCTCACTGGACTTAAGAACCTTGGCCAGGTGGTTGTGGATCCTTAAATTCTGTGTTTCTTGATGTGGGACAAATCAAAGCTTCCAAGTTCTACCTAGGCTGTTTCCTAATATACGCAGAGCATCTGCACACCACGCAGCATCTTTAGTGCCACTTCATCTTTATTATGGGGAATTTTCTTTTTTAGTAAGAAATGTCAGAGAATTCCAGATCACCTTTTGTTTCAGTGAAACTATCCTAACACACTGCCTATACTCAAATTTAAATGAAATTAATTGTAATGAATAGACCTTAAAGATCCCTTTTCTCCTTACTATTTTCTTTGAACTTTTCATTGTTTGTCCTTGAATGAACATTCCGGTCAACAGCAGAGTGAATCTCTGACAGTTTGTTGTTTTTTTCCCTTGTATCCAATATATAAAAAAATATTACTTTCTTATATAGAAAAAACCCTCAAACCTCTAAACTCCAAACAAAAAAACTCAAACCCAAATGCCCAAAATACAACCAAATTCTTGCTCTGAACAAGAGAAAGCACTTCTGGAATACAAAAAGGAAAGTTAAATGAACGCAACCAAATACATCAAGCCAACCCTAAGGGAGTTCTGAAAAAATGTTGTCATCCTCCACATTTCCAGAAGTCTGGTAATCATTCCAAGTTTAACCTGCCCCCACAGAGGGTGTAGACTAGCTAGCTAGAGCAATCAATTTTCAAATCTTTCATTCTCTGTAGGCATGTAAATTGTAAATGACAGTAAAATCCAGTACTTTAACTCAAGCTGAAGGCATGCCAGACCTTACTCTGCACCAGGTAGGCACCATGCCCAGGGGACATCACTAAAGTGTGGAAGTGGAATGCTGACTTCATGTGACAACTGCACATCCCCAAGGACCTCTATGTGGTCAGCTGGTTGGTCACAAGCAGACGCTTGCACTAGGTGGAATCATGGAATTATTAAGGCTGGGAAAGACCCTCCAGGATTTTCGAGTCCAACCTATGACTGAACACAGTACCATGGCATAAAATGCCACATCCAGTTGTTTCTTGAACACCTCCAGGATGATGACTTCACCACTTCCCCAGGTAGCCTGTTCCAATGCTTAACCACCTTTCCAGTGAAGAAATATAAACCCCCACAATTCATAGGGGTCCAAAAGTACCACCGCTAGAGACAAGTTAGGAGAAATGGGTCTCATTCTTCTGGCAAATCTGCAGTTTCTATGCTCTTTAAAATACTTCTCCCACCAAATGTGTATTCATGGCAGACTCTTCTCTTGCTTAAACCCACTCTCCAGCCTAGTAATTTCAAAAGCCTCCTTTTTGTAGCCTTTAAAAACAAGGAAGCAAAACAGAAGGAAACCAAAACTTGTGTCAACAGTGCAGCTTTCCACCAGCAAAGCAGACGATCCTTGTCTCCCTGCTATTTACGTTTGTGTATTAAAGTTTCTTGCCAATTCATCATTTCACTGAAAAGTAATCTGGTTCTGCCCTTTCCTTGTCCTTTATGATTATTTCTTGCCCTTACACCACAGCCCAGCCTCAGGAGGGAATGGGGCTGAGACGGAGGTGCAGACACTGCAGGTTCCCTGTGCAGGGTTTGGGGCAAACTTAACCAGGCCATGATGTACCACTGCTAGATTTCTGCAACAGGAAACCAACAAAGAAACAGGAGACAGTCCAGCTCACAGACTTTTTTTCATCAGGAAAGCTTTGCAAGAGTCCTCCAGGATATAGAAAGCAAGATGCACTGCAGTCCAAGACAGTACTGGCTGTATCTATGACACAGGCACAGAGCACTAAGCACAAAAGAAGTATTTATCATAGGAAAGAAAAATACTAATTCTGTGAAGTGCAACAAACTAGAGGACGTTCACTTCTACCATTAGGTAGGTAGTGTGGCAGTGAATGCTCAATTACAGAGCTCTGAGAAAGCACTGAAGGTCTCTTGGAAGGCTTCTGGACCAGACAGTTCAGGCTGGGGCTGGTTTTCCTGACTTAACTGCCTAGAGCAGTCCAGGTCACGGGTATTGGGTATCTCCAGCAACACTGTGTTGAGATATTCTCCAGCCACATAGACTAGCACCACTTTTCTCACCCTGAAGCTCAAGTGTGCATTTTTCTTGAGCTTTAGGAGCAGAGTAGCTCTGAGTTTACAGTTCACCCTGCAGTTAACTCTCCACACAGCAAAACTGCAGAACTTCTAGATTGCATTGCTCAAACTGTGGTTCGTGCCTCTTTTAGAGACGAAAGTACGTGTCTATGGAAGTCACAAAACATTTCTGAAAAGATCTTGAAGTTCAACAGCCACAGTCCAAATCATCTTGAACAAGCAGAGAACTGCTAATAACTTCAGCTGTTTCCAGCAGCTCAGCTCAGAGAGGATGTGAGTGGAAACACTACCAGTCAGGAATTTCAGCCTTCTCTCCTTTCTCCACCATCAAACGTCAGTTCAGAAAATTCAGAACTTAGGCAGTAGTGCTTTGGCAGTAACACAAGAAATTGTCTTCTCACAGAAATACCACTCCAGCACTGCAGACTGACTGGAAATATGTCCTGCTCTGCTGTGCTTTTAAAGTGACACCAGCAGCTTGTTAGTCTTCAGCTTGTATTTCCTCCCACAGCACATTCTCGTGACAGCATTTGATGGTTGATGTCGGTCAGTGCAACTGAAGTTATTACTGCAATCTACACACTTGCTTCACCATCTGGATGACATTTTTAAGGAGAGTATGTAACACTGAGAACGTTCCTGTATATCCAGTAATAAGGCAGGAAGAAGAGCAGCTTTGACTATGAACTTTTGTAGCTGCTTCCATAAATACAATGTTCTAGCAACAAGAAAATCTCCCGCAAAAACAACTTAAAATGACTTTATTTTTTTAAGTATATTAGCACAATATTTACAAAATCATTTCGAGTTTCATAAATAAAAACATTTTCTTGGGTAAAGACTATAGATCTGTAGATATTTCAAATGTCTATATATTTATATATACACACTTGTACACACACAAATGTAAGCATACAGTTATGAACAACTTTGGTTTTAAATTACTGGTGGGAAAGGGCTGGGTGTATCAATGACATTTTAAACTCTCGCTTTAAAGTCTTTACCTACAAGAAATCCAACCCTTAACACAACAGAATGGTGGGTTTCTTCCATTTTTGGGGCAACTGATTCTGCAGCCTCTACACAGACACTGTATTTGGACAATGCCTAGGAACAGCTCGGCCTGATCCCAAGATGACACAAATAGGCTCTGCTGCAGTTTGCTTTGAGAAAGTAAACATAAAGCTATTATACACAACAGTTTTTATAAGGCAGAATACCTCAACAGAATTCCAGTTGATGTTTTTTATTCCTCAGCTTCTAGACTTTCAGCTTGCCAGAGGGAATCACTAGTTGTAAATAGGGAGCACTGCACAGTACTTAATCTGATAAAATCTTACACTGAATTGTTAACGGAGAACCATCTCCCATCTTTAGCAAGAGATCACCGAGATTATGGAAAAACCTGTATCGGAGGATTCGTATGTAAGAGCTCAAATCTTCCATGGACGTGCCCACTGACAAAGTATGACAGTAAGTGTAAGCCACACATGCTTCTTCCATGTTTTATCACAAATTACCCTCTTCCCTGTGGCCAGTTCCACTGATCCTGGTGAGGGCTGGACCAGAGGTTGCTTTACACGGTTCAATCCTGCAGTCTCAGAAAGAGGGCCGTTTATGACACTACCTGTTGTAAAACCAGGTATCTCAGTTTTGGTTGGATTCTTGATGCCAAGTGTCTGCGCCAAGACCTGGAACCCAGCGTGCAGAGACCCCAATCACAATGTGGATATGGAACCTTAATTTGTAACATTCAACTCTGAGAAGTGCCAAATTACTCAGAACCTTTAAAAACACAGATTTTATTACTTTTTGGGAACAGTTTCCAAACCAAGATTTAAATTGTTAGAAGGAGAAAACTACGTGTATCTTTGAAATACAATACCTTAGTACAAACAGGAGACAGTGTCAAGATTTCTACAAAGCACACATGAAGTCCAAGAGAAGCCAACTATATTGGAACAACTCTCAAAATGGTTGTAAAATGTGGTCAAATCTCATGGAATGTGCAAGTCCTAGAAAATTGATTTTTAACTGCACCACATATATATATACAGGAACTGAGCTTCCTCACTTCTCACCAGCTCCTTCTACTTATATTCCATTTAATGTATGTGTGACGTAATGGCAACAACATAAACTTGGTTGAGAAATTATATAGCTCCTTTTTTTCCATTGAAGAAAACAAGATTTTAAAACTGTCAAAAATACACTAAATAGGACAACTCCTATTTTTATGAAGCATCCACAACTTTTACAAATTCACTGAGTTAAGAAAGCCTGAAACTGCTTCCAGTACCACACACTGCACAACAGGAACACACACACAAGAACCACATTCAGCTTGAAAATTACAAACTGCTGTGCTCTGTAATTCCAGTGCTGAATTAGGCTCCAACAGCTGAGCAGTTTCTCATCAAAGAATACAGAGGAGGCACGGAGAGCTCTCTCAATGGACAAAAATATTGGCCACCACAGCATACATGGCTACTGCCCACAGAGAGGAACACTAATGTTTCATGGAATTATAACTCTGTTAACAACTTCAGGAGAGCTGGGAGTAAACTTTGTACTTATGCACCTTTGTGTAAAATTTTTTACTTTTTTTTTTTATAAAAGTTTTGCTGAATGTCAGGAAAGATGTATTTGTACAATCTCTACTTCCTGCTTGTATCATACACAGAGACCATACTTTGCCCATGCACACAAATAAAGAAAACAATATTCTAAATGGTATTGCAGCCTCTGGGCTGAGCAGGCCCATTATCAAAGCAGTGACTAATGAGAGTTTGTGAAAATAATACCACTAAGGATTTCTGCAGGGAGACCCTGGAGTGGGCAAACAGTGCTTTTTATATTCTCACCCTCAACCATCCCACTTATACCATAACAAAAGGAAAAAAAGATCACATGTGGGCAAACACACATGTTCCTTGCTACAGCTGCTGTGACTATAAAATTACTTCATTTATATCAAAAGCACTTTTGCCTCACATGCAAAACAACTAGTTTCCTGAATTTCTTCTCGTTGAGTAGTGCATCTTCAAGGCCACGGTGTATCAACAACGGTGCACATTTTCTTCACGTTATCACTTAACTCTGCTGTTCTGGGAATTGAAAAACAAAGAAAAAAAGAGATTGTTTGGGAAGAACAGCAACAGAATAAAATTACTTTTTTTTTTCATTTCCAACTCTGAAAGCACATTTAGCATTCGAATAACGAAGAAGGGTGTTAATAACAGCAAGTGATGTTTCAGCTTCTCCACAACAGAAGAGGAGACACTGTCTTAGAGCTCTCTCACTCATGAAATGGAATCAGCTGAAGTCTTAGCTGTCTGACCCACCCTGTCTTTACTCCTAATGCGTTTTCTTTCACAGGCTATTTTGTAAGCCAGTGTGCTTCAGCATCTCACTCATCCCCCCTCGGTGTGGACGTGTGAACTTTCAAAAAACAGTTAAGGTAGAAAGCAGGCAATGCTCAAAAGGTTACTGCCCCCAGCCTGCGTGTCAGAACACTTGCCTTCCACCTGTAAAGCCTTCTGCTAACTTTTAGGAGCCAACTTTCAAGGCACAAAAAGCAGACAGACTTCTAGCCTTAGCCTGAAAGTAAAAATGAAACGGCTAATTGGCAATTTCTGTGCTTTGGAAGCTGCACCCAGCACTACTAGAGGAGGTGGGTTTTCCTAAGTCTAAATGAGACCCAAATCAAAACAGTCAACTTATTTTACAATTGGATCTCTGAGCAAAACTCTGCCTTTTTCTTCAGCAGTATGTGGTAACTGTAGTGATCCCATCCTTCTGGTCTCTTCTGAATGCAATAAACTGGCAAATATCTATTTGTTTCCTGATCCCAAACAACTCTGTGAAGAACAAGCAGTAGCCATTTCTGGAGCAGGACCTATCTCCCCCTCCTCCTAACTCAAATTATAGTAACTGCTCTACATTTAGCAATGCATTTAGGAGACACCAATGCAGTTGTCCTTGGCACTGCAGAAGTGCTGCTATTCCTATTGGTTTACAAAATACTTATATGGAATGCTTGGATGAACCATCTAGTACTCAGAAGCAACAAACAGTACATTGCATTTATAGGGAAGGCTGGTTTTAAAACCAACTCACCCATCTTTCCCAATTCAGGCTAACTAGTACCTCACTCATTGCCACACTGTCAATTCGTGCCTCATAGAAGAAGCATGACAGAAAAATATTTCAAGTAAACTAATGGATTTGAGTGACCTTACTCTTCATCCTGAGTACCTAATGTTGTAATTTAATGCAGGAGTACCAGGGTAAGGGTCTAGTGACACCTCAAAACAAGCTTGTTCAGTTTCCAGGAAGAAACATAAGCAGCAATGGCATTGACAAGTGCTTTTATCCCATTGCCACGAAAAGGAACTACAGCTTCAGGACAGAAAACAACAAATCTGTTTTGATTCTCAAATGTGAGCACCTAACTTAAAATTGAAGCTCTTCAATGAGAGCAATCTAAAAAATAATTGAGTGACATCTGATTGTAATACAATCAAACTAATGAAACCCAGAGAATTCAAGTAACATCTAAAGAGGATGAAAGGGAGAGATAGTTACTTTTACACAACTTTCCTGTGAATTTCCATGGGGATCACCAATTAAATGCACAGTGAAACCTCAGTTATATTAACAAGAGCAATGCTAAAACTCTAAAAAAACATCAGATAGAGCAACCCACCACCAAGGTAACAGTCCATGCATCTTAAATACTGTATGAGCATAAAGGAAGTATAAAGTTATTTGACTTTCCATGTTTGCTCAGAAATATACTATGGAATAGTTCATTACTGACTCATCCTTTTCACTGTTTAGAAAGACATTCCTCTGTTATGTATCATATAGAATATAAATATTCTTTCTTTTCAATTAAATATAGTTTGAAGTAAGGAACAGCACCTGCCCTGAAATCTGCCTTCCAAATTTCATCACATTAGCACTGGGTGGCTGAAAAAATCTTCAAATACATGCTAATTTAAATAAATATATGAAGATATATTTGGACTTACCATCATTCTAACATCACTCCTTTTGCATCTTTAAAAGCCAAGCAAATGGATTAGTAATGAGTGAAACAGCAAGAAATGTTTCATAATTAATATTCAGATTAATTCTAAAATTCAGGTTAGAACTGCTACTACTCAGCATGCCAATTAGTGAACATAACAGCAAAGAAAAAAGAAAAAAAGAATTTCAGAATCACCCCTTTCTCACTGTAATCTATCAGATTTTCCCAACACCATGGTAGAGTTTCCCCAACCCAAAGAAATGGAAATAATACAGTGGCAAGAAGGGATTTTGCTATAATTGGAAGTATTTCACCTAAATAAATGTTTATGAAGAATTAACACCAACTTCTAAGACCCGTCCCTCTTTCTCTTAAAAGCTGGACATTTTGCAACACAATGTAATATTAGATCTCTATTGGATGTAACACTGGATTTATTCTACAACAGTCAAAAATGCCACTGGCTAGCAAGGAAAGCAGAATGAAACAGGGAGTCTGGAGCTGCAGGCATCATTTCCTTGAGAGATCAAACTCCTACTGACTCACAGCATGTAAGCTGGTATACTGATCTGCCATCCCAGTGCTGCTGTATTGGGGACTACTCTGTCATTAATCCCTTAATCAGAAGATAAGCCTTGAATATCACCTACCATTTAGTGGTTCTTCTACAGCTTTCTGCAAAACATTTAAAAATATATATATGTATAAAAAGCCTTCATGTTTATTTTTGGCTCGCCACAGTTAAATTACTCTAATTGACATATACAGTAAGTAGTGATTCTACAAAAACGAAGAAAGCTTAACGTTAATCAAATTAATGACTAAAGCTCTGAAAAACGTTTACATCGATCAATAGCTGCATTCTCCAGGTGAGCTTCCCCCACTGTCAATGTTTGTTCAGATGAAATACCCATAGGTGGCAGCAGAAGGCATGCAGATGCTACTTTTAAGCTCTAAAGCCTAACTTGATTATTTGTGCCATTTGATCAATGGTTAGTAACAAAGCAGCAGGAATAAAAAGAAAAAAAAAATTAGTAGCCAAGCAATCGAGTGGAATCTCCTCAAAAAGAAATACACGACAGTAGTGCATTGAGTCTGGAAGACAATCATCAGAAACAACACAAGCAATCTACAGAAATGCTAAAATCTCAGTGCTTGGTTAAGATGGCAGATTTCAAAACACACAGCTTTTCCCCCTTCTGACTCAAGAATATCTCAAGAATCATTCTCTGAGTTTGCCCCAGTGTTAAAACGAAGCCCTTCACCAATATTGGATTTTCCATAGTCTTTAGATTACACAGAATCAAAGTGTATTTTCAGAATTCCTTCACACCTATTTACTGCCACAAAGCACAGCAATATATGCTGAACAGCCCTTGATGGAAACAAGCAACATATTTCCACACCTCAGTTTCCACTAAGGCTTTCCATAATGCCCTTAAGCTCATGGACACAAGTTACATCACCTCAATTCCTCTGTATCTAATCCTCCACTAACTGCAGCTGCAAAAAATGTATTTTTAGTGGCTGAGGTTTCCAGTGACCTCTAAGGTTGAAAAATTTGTTTTGCTTTTATTCCTGTCTCCAACTCAGAGAGTAACTCCCATTATACAAGTGAACACGAAGATGTTAAGGCACAGACAAGACTGCATGATGAATGAAGCACATCTTTAATTCACTTCTCAGCTCTTTTTTTATAACAGTTATCTTTCTGAACTTCTTTTTCTTCTGTTTATTTTAAACTGTGTACTTATATTCCTTCCATAAGGAGAGGCCAATCCTGAAATACTACTCTTTAAAATGGGAATGGATGAGAAAAGGCAAAGGAAAAAAAAATCTTTTGTTCTAACTATTCTAACTGCAGTCAGCTTTCCTGACCCACTGTCAGAAACCACCTTTCTCCAACAGCTGGGTCTTGGGCTGTAGACTGGACATCTGGAAATGTGTCTCAAATGATGGCTGCCACCCAAGAGATGGGATGACTTAGTATCTGCCATGTTCCCCTGCTACAAGGAAATTTTACTGGTATTTTACAGTTGTGTCTCCACTTGCTTCTGCAAAATGCCAGAAATCAGGCAGTTCACATTCATGGATCACTCAAAAGCACTGCATAAGTCATAAATGAAAATTACTGTTTTGGAAATGATTACACTACTGTGTGAAAAAATCTTCTTTAAAGAAACAAGATTTTTTAATTTGTTCTGTGTTACCTAAAGACAGACATCAGGTTTTCAGAAGGACTCTTCAAATTAAGGGGCATTACAGAAAAATCAGAAAAAAGGTCAAGGCTACACCATCCATATAGCCAGGAATTGAAGAGAATATCACAGTTTTGGTTGTACAAGACCATAGGAAAAAACCTCCTAAGTCTTTCCTACAAGCCACCTGGGTGTTCTGCACTCACCTTAATGAAAAAACTTTTCAGTAAGGTGAGCAAAAGGTCTTTATAAATGCAGCTGAAAGTGTGCATTGTAGAAGAATGCCCTTGACATCCACCACCTTTTAGTGACAGCAATGGAAACTCCATTTGGGCACGACAGTTGGAGTAGCCACCAGGTAAGGGTGGCAATTACAGTACTACAGACACACTCAGTAGGGACAATGAAGACCAACTCACTCAACATTAGACATCTGTTACACAGCCAGAACTTTTGCTTGCTACCAACCTGGTCTGAATTCGAACTAGTGAAGAAAGGTTCAGTATCTCACTACAATCCCCTGAGCCATCTAGTCACCCCAAATTTATTAATTTTAAGCTTACCCCTGGACGAGGATGATCTTTCATTCTGGAACCTAAAGTAATTACAAAAAAAGTGACCAGGCAGATGAATAAACGTCATGAACAACCAAATAAAAACACAGAATCATAGACTTGTTAAGGTTGGAAAAGACCTCCAAGAACATCAAGCCCCACCACTAACCTAACACTGCTTCCTTCACCACTAAACTTCACCACTGAACACTTGAAGTACATGCCCCCTGGGCAGCCTGTTCCAATGCTTGACAACCCTTTCCAATGAAGAAAGTTTTGCTAATATCCAGTCTAAACTTCCCCTGGTGAAACTGGAGGCCACTTCCCCTCATCCTGTCACTTGTCACCTGGGAAAAGATATTATCTACTGATAAAACTTGCAGAGTAGCAACATACAAAATTAAAGCTTCCCCTATTCAAAATTACTTAATTTGATGATCTGCAAATTTTTAATGCCTCTAAGCACTCCTCTGTTTAGGAACTGAATAATCTCATCACATACAGTCTGAATTGTCTCAGTACTCTGCTCCAAAAATTAATCACACTACACACTACTCACTGAGCTGATTTTGGTGTGCTAGAATCTACCCCAGCAGTCACATCTGACTTCTTCAGCCAGCATAATCAAACCACAAATGCAACATTTATGCAGATCAAGAGCACAAAGCACTCAAGTCATATATACAGGAAGTCAATTAAAAAATACTTTTATTGTGGTTATTGAAAGGCTTGCTTCACCTCTGTCACATTTTTGACTCATCTTCGTCTATCTTGGTTATCAAACATTAAGAATCCAGCCTTAACTTCTCCTTTACTGGAAATGCTCCCTGTGTCAGTGCCTGTTATTTCTGGCCATGCCCACACAGGGTGTGCACACACTGAACCTGGAAGATTGCAGGGTTCAGTGCAGAGCCTGGAGGCAACGTGTCCTCAACTGCACGGTTTTGTGTCCAAGCTAACAAGCTGTTTGAAGAGCCTTCACACACAGCTCGACACAAACAACATCTCTCTGCTCTTCCACTGAAGCTGTGGAGTCCACATAACATACACTGTGTTGTGCCAGCATTCCAATCACACAGCACTGCTATGTTTATTGCTTGTTTAGCAGATCTTTAAATCTCTCATCTTTTTGAGACCAGATTAGTTTCTGAAGCAAAGCCTTGCTCTTCTTTTCTCCTGGGTTTTAAAATTAAGCCTAAGTAAAAACTGGATTCGCTAAAAATATGCATTCAAACTGCTCTCACTGTAACCTGCCAATAACCACTGCAAATCAGTAGGCAGATTTTGCTTCTTTAAATCTATGTTTTGATAAGCTCATCATCACCATCCCACAACCCATTCTATGGAATCCTTGATATCCTTTTGCTCTATTCATTCTGAGCTCCAGCTACCCAACTGTGTAAATGCAGAACTTAAACAGCAACATCCCTCCTACAACTGAAACACTCCCAAAAAATCTGGTTCTGTTGATCTCAAAACAGTTTATGATGATCAACTGTAAATTTCTTCACCCAAGATTGCCCACAGGCTCTATGAAACAAAGCCAACATATACAGACAACTTTTCAGTAATTTTTAAATTGTGAAATCACACCTTATGTTCAAATAAAATATGTCTCCTTAAAAAAACCCACAAAACCCAGAGTATTAGGTGCTACTTACCCATAATAAACACGTAAGCCAGACTAAGCAAACTTGCAATAGCCATAATAGCTAAGCCAGCAATCAGAACAGACCCATGTAATGGAGGACAGGCTGTTAAAAACATAATAAAAGCAAGGTGTCATCTGACACAAGTAAAACCACGAACCTTTATTTTCAGATGTAACTGATTACTAAAATAAATAAGCTTTGTAAAAACAGACATGATTAATTTCTCTTTCAAAGCTATCCCAGAACTTTTTTAGCATACATTCTCTAGTGATACAGAGGCATTTACTGATTTATCCTGCTTGGCTGGACTATTCTACTCATTGAGGTATTCTACTGCCATTCACTGCAATGGACAACTTTCTGGCACTAAAAGTTTAACCTTTACATCTTCAACACCAGTTTTGATCTGTAAGTACATCAGATTACAGAATACAACACTGTTACTGATTAAACAGGGTACAAAAAGAGAAGAAGGGTGCAGAATATGTGGGTAGTTCTGAGACAAATCCAACACAAACAACAGGAATGCTGCATGCTTACAGGGATACCTGAGCAGGAAGGGGCCAACCTTCCAACCCAACCCAACCACTCTTCACTACTTCCTTGTTCTCCCTGATCCTCGTTTCCAAGGACTTAAAAGTCACTCCAACCATCTGCAAGCTCAACCCAGCATGAGCTATTTCTACTGACACTTAAGGGTCACTGAGCTGAACTTCCAGAGATACAGGTAACATTGACCATGTATGACTTAGGAAAAGGTCCCCTCGAAAAACAAGGGACACTTTATTTGAGAGCATAATAAAAACATCCTCCATTTTGTATTACTCTAAAGGATTAATGCTTTACCAGAAATCTCCCATCAGTGTATTTTACTATTACATCTTGCAGCACTTTGGTGGCCCTTACAAATCCTTCTGTAAATACTAAATAACAAGCATAAAACTCAAGTCCCAACTCCACTGAAAGGTCTATCATTTCATCCACATTAGACAAACCTTTAAAAGACATTTCAAGGAAAAACAGGTCTTAAATCCCCAACCAAATATTAGAATGAACAATGTCTGTACTAAACAACAAATCAGGAGCATGAAGTGCCTACAGGGAACACAAATATATATTCTACTACTAAATATACGGCCAAGGATGCCTAGTCCTAAATTCATCCTTTTCTCTGCTGTGGGGTTCTCTGGTGGGCACAGGGTTAGGATGGGAGGGGAAAAAAGGGAGGGCTCAGGAAGGAGTAAGGGATATATCAGTGTGTGTGGTGTCTAGTTGGTGTTCCTTTACCACAGTCACTGGTTTTCAGTGATGAAACAGAATGCCAGCCACAATCAGACTTAAAACAGACCAGTCTCGACATTTAACACTAACAGTAGTCTCCAAAAATCAACACTGACCTTTAACACACTCACATAAAAGTTTAAAGAATTAACTGATTTTTTTATGAAGCAGCTGCTCATAGAATGCAGTCATGAAACTGGTATCTGCAGTTCTGCCTTTGGGCTATTCTTTCACCAGATAAAAGAGCATTAACACAGTAGTCCTAACCCACATCTGCAGAAGTTAACTGCTAACACTCCATGTAGTGATGCCATTTTCACATCTTTTTAGTGTTAGAAATAAACAAACATCAGGTGTAAACAAAAGTAAGGAGAGATCACTTTCACAGAAGACAAACTGCTTACCTGTGACACACAGTGCAAAACCAACCACTGCAATTATATAACCAAGAATTTTCAAACCTATCAGAGCCAGTGTTGCTTGAGGTAGACTGTCAAAAACTGGGGAAAAAAAGAAACAAAATATTAGTTTTTGAAGTTTAACTACAGGGACACAGAAGGTAGGTAATTCACAAAAAGCTAGAAATCAGAGTCTCCTAAATTCTCAGCTCAGCCAGTCAGTGTGATGATGAAACTCACAAGTCACTGCAAGTCAGGGCTCTTGTATGTATACACACATACATAAAAAATATGTACATATAAAGATAATTGCAACTAAACCAAAAACAGAAAAAAAATGCAACACATTCTGAGAGCTAGTTATTCAACCCACTCCCTAGACCCAGGAAGGAAGAGCAGAAATCACTCAGATGTGCTCCCCTAAATCTCATCCTTCAAGTAGGTAACTTCTACTTCTTCCCTGAAGCAATTCAGCCAAACAATTTGGCTTAACATTGTGTGCTGTGATACTAGAGATCTGGGAATCCAGGATGCTACTGTAGCACCTATTTGTACAAATGAAAGTATTTTGCAGATTACTGGGGAGGTGGGGGGAGCTCAATTTTTTTCTGTCCATATGTTCTTGAGTTAGTGAATAAATAAATACTCACCAATTCCAAACATGAAGTACTGAAGTGGTACCAAAATCACAGCAGGGATTACAATTAGGCCAAGACCAGCCTGATTCTGTGCAGTATAGCCATCTGCAAACATTTATATGGAAATTAGTAAAGCAGAAATGGTTAATTGGAATAAAGCATCAAGGAACAAACATAAATCATTAGCATCATCTAGTTTCTAGGGATCAGACAATATCACACTAAAGCATCAGTAGTCACTCTCTAGTCCCTAATATTCAACCAAGGAATTAGGATAGAAAAATATAAACAAATTGAGAATCTGTATTTTCCTATGATCACCTGAGGGCCTCACACACCCCAGTGGTGTTTCTGTTGTAGACTATGTATTTTTTTTAATTTAAAATTAGTAGATGGCAATTAATAGGCAACACTAACTTCCATAGTACAGCATTGTAGGAGATTGTTTTGGGCTCTTATTCCTTTAAATTAAAAAAGCAGTTTGAATCACTTACCTTGGACAAAAAGAGCAGTGCCTACACCAGCTACAACTCCTAAGATGGCAACTGCTACTATAATGCCCACTTTCCTCTGAGATTCAATGTCATATTTTAATGCTTAAAGACAAAACAAAAAGACAGAGAGGAAAGCAATCAGACATACGAATTCTCTCACTAAAATAAACACATTTATGATTTGGACTGTTCCTAAAAAAAAAGAAACTCAAACTCCTAAAAATTACAACTATATGCATTCCCAAGATTTAATTTGTTTTCATATGGTTAATATCTGGTCTACTCAGAAAAATGGCATTGGTGTTCTAGTCAAATTCCTAAATTTCTCTTTCCATACAATTCACGTGATATGTCATCAAAATAACTGTGGGACATGGTACAGGTTAATTCAGACAGATGCACTACTAACATTTAAATGTTACAGTGAATTTCTAACTCGGTCAGAGAGGGATTTAGAAACTCCAGGTTTCATTCTCTTCCTCCTGACACTAAGTGAGCTCAGACCTATCACCCCTGTCCCCA
Source organism: Serilophus lunatus (assembly GCA_013399895.1). Classification (NCBI taxonomy): domain Eukaryota; kingdom Metazoa; phylum Chordata; class Aves; order Passeriformes; family Eurylaimidae; genus Serilophus; species Serilophus lunatus. Next base: position 656,500 of record VXBA01002389.1, on the reverse strand, counting down.
AAGGAACTTAAGTTCTAAAAGTCAATCCTGTAAACAAAACCCCTCCTAAAACCCTACCTCAAACAAATGAGCACAACCCCCCTCAATTCACAGAACCAAGAAAACATATATTCCCAAGTGTTACACAGAAAAATCATGCCTAATTTAACTAGCTATTTAAAGGTATACAGCAGAATTACTGAATTCACAAGTTTTCTAAAAGGGTGCAAATTAAAGGAAAAAAAAATCCCAACAATTAAGTTAGAGGTAGCACAACTCTTTTCCCCACAGAGGTCAAAGACCTTCCAATAAAGTGCCCAGCTACAGAAACATCCAAGCAAAATTACTCCTTTAAAATGACTTCTCCATGAAATTCTTACTTTCCTAAAAATACTGAAGTTCTGCTATGAACACAAGGCAATGACAATTCCTGAACATGTCAGAGACTCCTAAACCATTATAAACAAAAACTCATCTAACACTATGGAAATAAAATAATTTCAAACCTATGTATTAGTTTTCAACCTCTGACCATGGATGGACCTTTGAAGAGTCACATACCACTCCCAGAGGTTCACAAAAAGATAATAAAGGAAATGCTCTATGGATGGCTGAAAACATATTTGATTATTACATACCACTCCAAGTGCCATTTCTTTCCATTTCTCATGGACTTGACCCTTTGCANGGGGGGGAGGAGTGTCCTAATTTTTTATAAATCTACAAATTGAAAAAGCCTGAAAAAACCCAAAGATTGATGTAACAAATTACACCACAGGGAACCATCTGAAAGACCATAATAAAGCACACTCCTTGGCATGTATGTTGGGCACCATTGTATATAGAACACCTAAGAATGTCTGACATTGGTGAATGAATGTGTTGTCCCTAAAAACATTCAACAAAATCACTGATGTTGGTGTTAAATTGTAACCCAGACAGTGCTAAAAGACCAATGAACAATTTTACATTAAGAAGAGAGCACTGTCTTTCTCTAAATATTGATTTTATGACCATAAAAAAGTTCTTCTAATTAATCATGTCCAGGTGAACCAACAACAAAGAATCAAGTTTCCTTGTTCTAACCAATGGCAGTAGACATCAATTACACTCCACAAAAATTGCATACATGCAAAAAAGCCCATCACTTTGCAAATGATGCATTCTGGCAGCAGAAACAACCTCACATGGCAGAGCAGCTCTAAACACAGCCCCCAAGGAGCAGCCTCTGGCTTACAAGCAGATGAGCAGCATGGCCCAGACCCCACTGCTGAGGGCTAAACACACACTTCTGAGGATTATCTGCATTGATTCCACATAGCTTTCAGATGTGAGCGCTATCTTTCATTTTCCATGGATGCAAGTGATTCCAGGACCGAGCAGTAACTGCAAAGAATTAAAGAGCTGATACTCACCAATGACACCGATCTGAGCCGCACACAAAACAATGACTAGGAACAGCAATGATATGATGATAGCCCTTTCCACTAGGAGGAACCATGATCCTAGAGAAAAAGCAAAGAAAAATGGTAGGAAGAGAGCAAAACCTGTTTTATCCTTGTTGTTCCTTTTAGATTGCTCAGTATTGTATGTAATTTAGCATGGGAGGTTATAACAAGCTACGAAAGCTATGATCTCTACCTGATCTCCCTCATCTTGTGTGCGTGACAACCCACTTTTTCAGTATCTCCACTTACCCTAACATTTTGCAAACTGGAGGTCTTAACCTCCTGCTGGAGCAGAGGCTATGTTGCTGTTGATTTCTCATACTACAAGCTACAAGTGATCACTGTAGATCAGAAAAACAGTGTATTCAGACTAAGCAGAGAAGACACGAGAAATCCCATCTGATACTTCCTCAGCTGTTCTATTCTACTTTCAACTGCTCCAACTACTGAAGAAATCCAGATGTGTGCTAAGGAATATAGGGGCTAGCCTAAGGGAGAGGGAAACACTGCTCTGTTAATTTTAGGTCTTCCCAGCATCATCCAGTTAGTCTTTTTTCCCCTGCATTTTGAGTGCCTTAGGCTGTTCAGTCAGTCGTGCTGTAAGACCCTGTAAGCCACCTTCCAACATAAAATTCTGAAAATATCTCCACTGAACTAGAAAATGCAGTTAATTCTTGCATCTCTGCTCATATCTTCCTTTTCAGTGCAATCCTGAGTCTCCATTTCTTACATTATACTTGCCACCACTCCTGTGCCAGCACATTTGCTTCCTAATAAACTTCTAATCTTCATTAAGGTACATATTTGTTGCACTTTCTCTCTATATACAAAAGCTGTATCTGTAGCTCCAGAAACATGGAATTAAGCAACAACTCATAACTTTCAATGGCAAGTAAGTACCCTGAGGACAGTTTCTAAATTCACCAATTCCCCACTTTCCCCTCTCTCCCCTCCTCCCTTCAGAGCCACAGAAGGGGCTATGGATGCAACAGAAACACAAGGCAGAATATGTGGCAGAGAAAGAGAAGGCAGAGAAATGAGAGGAATATCTGCCAACTTCCCAACAATCAAAACAAAGTTAATTAATTGTTAAAAAGAAGGCTTTCTGCTTCATTTCAAAAAAGCAGCTCATATTGGACAGTAACTTCAATGCACAGTTGCCATTCCTTAGAGAAGCCAAATCCCAGCGATGCTGTTGGATGCAACTGAGGATAATTAATTTTAAAAAAAAATGCAAGCAGAGACTCTGAGAACCAACTTTACTTCCTCTGTAACATCTCCAGATGACACTGTCAGGTATCACAAACAGAAAAAAAGCAGCCACAAAGCCCGGTATCTGCTAGGACTTGAGTGTGCAACACAGAACCACGTATAGTCCAGTCTTAAGAGTCTAAAAGAACTTACTGGATAGAAATGCCTGCAACACTGCAGATACATGCAACATGCAAAGAAGAGGAACAGCTGAACACATCTTTCTAGCTATAGCTCCCTAACTCTGGTGCTTCGTAGCAATAAACTCCTGGCAAGAAGTAGTATTTTGAGAGCCAATATAAGGAACTCAGTTCCAAAGTAGTAAGAGAGAGACTTCCACACTGGGGGGAAAGAAGAGTGAAGAGAAGAGGGAAAGTGAAAGGAAACAGGAGAGGAAGAGAAGGAAGATCAGAAAAAGGGGGCAGGAAGAGAAGAGAAAAAGTAGGGAAAAAGAAGATGAAAAGAGAAAAGGAAAATAAAAAGGGGAAACTTGACAGTCACTTTCCTGGTCAGGACAGAATGTGAACAAAGACAAGGGCACTTGCTCAGGTATCTTGCTCTCTCTGCTACTCACTTCCAGGTGAATCCAGGAATTCTCTAAAGTGAGATGGAGACTTGTTGCCTCTTGCAAGACGATCTTTGTAGAAGCATCAATTGGAACATACTAGTAGTGACAGCAGGAATTCACTGCTCAGAAATGACAGAGCAAAGACTTGAACAGGATTTCCATAATTCACTAACCCCTTCCAAAACTCACTTGCTACCCTTCCTGCTATTACCTTATTGTCTCAAGAGTTTCTCTAGAGCACCAAGGAGGAAAAAGCAACAGAAAGCTGTGCAGAAGAACAGAAAGAGAATAAGCAGCTGCGTTACCTTCAGCTGAACCCTCAAACACAAGATTAAGTTTTACATTTTTGAGCACACAGTCAAAGCTAATGTGACCTCGAAACTATGAATTATTCACCAACCACTTTTTTCCTCTGGTGTTGTATTTTCATCGCTGCAATTGGCAACTAGAAAATGAAATTAGAAAAGTTGCATCAGTTTCAGCTTTGTTGCCTTTACAACAATTTCAAAACTGTAAACACAGAGAAAATAAAACTTGCAAATGCAACTCCATTCTACTACATCCTCAAACCTTGTTTTCTCCTCTAGAGCTTAACAATAAATGGCAAGAACAGTCTAAAAAAGTTGAGTAACTCTAAGAGAATGAAGGGAACCGTGTATACCTCCTTCCCCTGCTTTTGCAGTGTTCTGAGACACAAATGACTTTGTAGCATCTTCACTTGCAGTGGCTGTGCTTGCCTCAATCTCTCCTTTGCAGGGTATATGGCTACCTGGATAAATTAGACTCAACTGAGAATTACACAAATGTCTGCCACATACTTGTGGACACAAGACACATCTGTCTGAGCTTCATGAAGGTTTTAATGTGAAATGCAAAAAGCAACAGCAGAAACATCCCAGGGTAGTTCCAGAGTGTTAGTAAGGCAGCATGTGCTGCACACATGCAATACATTCAGTGTTTCTGAGAAGCTCCCCAGAAGCAAGAAGCAGGTTTCCTGTGCAGGACAGGTAAGCAGTGCACACCTCTGTCCAGTGAAACTGTCACTTCTGCAGAGGATTGGACAGACCACATGTGTACAGCAGGACCCATTATTCAACAGCTGAGGCGTTGGAGCACGTGGGCTGGTCTGACAAGATAAGGTAAAATACCTCACTAGATGAGAAACTCCCTCAGCAAATTTCGTTAATTTTAGCATCACTTTAAGCATCACCTTCTGAAGATGACATTTAATCCTACAAAATCCTAACAAGTTACCATCCAGCAGTAGCATTTTCAACCTCAGTGGAAAGGTGCATCCCTTCAGATCAAGGTTTAGAGCACTTACACAGAATTTCTACTAGTTCTACCTGTAAGTTTCCACCATAGCTAAAGACTGCAAGAAGCAATTCTTCAAAGAAAACATCTCTGCAGACACTGTGATGGATGTACACATTTCAGTACTACAAAGATATTAGGAATATGTTTCAGTACATAATGCAATAACATGAGGGTCACGAACAGACCAACAACTGGATAGATCTAAAAGATGTGGGAAAGCACAGACTTTCCTACAGCAGACAAGTCATCCTCAGACATCGTTACAGAACGAAAAAACGTGTTCAGATGTTTCCCACAGAAGCACTCCCCCTGTAACTCAAACCACAACAACACATATTAGCTTTCAAGACAGAAAGACTGGGTGCTACATTTTTGGGATTTTTCAGTTTAAAGCAACACGGTGCCACATTATTTTTCTCTTTTCCTTAAGGCTTTGCCTCTTTCCCATCTCAAGAGGTTCTAAAACAGCAGCGGGCAACTCACCTGAGCTCAGCCTCAGTTCCATCCTCGTCCGTCCTTCTCTGTTGGCTTCTGTTACTTCACAAGTGTAATTCCCAGGAGTCGCTTGCTTAGTTTGAAGCACCAGAGAGGCCTCACCCCTGGTTAAATCCGCCCGAGATAACAACTTGGCTGAGGAAAATGCTGGATCCGTGTAAAACTCGCTGTTTGCTCCACCAAAAGAAAAAATGACCACTTTTTCCCTTTTCCATGCCACAAACATGACTTTCTCATTGTTCTCCATTAGATTAGTCACGTAACAAGGTAAAACGACAGTTTCATTACAGTCATTTTTTTCAACGACGTCTGTTTCAGTAAGTATCAACTGGGCAGAACCTGGGAAGAAAAATGGAAATTGACCCATTCAGAATTATTTGTTGATACAAAAGAGAACAAAGGAAAAAGCACTGCAAGGCGTGACTCAGGAAACCAAAAAGTCTCCATCAGAAGCACAAAAAGAGAACTATGCTTTAAAGGGAGTAACAACAGAAGGAAAAAAGGCATTATAATAACTCTACTCCTCTACACAGACTTATTCTCACATCCATTTAATGCACAGATACCATAACCTATCATAAATTCAAAAAAGTAGTAAAATTTTGGGTTGCCATTTCCTTGGACACTTCCCCCCAAATGCCACATGCAGAAATACTGCATTAAGGCCTGGTCACTGCAAAGCAGACACACAACATTATCCAGTTTGCCCACGGGATGTCCAAATTTCTGCTGCTGAGCACACAGGTATCTGGTCCAGGCATCAGCCCCACACAAGCTTCCTTTACCGCTCATTAAGGACACAAGGAAAAAACCTACTTCTACACTTCTGAGAGAAGGCAGGTAGGGAACCTCCATCAGGAAAGGTTTGTAGTTTGTTCCTTCTTATCACTGAAGGTGGAGCCAAATGCCCACAGGGTTAGATCATTCTGGGCAAATTCTCCCTCTTCTCCCTTCCAATAGAGAAGGTGCACTCACAACACCATATAATAAATAAGACTGTTATTCAGTATTTGAGTGTACACAGCAGAATAGACAATGGAGAACTGGAACAACTGTATTATAAAGCCCCCAACAATGGCCTTCAATGCAGGTAAGGAAAAATCCCCACCTCCCAGGATTATGGGGTCACTGCTGGGTTTTGCCCTTTCACACTGCACCCCAGTCCTAAAGCAATAGTAATGACTGACCAAAGTCTCAAGAAAAACCTAAATCCTAAGCTAAGACTTGATCAGAAACAAAGATCCATTCATCCATTCTTGAGAATACCAAAAATTGCACCAGGAACCAGAAGAAACAGGTTAATTAAACTTGCCTGGCTGCAGCCAGCTATAAAGGCTTTGAATGTTTTATTTTCTCTATTTTTCCTTCTTTGTGAGCAATCACAATGTAGTTTAATAGCCTGAAGAGTATTTGCTCCCAAACTCCCAGAAACGTTAATAATCCAAACTGCTCTACACTACATCCGTCTGATAAAACCAAATATGGGAAAAAGATGTGTAAAGCAAAACCACAACCCCTAATACTGTAAAACCAGCTCAGATATGTCATCAACTGTGACATATATTTGATGATTAAACTTAAATAGGGGGAGGGGAGAAAGGGAAAAAAAAATCGAAGGAAAAAACCCAGTAAAATTGTGTCCTTATTTGCTGTAGCTATTTTTTTTCAAATCAAGAGTCTCAGATCAAATGTAAAAAGCTCTCCTCTTTGAAATATTGATTTAATATTCTCATACAGGTCACTGGATTACTACTGAATATGAAAAGCTTATACTAAACTGGATCTGTATGTATTATGCATGACAGCACTTTACAATGAAGGAAGAATTATGCTCTGTTTTACTCACTCTGTTGCATTTTTAGACTGTTCCTGAAATAATAAAAGTAACAAAAGCAGAAGAGCAACTATACCCAAATCTCAGCCTATGCCCTCAAAAAAGGCACATGCACACAATTAAAAGTTTTAGGGCTTTTTTCTCCCTTAGAGTCAGCACTTCTATATTTTGTAGGAAAAACTTGTTCAGCACTGGATCCATTTCACTTCGAGAAAGCCGATTTCCAACTAAACGGAGGGGCTACACTCCCAAAAAAGGCAACCCTCTAAGGAATTAAAACGAACGGATCTCAGTTTTCTCCCCAGCGTTCTCACCAAGCGGCAGGGGCTGCACACTCCCGATGCCACCAGTCTGTGGGTGTGCAGCCCATGCCAGCCGGCGTGTTTCGCCCGCAGCCTGTGCACAATTCCCTGCGGGAGCTGCTCCACAACCCAGGGCTCGGGGAGGGGGTGCAGGGTCCAGCCGGGCACAGAGCCGGCTCTGCGGGCTCTGCCCTCTGCCAGGACAGAGCAGGAGGTGCTGCGGCTGCTCTCGCACCCGAGGGACCCCGACGGCTCCACCGCCACCTTCCCGCACCCTCTGTGTTACTGCAAAGCCCGCAGAACCCGCTGGCAATGGTTCCCAAATCCCACGGCTGGGTGGGCTCTCAGCCCCCAGCTTCCCTCGGGGATTATCATCGCTTCCAGGCACAACATCGAGGTGACAAATTTCGAGCCTCCCTCCCCCGGGGGCTCGCCACGGGAGGAAGGGGCTGTTGCGAATGGCACACGGGTTCGGAAACGCCGGGTCGCTGCACTTCTGGCTCCAAACCGTGCTGGGGCACCGAGGGCTTGAGCTTAGCTGCTAACTCAGGAACACACACACACACACACACACACACACACACACACACACACACACACACACACACACACAGAGCGGGTTTAGATGTGCTGCTTACTGAGAGAAGAACCATCCCAGCACCTGCACCTCGGCGAGAGCGGTGCGATGTTTTTAACCCCCCGTCCAGATTCCTCTCAAGGCACAAAAATAACAAGGCGGGCTGCGATGTCGACCGCACACCGACCGACGGCACGCCAACTTTTTGGCAGATCCAGAAACGCCGTCCAGCCTTGACCCTGCGCAGCCGGCGGCCCCTTGGGTCGTTCCAGGAACGCACAGGGAGCTGAGCTGCCCCAACGCACGGCAGGGCGAGGAGCAGAGCTCTGGGCACGGGGTCCCTCCTCTCCCCCGCAGGAGCAGCCCTTCCCCTGGAGCGGGGGGGATGCGGAAAGGCGCGGGGCTGGACGGCAGCGCCTGTGTCCCGGCTCCTTCCCAAAGGATGGCGAGCGGCCGCTCCGCTCCCGCGGCCCCACGCGCGCCTCCTGCCACCAGGGACAGCCGGGAGCCGCGGGCACGGACGGGCGGCAGCGGCTCCGCTCCGCTCGCCCCGGGAGCGGCCCCCGGCACGGCCGCCCGCCCCGCCCCTCCTCCTCTCTTCCCTTCCCTCCCCAGGGCAGGGGGGCGGCTCAGCCCTTCTTCCCTCGCACCCTCGGGGACCTACCGGGGACACCGCCGGGGCGCCCGCGCCCCGACCCGTTGGAGAAG
>VXBA01002389.1:616590-647752 GCA_013399895.1 Serilophus lunatus | reverse complement strand
CGGCGCTGGCGGGGGCCCGGCGGGGGAGTGCGGCGCCGCCGCGGGGAGCGGGCCCGGCGGAGCTCGGCTCTGGGGCGCCTTTTGTGGTCGGTGTGTTCCTAAGTAACCACCGAGGACCACCTCTCCCCCCCATTCCACGCCCGGCCGAGGTCCGGGGCCTGGCGCTGCCGTTTGCTTCTCCTCGACCGCACAGGGTAGAGGGTCCCTTTCGGGGCTGCGTAAAATGGCTGCTGCCGGGAGAGGGGGGAGCGCTGACGGGGCGACTCCCGAGTCCCTTCCCTGTGCGCGACTCCGCGGTCGCTGCAGCGATTCCGCACCGTTTTGTCGGTGTTTCCGAAGGGCGACACACCCGTGCTGGGGATGGGGGGGTTAAAGCCCCGCTGTGGCCGCCGTGGCAGAGCCGGCAGCGCTCCCGTTTTCCATGTTCCTCGGCGAGTGACGCAGCGCGGGTGAATAATCCCGGCCAGGGGGATCCTGCTCGTCGCTGAAAGCGTGTGGAAAACCAGCCCCTGGCCGAGGGGACGTTTGCTGCTGGCTGTAGCGATAACGCTCTACGTAAAGACAGCACAAAAATCCCTGGAGAATTTGCAAGTGGTCTGTTGCTGCCTTTTTCTACCTCGGCTCCACTGCGCACATTTGACTGTTCCAGCTGTGAACTTTTTTCTCCAGGAGTAGCCCTCTTTAGGACTTGAGTCTCAAAATTTTGCTTCTATGAATGCTTGTACCCTAAATGCATACCTTGTTCTTAGCACATGTGTTGGTGAAGCATTAAAAATTACTGGTAAGTGCATTTGGGGGACACACACTGTATATGTAGATATATGTATGTATATGTACTATATGTGTAGATAGATACAGATACGATATTTTTACAAGTCACAAAGTTTATCAGACGACCAAAGCCAGAGCAAAATCAAAATTCCATGAGAAACTGAATTTCCATACTTCTTAGTCTCACGTGGGCTTTCTAGGTTTAGGGAGGCTTTAGCTGCAACATTAATATTGGCTTGGCTGGTTCTTCCCCTTACACACCCCCCTGCTTCCAGAGACTCCATTCTTCTAAATTCTTCCCTGTAAATGATTAATGGATCCTGATGCCTTGACTGTTGCATTTGCTTCCTCCAGATATTCATAAGGCACTCAGACATCCTCCAGCATTTAAGTTTAGTAAAAAGCCTTGAGCAGTGGGAGCCATCCGGCTCCAGAAATGATGGAGGGGGCTGGCACGAAGCTGCTGATCCTGCTCCTGCCAGACTGACTCAGACGATGCTCTCTGGAGGCCAGAAGAAACGAGCTGGAGCAGAGGGTGGCAGGGAAGACATGTCTGCATCAGCTGCAGCTGACACACCTGTGCCCAGGCCGAGCGCTGGCGTGTCGGTAGCCACAGGCATTGGGGTCCCCTTTGTGGGGAACCTGTTTTCTGGAAGAAAACGGGATGCTCTCCTCCTGCTGCAAAGAGGAGAAGGCTACAGCTGCAGCAGGCATTTGTCCCTGTTGCTAAGGTAACAGCAGCACTCCCACGCTGGCCTAAAAGCAAAACAGCGCGCATGGGAAATTTCATCCGGCCGGGAGCCTCGCGTGGGAGAGCGCTGCTCTCTCAGGTGCTGTCTTCCTGTACTACTGAACCAGGTTTCAGAAATCCCTGAAAGGTAACCCTCTGTGCGTGGTTTCCCGGGTTTTGTTAGGGGTAGCTGTGCCAGCCAGACAGCTGTGCACCTGCAAATACTTTTATCTCATAATGCTCTGCCTTCTGTTGCTTACAAAGGTCTGCAATGCCTCTGCTTGCTGATGCTTCCAGGTGGCAGGATTGTGCAGCACAAGGCAGTTCAGATGCTCATGGAGACAAGGGTTGGGCAGCTCTTCTTTCTGAACCAGGAACACAAAAGCAAACCCCGCTTTAAACCATTTTCTAACATCACTGTGACCATTTCCCTCTCGTTTTGCCCAGCAATGTCTCTCTTCACCCAGTGCACACCCAGTGTAGAAGCTTGTAGAGAAACGTATTTCAGAAGCTGTGAAAAGCACAGACCCAACCCTGACTCATGTATTATGTCCAAAAGTGAGAGGTCATAGATTTTGAAAACCGAGTGTCTCATTTATGACTTCCAAGGCACACTTTTGATCTTTAAATTTGGCAACTCCTTTATTACCACTACTAGGCACCGATCTACCATTTTATACTGGTTTACTGCTCTTTGGAGTGCCATTGATCACTCTCTGAGGTCAGCAAGTGAAGCAGTGACAGGCATGAATCACATACACAAGCCAGTGTACGAGAGGCACGGACTGCTGTGGCTGGCAGGAAACTGCTGAAGAGTGACATAAAAGCCTGAGTGCCTAAAGCAAGGGGTGTCTATAGCTGTGGTTTGTCAAACCGACTGTGAGGGCTGTCTCTCTCGGCAAGAAATGCAGTGGGCAGACCTCCATCTGTGTCCCTGGACTCACTCAACATTCATATCCCAAAACTCACAGGAGCCACCCATACCTAGAAGTCACAGGGCAGCAACGAGATGGGTAATACCTTGTTCTTCCTCAGGCACCATGAGGCATTCACAAAGGAGCCTTTTATCCCTTTTGCTTTTGATCTGGAAACCTAGTCATGCCAAGGTTAAATGAACTGACTAAGGTTGCATAATTAGCCAGTGGCAGAACTAAGAATAGATGCTGACTCCATTTTTCCAGGCCTAACTCTTAGGGCCTTCTTAGGGGCATAGGCAGGCTACCAAAACTATACATCACAGCTCTATAGAGTATGACATTTTTAGAACAAGCTCTACCCTGAACTTAACTATTGTTCTAAAAAAAAAACAAACTGGGGAAAAAATATAAAAAAAAAAAAAATGAAAAGCAGCAATATTATCTTCTTATGAGTGCTCCTGCCTGGGTAAGAAGGTAAAAATGGAATTCAAGTGACATTTATAAATATTAATGGACTTCTAAGCACTAGAACATTAAATAAGTTCCCAAGGGCCAAAGCCTAAATTAACTTCGAGTAATAGTTGCTGGAGACCTAGGCAAAAATAAAGCAATGCTGTGAAAAAGGGCTAACCTTTCACAGTAGTTTGATGGGACTAAAATGCAGTCGGTTTCTCCTCTTTTCAAAACAAACTGGTATAGGGAAACAGTAGTCCTTTCATGCTTCACGCCCCTTCTTCTCTTTCTACTGCTGTTGAATATTTGAGTGCATTTTTTGAAAGCATTTTTTTCCATTTCCTTTTTTCGTCTGCTGCTGTAGCTGCTGGGCTTCATCAGGAAACTTACTGGCATTAGCGACAGCGGCGACTGAAACCGCGGCCTGTGAAACTGTCTCATTCCACAAGGGCTCCTGCACTCATAAGATTTGCATTCAAGGTCACTGAACACCCACTTGCAGGCCACAGCTGAGCCAGCCAGGTCGAGCAGCTGTCTTGGGGGTTACCTCCAGCTGTCCTCTGCTGCCATGAGATGCCTGGAGAACTGGATCAGGTTATTGACAAGCCCAAAGAATTATATGTTGCGGTATTTAGGTGGTGAAGATGGTGATCTGCATTCCCCCTAGGCATTTTGCTCCTTCCAAGAAAGTCCTGTAATGGTGAAACAGCATGTGTCATCCCAGGGAAATGGTTCAGTTATGGATAGGGTTGATAAGTTAGGTAATAGGTTGGACTTGATGATCTCTACAGTCTTTTACAACCTTGTTAATTCTGTGTGCATTCTGTGTGTAAAAACTGTAAGTTTTTTACTGAGTTCTCAGGGGCTCCAGAAACCTCTCATTTGAGTCAAGATTCACTCAGAGAGAGTGTCAATTCTAAAATACTCAAAAGGAAATGTTCCTAACTTTAAACCCGTTTAAAGACATGACTTGCCATGCAGTGCAAGTCAGAGTCCCTTTTGATGTCAGAGAGAATTGGGCTCTACCTATCTTCAGATATCTTTGTTCAGTCACCTAAATGGATTTACAAACCTGGCCTTAGCAGCTTTCATTAGTGTACTGGCAGGTCTGTGAGCACAGAGAACACACTGTCCCCCACATCACAAGCTTTTGTTAGCAATGCACTCATTATGTTCAATTAGTTACAGCATGGAGCATGTGCTGTCCATGCCTTGCTCTTGGCCCATCCATCTCCCTGGGGCACTGCCCAGCCCAGCCAGTCCCAGGTTCTGCAGCCTGCAAAGTACAGGCCCAGAGCAAAACAGTGGCACTACCTGCATCAGAACAACTAAATATTCCTCCATCACAGCTGGCAGAAAGAATGTCTGTGTCTGCTCCCCTCTGCATCACAGCAACGTCCCCTTCTTGTGACGTGTTTGGAGAGACACCCACACCGGCTGAGTCTCCAGTGCCTGTAGCCTGGCTGGCTGGCTGCCTTCAGCCAGGATGGGCTGAGGATCAGCTGAGGCCTCCTAGATTTCCTTGGCATGGCACACTCTCAGTGTGGTCTTGTGTTCTGTCCTCTCCCTCCTCCTCCCCCCTAACCCCAACCCTGTCTGCTGCTGTCTTTCACAAAATCCATAGAAATATAATTATCATGGAGATGTCTGCCTCTGGCAGTTTTTTCTTTGGGAATAATTATAATTGGCTGTGGCAGTTAGAAACTTATCGGAGTAGACAGATGACAGACAGCACAATCACATAAGCTTCCCTCTGAGAAAATAAAGCTAAAACCCATTTATCATCCTGGTTGGAAACAAAGGATCTTCCTCTGAAGGGCCAGGCTGTGAAAACACAAAGAGAAGACTGTTATGTTCATGGATTAAATCTGTCGTAGGTAACCAAGCACAGGCAGCATGATGGTACTGTAGTAATTATCATACCACTTCTTTCATCTGAGGAATACCTAACTAGGGACACTCCATTCAGAGGCAGTGACTGAGGTCACAAGAGGCTAATTAAGTGGCTGGAAGTCACGTGGGCCTGAAGAGTGATTGCACCACGGACACAGGAAAATGTAACCGAAAGAGTAACCCTGTGCCCATAGTGTCTGTAAGGGCTATTTTCATGGGGCCCCAAAGCTGGACTCTTACTCTTGGAGTAAGTCAACTGCACTCTCCCAGAGAGCTGAAAAGTTTTGATTCCTAGGTACATCTCTGAGGCACAAAGTCTCCTGGAATCATCTTTCTTGTGACAGCTCGCATGCCATCCCCAGGAGGACCCTGTGCCTCTCCACTCAGCTTCTTGGCAGAACCTGGGCAAGGACTGTGCAGCCCTTAGAATCACAGAATAGTTTGTGTTGGAAGGGACTTTAAAGGTCTAGTTCCAACCCTCCCCTGCATAGGCAGGGACACTTTTCACTAGACTAGGTTGCTCAGAGCGCCATCCAACCTAGCCATGCACAATTCCAGGAATGGGGCATCCACAGCATCTTTGGGCAACCTGTTTCAGTGCCTTACCATCCTCACAGGAACTAATTTCCCCCTAACATCTAATGTAAATCTCTCCTTTTCAGTTTGGAGTCATTCCCTCTTGTCCTGCCACTACCTGCCCTTGTAAAAAAGTCTCTCTCCATCTCTCTTGCAGGCCCCTTTAGGTATGGGGAGGCTGCTACAGGGTCTCTCTAGAGCCTTCTCTTCTCCAGCCTGAACAACCCCAAGTCTCTCAGCCTTGTCCTCCCTCTGTCTGGGTTTAACAGCTCTCATTCTCCAACAGGGCAGGATAATCCAGCCACCCTGCCCACAGTTGAAATACTCAGTTTTTCCAAATTATTTTGACAGCTGGCCTCTCTTTGGGCTGAATGGGTTTCTAATGGCATGCAGGTTGGGAGAGGTTGGGGTACTAATTTAAAATAACTAAATAATTCATAACAATTCCTGAGATGTTTTTAAGAAAATGAAAGCTGAGTGAGGAGAATGGTTGTCCTATGGAAGTTGTTGAATACCCAGTACATATGAATAGATGTCTCAAATCCATGAGACATGCTTGGATCTAATGGTATTTGCACAGGCACAAAGAAAAATATTGTTAGCATGCAAGCTGTTGTGGCATGGGGGAGGGCTGAGAATGGAGTGGAGAGGGAGGAGGATGGGAGAAATAAGGACAGGGGAATACTAGAAACAGAACTGCACAAAATGTTTTCTATAGGTCTAGTTCCTGGGATTACAAACAACCTGCCAATGAATTCACTAATTGATGCAGCCACATTAATGTCAGAACTATTTCACTTGGTCTAGTGCTTGCATTTTACTGACAAACTCATCTGCCTTTGGATGAAATTGTGGATGATTTCTGTTTTGTTTTTTTTTAATAGTCTTCTTGGCTTCCAACAGCTCTGCCTGGTTAAATTTCTCCTTCCAGCTAAAAAAAGAAATTAGACTGATCTCTTTTGGCAGCTGTGAAATGGTTGCATATTGTGTATGTTTTCTTGATAAGCTTGCATGAAATGGAATTTGGTTTTCTTTTGATGGATACACCACTTTTAGCACAATGTTCTTGCAAGATTAGAAAGTGTCTAATTTTTGTAGAGAATGTTTATGTGCATGTAATGTCATGTATGCCATTTCTATACAGCATTATGAATAGCACATGAAGCTACTTCAACAGGGAAACAGAACTGACTGAGGAACGTTTCCCCAGCAAGTGTGCAATATGATGTGTGATAGCGTGTAGTTTGCTAATCTCAAAGCTTCAGTGGATGGCGAAAACTCCATGACATTTGGGGTTTAATTCTTACCACTTCCCACAGCCAAATTCAGGTGCTGTAGAAGATATGAAACTGGCTGTGCTGGATCTGCCCTAAGAACATTTTAGCTCTGTGTTCTGTAATGACAGTGCCCAGATGTGAGTGCCTGAGGATGAGGGCAGACATATACAGGAGTTCTTACTTTCATGCTTCCTCAGCCTCCAATCTTCTTTAACTCAGACTCTCTGAGCTCCTGTTTTCTGCATATATTAGAGCCCACAATGGAGAGAGAGAGAGAGAGAGGAGGTGCAACTTCCACTGAAGACAACAGATATTACACTGAAAAGCACCGTGGGTGAATGTGATTGCTCTCACTTCTTGTATGGTTATGTGCATGAGCCTCAGCCTAGCCTGTGCTTCATTGTAATGCTGTTACTAAGAATAAAATCAATGAATGACGAAGGAGATGTTCCAAGACAACAGGGAAAAGGCCAAAATGAATATAAAAGGGTAATAATATTATACAAAATCTTTATTATTATAATAGTATAAGATAAAGTGGCTGGCATTCTGCCATTCTTTCACCCAATGTTAAATTTAGCCATGAAGGTCTTTCAATATTATATTCAAGAAAGTCCAGAAGGGTGTGAGGGATAAACAATTTATTCTGTCTTGAAACTAAAAGCTTTTGTGAGGTGGGTTCATTTAACTGTTTCTCTGACAGAACCTTTCAAGACTAAATTCAAGTGTAAGAAAAACTAAGTCCTGGAATAATTAACAGAGTATTTTGGTTTTAGTTCTTATACACTGTTTGCCTGCCTGTGTGGTGAAGCTCTTCAGTACTGGTAGGAGCCAATAATTGCTGATGGAGAGTAACAGAGTCTGGCCTTGCAGGCTGCAGCCAGAGCACCAGTGCAAGGTGGCTGAACTGTGGATTGCCAACAAAAAAAAAATCCCCACTGTGTTCCTTTCCTCTCTTTCCCATTCTGTGTCTGTCCAAGGGGCTGCTGAGCCGACTGCATGGGTTGGGTGGGTAGAGGGGGCTCCTACCCGATTAGTTTTCAGCCTGATCTGTGAGCTGTGCATTGACAACTCATGTGGGGAAGTGATAAGGAACGTGTGGATCAGCAGCCACTCGTTAGATGAGCCTAAGTCAGCAGCAAAGCTGAAGTCCCAGGGCTACCTGTTTGGTTTTTCCTGCTGGAACTGTCAGCAGAGTGCTGCATCTCTTGACAGGCTTCATCCCAACACCCACCTGTACAGCCTCTGAGAGCTGGGAATTACCAGGCTTCCAGAGCAGTGTAGGCAGACCAAGAGGCACTGCCATCTCCAGCTTGGTGGATCTCTGTGGAGCCAGGAGTCTTCCCAGGCAGACTGGCCCAGGCCCAGGGCACAGAGACATATGGTTGGTCTGTGGCTCTGGGGCAGGATGCCAGGAATGCAGGCAGCACTCCAGCTGAACCCTAGCTTGGAACTCTCAACTGGCTTTTCAAGTACAGCATTTTGGCCTCCTCATGTGGGCATTTTTCCTCCTGAGTTTGGTTACACGTGAGAATTTTCAACCAACTTGTCATTACAACTCTTCAGTTTGGAGTAGGGACAATGAAGAAACAAGGATGAAGTTATTTTCTATGAAGCGACTTCAAATTTAGCTTATGGCTCTCACTATAACTGCCTTTAAACCGGGCTGAAGTGATAATTGTGGGTTTTGCTCTTTGAAACCAAGTTTGAACTTGCAAACAGGAAAAAAAAAAAGGAAGTGTTCAACAGGAACTCGACTGGAGTTACCACTGGTAAACTGAAAAAAACTGTAAAACGCCTTTAGTTTTGTTTCAGATTTTCCTAGTACTTGTAAAAATTACATACATTAAAGAATGAAATCCTATTTATTTACCAACTAACACCAGTTAAATGCAGCTCATTTCCAAAGAGAAAGAAAAAAAAGGAAGAGGGAAAACACAGTGCCCTGGAAAGGGTTACTCTAAGAATTTGATTACCCTTTCTCCTCAAGGCTGTAGGCAAAAAAGACTTGTAGCTGTTACAAGGAGGCCCTTGCTTGTACTCCTGCAACAGTTTACACTGCGCTTAACTGTTTCTTTGTGGCTGCAGCAGATAATGTAATATCTCCCTGCATAACAGTGGGGACAGTTCCAGCTATTCAGAGACCAGAACTGCAAGAGCTGCTAACAAAGGAGGTCTATGTGAAAGCCAGCACTATTCCTGCATACTCAGCTCGCTGGCCTTTGCCTTCCTCCTCCTCCTCCCCCCTTCCTCTTCTCCTTCCGTTTATAATTTCCTTTGCTTGTGTTATCTGTTTCTGAAGTGGCCTGGATTCTGTCCTCGTCTAACCTTTTGACGCTCCCGCTTTTTCTCCTCTGCTTACTTCCTTTCATTTCTTCTTCAGGCTTTTGGACACCAAAGGTAGGTCTGGTAAATAAGTGACTAATGTTAAGGCTGTAGTGAACTTGTTTCTTATCAGTCTGTTGTCCCTGCCCTCAATACCATTTTTTTTACCTCTTCCTGTAAGCAACCTTCACCTTTTTCCTATCAAGTGTGCCTTTCTCTTGCTGTTTACTCTCATAGCAAATAGACTTGCTCCAGTGTTTTTTCTGCAGTTCTCTTCTGCCCCTTTGCATGACAGAACGAGCCTGTAGGCTCCAGCTTCTGATGACTTTTCCCATACTGCAGCCTTACGGTTTCTTTTCTGATATTGTTTCTCTGTGTGGGCATGTCCAATTGTTTCCTTCTGTTCACCACCTTTTCTCTTCTGACTCTGCTGTCCATGGGAGCAATCACAACCATGTCCTTACTCTTGCCTTTCTCCCCTTTGCAGGCTAGTGCTGTAAGGTCTCAGTTCCATTTTCATCTCTTTTGAGGCCAAGGCACTGGGTGTACAGTCTGCAAGTCAGGCTGGCCACTGAAAGCAGTGCCTTTCTTTGCCTGGAACTTTTCATAGACCCCTCAGACACTCCCTCTTGACAGAGTGACATGTATGCCCAAGAATATGATTTCTGGGTAAGAGCAAGGTGTGGCTCAGCAATACGAGTGATGTAAATGCCCACGCTGATCATGTGGTGGGAACAGAGATAAAGCAAGAAAGCTTAAACACTGCTGGTTTCTGGGTGTCCTGGTAAGAGTAATGCAAAACAGTCACTCAAAATAGCAATTGTCACTTGAAAATATGACTCATTTTGACACTCTTGGCTGTTTTAACTGTATACACCATTTGTAGGGCTCCAATGACTCAGTGTGAAAACTTGCCTGAACAGCTTGTGAAAGGCAGGTCAGTGCTAGAATTAGACTCAAATAAGAGTCCACCGCAGTTCTTCTAGGGAGGTGGACCTGAATGAAAGGGACCCCTGAGGGCTGGCAGCTGTATTCCAACATAGGGTGAAAAGTGACTTCCAGTACTAACCTGACCAGCCGCTGAAAACAGATGCCTTTTTGTCTGGCTTTTGTTTTCAAATGGCCAATAAGAACAGATAGGCACTGGCACCATTGTCTGTAATAAATGTCTGTTCACCCAGTGGAAGACTGTGGCGTGTTGTCAACAATTATGGCACTGAGTAAAGTATAATCCATCACGCAAGTGCCACAAAGGATACATTTGCCAAGGCATGGTTTAAAGATTGGGATCCGTATAATGGAGCTGCCACACTTAAGCCACAGTGAAAAGGAGGTACCAGCATTTTCTGGGATGAAATACAGAATGGAGTGTCATAAAAAAACTGCATAATCCTTTCCCATAGTTGCATTTTCTTCATCACAGTAAAGCTTTATCTTCTGCTTGTCAGAAGGTCTCTCAGCCTGATAAATTGGTATTTTGTATTCTAAGTAACTAAAAAATAAATGCCATGGTTCATCTCAGATGCAGACTCACTATTGTGCAGTGACAGATTTTTCTGTATGCCATGAGTCCTGTTCATTGCTGTATGGAAGCTTTTTATTGTTGTCACTCCATTAAAGCCAGGAATGGCAAATTTGGGTGTTCAGAGACCCCCCACAATATTTTTATCCTCACAGGATAAAAATCTGGGTTCTGCAGGGAATATTAGAGCTTTCTAACTGTCCTGTGGCCATATCTTCTTGCATTTCTCCTTTTTTTCCGCCACTGGACAAAACAACTTTTTTCACAAATGAAACGTTTCCTCCTTCTAGTCAAACCTTATGCTGATAAAGGTCAAGCTGCTTTGAAACTCTGGGTATCAGTACAGTGCAGATAAAAATCTGCTCTTCACAGTGCAGATAAAAAGAAAGTTTTCTGCAGAAGCAGGTGGTTGAAATATAAGGGGTTTTGGCAGGTGCAACATAAAAAGCTCTGTCCTCCAGATAAAGAGATAAACGGATCCATCCAGAGTTTTGAGGTTTAAAGGTTACTGCATATGAAGAGAGAGGTGGTGAAGATCTGAAAAAAACACAGGTGAGGTAGGAAAGCCAGTCTTGACTCTGAATAACGTTTAGCCTGACCCCAAGTACAAGGTAAGAGATCAAGTCTACCAGGAGAAGACCTGAATTTGTGAGCAGCTTCTGTGTTTTATTTTCTGTTTTTTATCTAGGCACAGAAGTTACCACTGGGCTTCATCACCACTTTCTCCTCCCCCTGATTAAAGCAATCAGTGAGACACTGAGTTCTGATTAGCTGCTTTTAGCAGAAGAGTGACAAGCAGCATGGTGTTCACCCTCCTGCTGTATGTAGCTGTCATAGCAAATGCAGTCTGACCAGCCTTCTTCTTGGTTTTGTTAAATATTCTGTAGACAAGCTGAGGTTTCTGTGGCAGGATAGGTGGGGGGCACCTTCCTGCTTCTCATTGCCTTGGCACCCACAGTGAGGGGATGCCAGCAGTGGCTGCTTACATGTGCCACCCTACAGAGACACACCAAGTAAGTTCTGGGTCAGCAGATGCTCAGACAGACTGACTGCATGGGCTATTGTTCAGGTCATGTTGTCAAACTTTCAATTATTTGTAGGGAAACAGTCATCACAGAGGAGTACACTGTGCACCTCAGAGGGATGAAGATTAACCAGAAGCAACAACTGGAATACAACAAAGTAAAGGCATGTTTTCTATATTTAAGCAAAGAGAATATGGAAGAGCTTTTAAAAGGGAGCTTTTTTGTTCTCTCAATTTGAATTTGTTACCTGTGTATCAATCCTGTTCACAGCTGAGGGACGAGCCCAAACACAAGTATTAATTATGTTCTTTTTCAAAACAGAAAAGTTATCGTACTGCAGTACTTACAGCATAAAACCTCCAAACCTGCCACACCTAGAGTATACCTTTGTGCCCCAGGAAAAGTCTTCTCAGAACAGTATTTTTTCTTCTTTATTGTCAATATGACACAGCTGAAAATGGTGAAAATCTTCAAGAATGTTTTACTTGAGCTTATAATTTGGGCACTCTGAAGAAGGCTGCAATGAAATGGCTGCTGGACAGATTAGTAAAGCATTACGATCATAGGTTTTTCACTGTTTTTGCTGTTGTAAGATAGCATTTGTCAAACTCGGCAGAAATTCTTCCTGCCATCACACTAGGAACTTGTGCACTTCCTGGAACAATGGAAACAATGATCTACAGATGCTGACAAACCTCTAGAAACCTGCACCATTTTTTGGCTCTAGTTTCCAGGAAAATTTCACAAACAGTCTGTCTCCCTTGGTCTGACTACTCGTTTGTATTCTTTCCCAAATGGATTCTTTGAAAGGAGTTAAAACGCTCAAGGGCCAGCAATGACAAGAGAAGAATAGAGAGAACTCTGTAACACCTTACAAGAGCCCCTCTGCCCAGACACAGTAAAACTTCTGCCCTAAAACCAGAGGAGGGATGGGAAACTTTTGGTCCAGAGGATGCCTACACATTGACAGTTTCTTTGTGTTACTACTGAGTAACACCAAGATGTCATTTGAAGTATTGTCATCCTTTGAAAGCCATAGAAACAGGAAAATATTTTTGAGTGAACAATTGCAATTAGCGAGTCATCAAGAGGAATGTTATTAGAAATAATTATTCTGTCCTTCTGACCATAAAATAATCACCTCTGTTGATTTTTTTACAACAGGCGGCTGAGAGATGTGATTGAACAAACATGTGTCTGCCATTTCTAGGGGTACTGAGATGCAATCATTCTTAATTACTAAGGCCAAGAATAAAAAAGAACAGAGTAAAACTAGGCAGTAAGTGAAAGATTAGCATTATTCAAATTGTTAACTTATTCTTAATAAAAAGCTCTCAACCCTGCTCATTCCAGTGTTGCGTGGGAATCATTGCGAAATGGCAGGGCTGTTACTGGGAGGCTGAAAGACAGACATTTCCAGCAACACCAAGCCCTGGAGCAATAGCTAAATATTAGCTAAGTGTGTGAGAGCCCTGGTAATGGCAGTTGCTGAATGAAGAAACACATCGAAAGGAGGAAATGGCAGATGAAAATAACTATTGCTATCTCAAAGCTTTCTGTGGAAATTCCCCACCTATGAACAATATACCTGCAGAAAAGGCAGTGCTCACACCCTCTGTTTGTTTAACCTCCCGGGTACTGATTAACTTTTCCCAAGTATACTCCAAGCCCTGGTCGGAAACCACCCAACCGTTTCCCAAAACATTAGTTCACCAACAATAAAGTGGAAAGCAGTGACGCTGCAGGAACTAGGGCAGGGTGTTCACAGGCATGTTGTTATGCTGCCGCGGTCTGCGGCTGGTTCCAGCCAAAGGAAGAGGCAGGGGTGTGCGCACACACGTGCAGCTGCCTGCGGAGACACACTGCAGCTTTGACATCCCACCAGCAGGCACAGAGCCAGCGTGACAAGACACAGCATCACACTAATTCCTTCTTTTTTTTTTTAATTAACATTTGTCAAACTTGGAGAGAAGCCCAGGATGCAAAATTGGGATGCAAAATTCAAAGAGCACAGAAGCTGGAAACGTTCACATACAGGCTCTTCATTTATGCCTAGTGTTTTTTATAGGTCATGCAGAGATGACTTAATTGCTTTTATTGTAAGTTACAATTAGCGATAGTGATTTTTTGTATGTCATAGTGCACAGTAGAGCTGTACTCAAAAAAAAAAGGCAAAGTTTAATAGTAGGTGGACATTTGTTTTCCTTTGCGAAAAAGAATTTTCCCTGATGTTCCTCGTTCAGGTGGGGGAAGAGGGGAAGGCCTTTAACGCCACCAGCAGACAGGAATGAGAATATTTTGACCAGATCTGGAAGTTGTAACAGCAGTTTCTCAAATTCATGTGAACTTCTGATTCACCCTCCTGAACAGTACTCACAGGTGCAAGTTCAAACTTGTCTCATTGCCCAAATACTCAATTCTCAGCCTAAGATTGAAAGCCACTATTAAACACTTGCAATTTCAGTATTAAGTCACCAACACCAAGGTTCTCTATCAGAGAATTGGATTAAGAGGTACAAATCCAGCTCTTTGCACTTTTTACCAGCAGAGCACATTATGCTATCTGCTGACATTAGAAGAGGATGGGGAGTGGGATATTATATTTATTAAAGTAAGATGGTAATGCATGTAACATCACTCTCAGACATCCTAAATGGCCTGTAAACAGCACCTCTAATAGGGTACCAAGTGCTAAGGCTATTTCCAGTTCCCAGCAGGACACTTACATCCTAAGCCTAGAGATGAGACAGCTCAGGGAAATAAGACATTGAGACATGTTATGTGCTTCAGACAGATTTCAGAGCTGCTGCTTCTAATAACGTTGTGAATGCTCCTTTCCTGGAACTCTGGAGGGTACCTGCAAGAGAGTGAGCTGGCTACTGATGAGCCTTCCTCAACTACATGTTTCTAAGAGCCAGGTGTTCTTCCTGGGGCCACGTATGAGACTGAACTATTCCAGTCCTCATGGCAAGGACAAAACTCATGGCTTCTCTTACCGCAGTCAGGAAAGTCTTTTTTCCTCTCTGCATGACTTCTAGATCTGTCTACAGCGAGCTCCCCCTTGGCTTCTACATGGCATATGACAGTGGCACCATGTTTCCATGCTGACATTTCAGAGGACTGAAAATGTTAGAGACCTTGGAAGAGGGGAGCTGTATATAAAGTAAAATCTTACAAATAGTTCTTGTGCCATAAATATTCTCCAGAAGAAGAGAGATTCTTTTATAGCACAGCATCCTATTAACTTAGGGACACCTTTGTTTTGTTGCTCTTCAGTTCTGACACTGCATTAGATAATGAGCAATGTAGGAAGTAATGTGAATCAAGTGATTTAATTTTAACGTGGCTTCTGCTTCCTGCATTGATTCAGCAGTGGAATAATTACACAGATCATTGCTTTTTTAGAAGGGCCTTTCAGGCTGCCTGTGACAGGCCTCACTGCTCTCCTCATGCTTTTAAGGAAGGTGGAGTGGCCACTTGCTGGATCAGTGAGACTGTTTTCAAAGCAGGGACAAGTGGTTTTACTGTCTAAAGGGACAAATGCCCCTCTTTGCCAGATGACAATTAAAGGCCATATATCACTCCTGAGACAACAGAAGTGTCCTACTTAATGCTACTGTCTGAAACTGCATTAAAAATAATGTAGATCAATTACAGATAATTAGCATGCTATTTTGGCATAAAGGAGGCTATCTTTTCTTCCAGAAATTTTCCTGTCACATTAGAGGCTTTTTGGCCATGCTTGTCTCAACAGATTCACTTCTAGTAGAATAACACGCTCAGTTCATGAGGGAAGGCTTTTGCTTAATTGTGTTTGTCATATTAGCATGAAGGAGGGCTTTTTTGGGGGCAGTATTTATATAAACAGCATTTATACAGCACAACATTTGCAATCCAAAAGCGTCAGTGAGCTGCTTTGCAGGCCGTGCAGAAGGGGGTTGCTTTAGCTTAAGCTGAAGTAAAGCCACTGCCAAAAGTAAATATGCAGTAGCAACACCATCTAACAAAGGGAACATGAATAATAACTTTTCTAATTTCAGCTGAATGTGGGAGGATATAGGTAGGTAGCTAAAGGATTTGGAAACCGATTTCCAGTGTGATTCATAGAGTTTTTCAGCAGTTGCTTGCACAGGTAAATTATAATAGTTGGCATTTACATATAGTTTTTCACTTCTTCAAATCCAATGGTTTAGGGCTTTTTCTTTTTGACAGATGCAATACTGAGACACGAAACTCTTGAACTGGCTCATGGTACCACTGGGTCAAGTACCTTGACCTTCAGACAGAGAAGTGATCCACTGACTCTGCAAAACACTGCTCACCTTAAAGTGCGAGAAATTACTTGCAAGATTAAGGGAATGGCCTACAATAGCTAGGGGAGGATTTTAATATCACTGCAATTGTACCAATATTGTCCATGGCTTATGAACATCTGGAACCAAAAGGGTGTACTAATACTTTAATAAGGTTATTTCTTTGTTCCCTGCTCCTTCATTACCAACAACATTTAGAATCACTCCCTACGTACACAGTTACTAAGCCAAAGTGAGCTCCCTTGTTGCCATAACATTTCCAACCCTTTCCTCCTACATTTTTCTTGTCATTCCTTATTACTCAACTAGATTTGGCAACATTTTTCCTTCACACAGATCAAAATTAGGTGTTCTGACACAAGAACAGAAAATAAGAATAATCCAAATTATGTTTACAGAGCTCTACTACATACTGTAAATGAAGTCAGCATTTGACCCAATGCTAATATATAGGGACTCTGAAACAAAGATGGTACATGGAAGAAACTTAGAAAGCCATTTCCAAACAGTACTTTCTACCTTTTTGGTCTGACACAGATTTTGATATCATTATTGCTGTTAAAGGCAGCATTGCAGCTCACAGCAATTTTGACCCAACCTTTTAGAAAGGGTAATGCTCCATTATTTCAATATCAGCAGTTAAATACTTAATTCTAAATGTATGTAAATGACAATAATAGACATTTTACATTCCTTTCAAGTCCTTTACAAGTAATTTCCTTTCCTTGATACACTATAGAGTATCAAGATTGCAGGCTGTCAGTATCATTCTATAGAATTTCACACTACACAACATTCTCCAATGGAGACTTCTTCATTAGTAAGAATTTATTAGTATATTTGGAAGAGATCTGCAGTAAATCTTTACAGCACAAAACAAAACATGGCTCCATGTTGAGTCTATAGTGTGACTATTACTTCTTAGAAAAGTGCACAACAAGCATCTTGTTAAAAGGAACAAGAAAAAACCAATATCCCCCTCCCCCAAGAAAAAGGAAACCTCTGAACTCACCAAAAGTCAAATGGTAGAAAACTGTATTTTAGGCAAACAAAGTCAGGTCCAAACTTTAATAGGCACCTACTGTGGCTTCTGGAATCACTGTTGCATGCATATCTCTAGTCATATTGGACTTCTCTTTCAGCTTTGACTGGAGTAATGTGTGTTCCATCACACCAATTTGTATGTCCATCTGAATGGTTTCTTGCTTCAATTTTGTCAAGGCCTGTTTAATCTTCACTAGAGGAGCTGTTGAAAAAAGGAGATAAACAGTGCAACTCTGTGAGCTACTTAACACAAAAGCATTGTTTTCTATAATTCACTCCTTAAAATTGAAGAGCTGAATGAACAAAAGGGCATTCTACTCTAAAGACATGATTGTACTGATACATCATTTTTAATATTGCAAAACACTCTGAAGACAGAAATAGGCAGTGATAATTTTGCTTTCCTCTTGACATCTAAGATCTTCCTAAAGGAGTGCATCAACATTAAGACAGGTTTTTCAATGATGTGTTTTGTTCAGCTGAAAGCCTTGTCCCCGTGACTGACTTGAGGTGTGGTAGAGAACTGAAGACACCTGTAAATGAGGGGTCACCTTACCTGTGAAACTATTAAGTATTTTGTGCTCTATGCTTTCTTTATAATCCCTCATTTCCCACTATTATGCTCCTGCATCATATTGCTCCTTATAATTGCTCTTGTTTCATATTTCTTTAATGAAGTACAAATGATGTACCAGTCACTAAGAAAAAGGGTGCTTGGTTTGAAGCAGAAACATACTTACCACCATCAGTCATACTGCTCCCTTTCTCTTCTGTTTCTTGCTTTACTTTCTCTAATGCTTCTGTAATCTAAAAATAGATATTTTTTTCTTAATTAAACCAGAAGAATGTCATGTTAAAAAAAAAAGTCTCTGATGAATAACTGCATTAGTTAAAAAAAATAAATTAATCCATCTTTCTTGTTGAATATGGACGAATAATTTTTTCCAAACATTCAGAAAATTTTAATTTAACTTTAGCTACATTAATGTTGTAAAAAATTACAGGAAAAAGAGTAACAGTTGACCAAACAGCATGGTGCTATTGAGAAATCTGTGCATCCCAAATCAAAAGAACAATGTAAGTGTTTCAGTGTGATGCTGGATGGAAGAAGATAGGAATCAAAATCCCTGCAGACCAAGATTCATCAAATAACCATGCCAGCTGCCCTTCTGGAAGTGTCAGGACTTTGGCACGTTACAGTGGAAACCTGAGAAACAGCACTGCAGCAGAAGATGCAGCAGTCAAGCCTGCTGGCACTGGCACAGGTACAGGCATGTGAAGTGCACAGATGCAGAATAAAAATGCATTTCAGCACTTCTATCTATCAGTGTGCCTTTGCAGACAATGAAGAAAAAGGAAATATATCACTCTATGGTAAAGTCAAGGTAATAATTCAGTATTTTTGTCTATAATTTTAAACCCAGCCCTTCATTAAGGCTTCAATAAGCCTTTTCAGTGACAAGAAAGAATCATCACTGCATGGTCACTGCACACCTTCAGTGGTTATGGTATCTCCAGGCAGGCTGAGGTTGGATTGCAGGATTGGAAGCAGATCAGCAGGTACATCCAGTGTGCCTCATTTGCCTCAGACATGCACCACTGCATCTACACAGTTTGAAGGATGCCAACTACTAACATATTCATCATTGCTAATCAGGCTATCAGCTTCCAAAGCACAAACGCATTACAAATCTGAAGTCATTGGAAAAGACTTCCTTTTTCAAACCTACTTCCTTGAGAGTGAAATAGAAAGAAACTCTAATTCTGCAGAGTTCACATGCTCAGAAATCTTTGCTAGAGAACTTCCATTCAGCTGCTGTATTACCTACTACAGTTGGACTGGGTGATCACTGTGGAACTTCTTCCACAATGTCCAACATATTCTTAATGTGTGATCTATTTTATGTGACTTATTCCAGAGATTTATTGTCTGATAAATAAAGTGGGCTGCTCAAACCCAAAGAGAGCCATTTAAAAAAATGATCTGTGAATTGGACAAAGGGTGGAAGTATTTGGAAACTGAGCTGCAATTCTACATGTCGTGCCATGAACCACTCAAAATGTGGAAGCAGTTATGGGATTTTTCTTTGAATTTGTCAGAGCACTGATTTAAAAGAAAAAAAACCACAACAGAAAAACAAATTTAGGTATTAAGACAGTTTGATGTATAGAAAAAAGTTATTAGTTCATCAAATATTGCTTCTAAGTGCCTGGAAGATGACAATTTCAAATTGGTAATTTTAACTAAAAGTAACACTTAAGCTGTTCTTCTTCCAGATAATTTATTGATATGACTAATTAATCCTCAATAATTCTAGGACACAGGTTATAAAATACAGAACATTTATCCTCATTTACAAACTGAACTCACAATTCATGAGTTAAAAATCAATGGCAGTCTGGGTTTAAAATTTAGGGATTGGACTAGATCATCTTCCCTCAACAAAGATTAATCTTTAACATGAGAACACAGCAGGAAGAACTGGGTTCATTAAAATGTAAACACTAAAGGAAGACTGTTTAAAAATAACATCTGTTTTACCTCAGAAAGCACTCTACTCCTTTCAGTTACTCCTCCACTTCCCTCCTGATACTTCTCTTTGGCCTGGAAAGAAACATGGTTCTTGCTGTAATTACAGAGTGGAGGAGATATGTGCAGATAGCTCAGAGAAAGCACTAAAACTTGCTCTCACGTGTTGCAATTCCAGAAACTGTCCCACAAAGTCCCAATGACATTTACAAATGAGAACAGGCTTGAAGATATTTCCCATTTAACAGCAAGGCAAACAGAAAGCACAGAGGTCAAATCCTCTAAGCCTCACGGTCCTCATGGCCACAAGCCAGGGAGCTTGCAAAAGGCAGCTTATACAGGCTAACTACCCCTAACTAAGGGATCAAAAAGCTTCTCAGACCACACTCTATTGGCATAAAAACTAAACGAAGCAAAAAAGCAATCAGAGTGCTTTGTGCACATTAGCACAAGCACTCAATCTCAGAGATGAATGTTGGACTCAGTCTGTAGTTTTTCCACTCATGACAGTAATGTGAACTGCACAGGGAAAGCAAAACTAGCAATTTATTAGCTGCTCAAGATTAGCAACAGATTTACATAATACTGAGGCAAAACACATTTACCTTCCCCTCTAGAACAGCTGAATAAAAATTGCTAGTTTAGCTTAGGAAGAATGTAATTTTACAGCCAATCAACATTTCCCCTGCTTTATATCCAACAGCAGAACTCACAGGTAACTCACTCCATGCCTCTACCCTCACTAATAATACTAAAGAAGGCAACAACAAAGGATGAGCAATACCTCACTCAGCAAAGCTTGTGCTGAACGGTACTCTTGAACCAAGTGCTCCAACTGATTGTTGATGTACTTCTCCCTGCTATTGATCTTTTCCAATGTTTTGCTGATCTCATTATGGAGTTTGTCAAGGTAACCCTAGAAAATCACATTCTGTGGGTTGACAGTATATACAGACAGTACACAAAGAGTATTGAAACGGTGCTGGAGTTAAGAAAGGATATGGAAGCCCACAGTGAGAGAGGAAAATAGTACAGAAATGCTGTGTTTAGCCAATAAATGTTATTCCCAATGTGTTCTGGTTTGCCCACCTCCAAAACACGTCTTTCAAGCTTTACTGTTTCCATCACTTTCCCCTCCTCAATTAATTACAAATGTCAGTGTCAGGATGTTACTCTGGTAACAGTGTTTGAGAGTATTTTGGGGGTTTTATCAGTACTTATTTTCAGATTGTATTATTCTGTTTTTCCCTCTGTAGTCAGGATGTACTTATGGTAATGCATACATTACTGAATCCTGATATCCCTGTTAATCCTCACATACACTTTCTCACAAGGTATTTTGCCAGTCACACTGTCCCTAGTCATCATTATCATATCTTTCCCTTTTTAGTTTTATAGCAATAGCCCAAATAAAATGAAGAAAAAAAGGATCAGTTTGGTTCTTAATGCATATCAACTAAAAGAGAAAATAAAAATGCTGACAGATCTGTGAAATATTCTACACATAAGACATACCCTAGTTTCTTGCAAGGAAGAATCAATTCCATCCTTATGCTGATGCATTTGGTCTACATCGATCCTCCAATCCTAAAAAAAATGTGACAAATTAAAACACAAGTACAACCTTTATCTTTCTCTGGTTACTATGCAAAGGCAGGTATGCAAAGCAGGGCCAGTTCTCTTTTATTTATTTGTTACCATGTATCATCCTGCACTGCCATGTTCATAGCCAGAGGCACTTGCTCAATGTGACACAATTTATAAATCTCCTGTCACATGTGACACTCAGATCGATACCCAAACACTGACATCCTCACTGATACCATGGTAGCTATGCTTTTTAGAACCTGATCTTCATGAAACTATTTCTGCTAGAAACTGCTCTGGGCACAAATACTGAAAATATTGAATGTAGCTACACGAGCTCAACTCGTTCTTAGACCAAATGAGTGCTTTGGATGCCCCAAACCTACAGTTCCAGACTATCAGTTCTTCCCTTTCTATTTTAGCCCTACTGTTATGAGAAGAATGGAAAGAAAAGAAAGAGGCAGAAATATGTAAACCTGGTTTTGATCCTAGGATACAATGAGAAGAGGGAAAATTACTTCCAGCTTCTAGATCACAGTAAACATACTGAGATGGGGGGAGGAGAAAATTTCCTGTGGATTGGCACTGCCCACCACGTAATGAGCCCTGTCTGGGACAGCAAATAGACAGTGCTTCTGTCTCACTGTCTCAGGCCAAGCATCTCCAACACCTGCTCAGCCCACGAGGTTCACCCACTGCCTACAATTGTGCTGATGCCCACTATTCTCTTCTGTAAGGAAACAAGCCCAGTACAGAGAATGTGCTTATGTGGGGTTTGACGTTTGCAGGAGACTCGTGATTTTTTTTTTGCCAGGTGACAGTTGTTCACAATTTGGAAAACTAAATTCAGAGTTTAAATAAAAACAACAAATACACAATCCACCCTAACCTCCCACCCCTGTCCAGGACTTCACAAATAAATTCTAGTTTCTAATGCCATTGATAAAACCATTAACATTCTCCTGGTACTACATTTACATGCACAGCTTAGGAAACAGAATATGATGCTCTTCTTGTAGAATGGAAAAGGGCCAAACATTCTCTCCAGTTATTTCTGAAAGCATGAAAGCACAGAACCTGTAAGAATAATAATCCTCTTTTTATGTTCAATTTGACAAGAGAGGGTGCAGTGAGCTGGAGGCTAGTAAACCTCAGATCCTACAGTGGCTTTAATTTTTCATGCGTGTCTTTAGTAAGTTTTAATTCCTTGCTGTGAGAACCAAGCATTATTTTCTCTGCAACAGATGGGCTTGCTCACAATCACACAAAAGTGGTCTGAACCAGGCAATTCTTCACACAGAAGAATGCAGGATAGTGTAAGACAGGCAAGCAGTGCAGCAGACAGTTCAGAGCTTCTCCTACTTTTGGCAAGAGGGTTACCTTTCACTGTATTCACGTGTATGTATTGTACTGATACATCACTGCTGCAGATTGCTCCAACACCCCAACCAGCTGCATCACTACAAATGAACAATTCCAACACTGCTCTGGTCTGTGTGTGCTGCACAAGCTCCTAGAAAGAATGCTTATGGCAATGCCAGGAACAGGTCCTGGGTTTGGACCTGCCAAAGACAGAGGTCTACTTCCAAACTGCTCACTCCAGACTCCTTGAAATAGATTTCTGGAGAGAAGACACAGTTCTAAGGTGTAATGAGTATCACCTTGAGATATGGTGATATCTGGATATGGTAAACAAAATCAGTTGAAAAAGTATCACTTCTTTCTCCTAAACATAAGGAGAGCCCATGATGAGTAGATCAGAGGGACAGACCTACTTGATTGTCATGTAAAGTTCAGAATGATGAATTCCATGCAATTAACCTTTCATGTGGCTGACAAATGGGACAATTGAAAGAAGTTCATCAGCTCTCTTCCAGGACAATGTTTTAATAGTTGGTAAACTGAGGGTATAATTTTTCAGAAGTGTGAATACACTGGAAATGTCAAATGATTGAAGAAGTTTCCACTGAATAAATATACAGTATATATACATAAAAATATTATTATATAAATGATAATATATATTATATACTACACATATATAATTATATAAATATTCAGTATATTAAATATAAAATACATATATAAATATATATAGAAAGAAGGTGCCCTGTAAGTAGCAGGAAAAAAAGTATATAAAAATCTCCCACCCTACTGAAATTTATTGCTTTAGGGTCAGAGTAAGTGACAAAGGTTCAGACAAGACAGCACAGGAGAGAGCCCACTATTCACAAGTCTTGGCATGACAAAAGAAAAACTGTAAATGGAAAGTAAACAACACTGACTGAAAAAAACACTTTAACCACCATGTGAACACAGGCAAATCCATCCTCACATACTTTATTGTCAGTCCTGACTGTCACTTTCAGCTGTGGAAGCACACGTTCCACTTCCAGATTCCACTCTGCTGCATCTGTTGTGGACTGTAAGATCTCTTCTTGCTTTGCAGTGTAATTCATGTCCTGTGGAAGAGCCACAGTTTATATACAAACTATCATTGTTGTGCACAGTGAGAACTGTTAGAAATCATGATAATTCATATTTAGAAAAATACTTATATCCAGAATGATCTAGAATACAGGCATAACAGATTTTTTTAATGTCTTTCTTGGATTAGGCATTAAAATATCTTCTCTTCATACTTGAAATGAACTAAAAGTGTATAATATGAAATTACAATAAATTTTGGAAATGGTGCTTGTGTGTGAGGTTAAAATATATTAAGAAACAAGTATCATGTTTCCGTAGAAGCCTCTGCAAAAAAATTCTTGCAAACGTGTCCAGCAGTCCTTCAGTGATATCAGTTTAGAAACTGGCTGCACATTGTTCTTTTAAAATAAGCTGATTCATTTCTGTTGGAATATTTTTTGACGTTCAGATGACACAAGGATTTTCAGATTTAAATCCAACAGAAACACATTGCTGCTACAGATGTAAAAAGCTTTCAAGAGAGGACTTATGGGTAACAACTTACTGCTCTGTATGTTTGTGCCTTTAGAACATTCAGGTCAATGTAATTTTCTTCATTGTCTGACTCTTCTTCCTTAAGGAAAGTTACAAAGTAAGACTTCAGTAAGTACTGTACAATCTTTCTCCACAATTTTATTTTGCAAGAACACAGAACAAGAAGGATTAAATTCTGTATTTCTGAACAAAACAAGACATGGAATGTTTATAATAATGAAGCTTATGAAAAGACACAATACCTGGGACAAGCTGAAAGATGAAAGCTACTCCGCATTTCCTTCTGAGTGCTTAAAAAAATAAACCAACCAATCAAAACAATCCTCCAAACCTAAGGCATCTCACATCAAATAGGCCTCTATCAATAGTTGTATGGTAACTGTAATTTTTTACATGTTTCTTAAAGCTTTACCTTAAAAATAAAACCAACCAAACCAAAAACCAAATCACAATCAGACCTGAAGGTAGTTTTCAAGATGTTGTTTGCCCTACATATTTGGAGCTGCAGAATGATGCCACAAATTAAGTGTGCAAAGTGACACAATTGAAATTCAGGAGATTTGCCTGTGAGGCCACACACTGGGCTGACAATTTAAAGAATTCTCTATTATAGTCTCAAAATGGCATTCTTCAGTGACTGTGATCAGCCCATCACCCATAACATCTATTTCCTGTTCTTTACCCTCCATTCATCTACCCTGTATTTCACCTGCCATCTTATCACCCACATGCACCCTTATACACCTTGGCCCTCTGTAAACTCTCTTCCACTAAAGTGAAATCCACCTCCTTTCTACACAAAACAAGCTGCAATCACACAGGTCTTACTGAAGAACCCTTCGAGACTCAAGTAGTGAAAACCTTGGAGCTTACTACTTTTTCTTCTACTTTACCCAGTTTTTAACCAGCAGGAATCACCCCAGTCCCCTGAATATGTGCAAGAAATTAATGGCAACTAGATTGGGACTAACATTTGCTAAATAGGTGATACCTATTTGTGCAGCACTTAAAAGAACATACCACCAGAACAACAGGCCTAGTTATCAGAACTGAGAAACCAAACTGTGCAGATTTCCTTGCACACCCAGTCTTACTGGCTACTACTGGTCACCCAGTACAGGTTACTCAATTCCCCAAGATCTACAGGACTTTTACAGCTCTGATTTGCAGACTAGCCTTGTCTCTCTCAGCCTCATCAAGTTTATTCAGAAGAATCAAACCCAAAGAACAAACAATGAACCTCCCTGTTAGCATTTAACTACTGGAAATACTGCTACATTCAGTTATGGATACAGCTAATATCAATGTACTGGCAGCCACAATGGACTGGGGAAAAAAATTTAAATTGCACATAATTAGTCCTTGTAGAACCACTATGGGCTGTAAAACCTTAGCATCCGCTTGGTTTTATTAACACACACATTGAGAACAGTTAATATAAAATAAATCTTGGCCTAGGATACTACCTGAGAGCAAACCCAGAGGTTCTTTAAGCTTCAGCTGTGCTTTAGTTAACTGTTCCATCCCCACCTCCCAATTTTAGCAGCTTAGACCTCAACAAGATGCAGAAATGAGCAGACAGATGACTGTTTTCCTATTCAAACCTTTTAGCCAATAGCTTACATTTCTGAGGCTGGTCAAACATGCAACACAGAATGTCTCTTATTCTTCTCAAAATCATTCAAGACCTTTTTCTGGGGAGACTTGAAAGCTGATAAAAATGCAACCAGACCCCACATCACAATATCTGCATATTGATGAAATTTAAGAACAGAGGTTTGGAATTTTTCTTGGCTAATAAAAATGAGCAAAATAATGCAATACTTAGGAAAAACTGAGACAAAAGGAAGAAGAGAACTGTTACATTATTGTGGACTATTGTGCAATACAAATTGAGACTATGATCAGACCCAAATGGGAACCTTACTCTATTTCCAACATTTATGACCTTTATTTTTTCCCAAGCAATTGAAAAACATGAAAACAAAAACATTGCAAAAGTGGGATAGTTGTGATATTTTCTATCCAATATTGCTGGGCCTTACCACTCCAGAAAATTGTTTTTCCTCTAAGTAATTTTTACTGGCACAGCAGGTGACCATTCCCAGGCTCACAGCTTTCAGTATTTTGGATTTGATCTGCATTTATTTTGCACAAAATCATCAACTTTTGGAGAAATCAGATGTGAAACTAACTTCTTTTTTCAACTTTTCACTTTAATTGTCCTCAGCTAACTTCCTTTCTAGAAAAATCTTGTTTAAGTCAGCAGCAAAGATTCCCTGTTAACATGCCAATGCCTTGTGATCACATTGAAGTACCAGTTTACAGTGAAACTCCATCTCTCATAATCTTTTGAGAAAGTTAGTCAGCAAGAAACAATGTCTGTCCAACATCCATCCATTAGTAAGTCCTAAAAGCATATCTGAACTTACAGGTGTATTTCATAGGCTGCTTCATAGCCATGACAACTTCTCTGTAATTACTACAGTTAAAAAGCAGGAATAAAGAAAACAGGTGATCCTCAAACATTGCCATCTTGTTGGTAAAATGTATTTCAAAGCACACAGGAAGACTTACCCTTCAGTCAGAATGAATTCCATTCATGGAACATACAGCAATGAGCTCCTACGACCTTTGTCTACAGCAACAACTCTCCAATCTTTATTTTGGTCTGTGTGGGTATTTTTAAACAAACACTACTTCCAGTTCTTCTTTGCCATCTACTGTATTCCCAAATCTTTAGACTGACTACCAAAATACCAAAGTTGCTGTTTCTTATTTGCATGAAATTTAAGTTACAATAGTGAGCACCCAATTAATTGAGCACTGGGCAAATTTTAACCAATTCTGTAATCAGGGATTGAAATTTTGTTTAACGTCAAGAGCACGTATCAGCAGAAAACAAATGATTCTGAATCTCTGGCCAGAGATTCATGGTTAGATTCCACTGCACATAGGAACACATGTGCAGTGTTTCTGTCTTGAAAAATTAACAGCCTTATCAGGAAAGCAACAAAAACCCCTAGAGAGAATTTGATGCAGAAATGGAGCTGCAGAAAAAACCTGGACAGCTAATAAAAAAGATTTCTTAAACAAAGCCAAACAAAATGAACACTGAATAAAAATCTCCTCAGAGCTGGCCAAGACTAATCTAATCAAAACCCATGAGATAAACCTACCGCAACATCCTCTTCCAACTTATTCAGTGTTAACTCTGCATCATCTTCTGTGATTTCTTCTACTTCTAGCTCTTCTGTTGGATATGCTGGCCTGATAGGAATTCAAAGAACAGCAGAGCTTTTAAATGCAGTAAATTGTAAATACCTCTGTAAATTGCTCTTAAGCAAACAAAACATTTCATGAGAAGTACTGATAATGTGGAATATAACCAGACAGTGATGGGCATCTCACATACTTTAACAAACAAACTGACAGCTGTAAAAGTCACTGTTTATCTTGGACTGTCTTAAAAGTAAGGGTTACTTACTATGCCAAGAGGAACAGTACATTCATACTACAAAGACATCTGGGAAATAAATTTTTATCTTCTGTTTTGGTCTAAGCCCTAAAATTCAAGTCACCATAGACTGATTTTCAGCCTATAATGGAACTTATGTACTAAACAGAAGTAACAGGAAAATATTTCTCAGGTAGAAATTACTTTGCTATACCCATTTCAAAACCCATCAGAGGGAAGGAATGAAATAAAGAACACTTTTAAGGACATTTTCATATACTTGAAATTATCTTTCATCTAATTTCTCCTAAGATTTCCTTCATATTAAATAAAATTACTTGTAATTTGATAACACTGTGCATATCTCCAGTTGAAGAGGTCAGGAATTGATTGACAGAACCTAAAAGGACACTGAGTATTTCAACTCAACTGTCAGATTAACAAGGAGCTATGCACAGGGCAATGACCAAAAAAGGTCATCAGTTAAATCTTAATTAGCTAAGTCTACTAATGGCCCAAACTCAGCCTTGCTGGTAATAGACTCAGCTGTGTGAAATTACATTAGGAATTAATTGGTCCCACTGCTTCAAGCCTAGTTAAATTTTGCATCTCATGAAAAGTCAAGCAAAACTTTTTTAGTCATTACTATGTTTTGTCTTTACCATTACAACTCACATCTCTGTGCTGGAAAACAACGCATAAAGGAGGATGCTTCAAGGTGTACTGTACCTTTTCCAGCTAAAGCCAGTGTGTTTCAAGGCTTCTTCAGCCAAACAATTGAGAACATAGCACACTTGCTCTCCACAACCTGCCTTTAATTTTGAGGGAGGAAAATCCACAGGCCTTCCCTAAAATAAAGAAATGTGTTGTTTATTAATGGCCCATTGATCCCAGCTTCCTCACAGGGAAATACCAATATTTTTTGCACTAAAACCAAAGTGTCTCGTGCGTATGAAGATTTTGTTAATGTTATTTCACATTCTTCCCTTATGCAGCTCCAGTCAGGCAACAGAAGGGAAAAGAGAAAAACCCAAGGAACAGATGCAGAAACCTTAAAGCAATGTGGCAGTGATGATACTCATAAGGAGCAGAAGGGTGAGAAGCCAAAAGGGAGCTGGATGGTCAAGCACACAAGTGACAAGCTGGCAAGGCAAGAACAGCTGTGGAGAAACTCAACTACTGAGACTTAAATAGTCTTAGACTTCAACATTGCCCTGTTTGCTCCAGACTTTGTTTATAAAATATTTTATTTTTATTTATTGCTGTGCTGCAGAATAAAACTGTTAGTTTGTTATGCTTAACTGCTTTAGAGAACAACTTTCTTGGCATCACTCACAGCTGCACTGTATTATAATTTTCCATAAGATCATAATTCCTGTAAGCTCATATATTCTCCTGATCCTTGGGTTTTATTTTTTAATATTGAAAAAAAAAATCCCAATAGTTCCTGGCAGTTTCTACCACCTTTCACTCCTTAAAACAAAGAGGAGAAAACACGAATAATATTCTAAACCATTTCCCTTCACAATGAATTATAGCATTGATTTTGGCAGGAGCAGGATCACAAGCACTGTATAAACCATGCTCCTATAAAACAGCAACATATGTGGCACTACAAAAGGTAAGCCCAGTTTAATCCATTTGACAGATTGTGACAGAAAACGACATGGAATCACATATAATATTTGTAGCGATAAAAAAAAATGAGCAAGTAGGTACAGACTGTATAAACTCCCAATTCACTAAGGAACATACCAAGAACTCAGAGGTGTGAGAGGCAGCGGGTGAGGGGGGCGATGCCCGTGTTTGGAAGGACTCTGGGGAAGGCAGGCAGCCCTTACCAAGGCCCGCAGCTCCGTGAGCACGTTGGCGATCACGGCGTTGGGGTCGTCGTACTCCTGGGGCTGTTCGAAGGGCCGCCCTGCCCGCGACAGCAGCCAGGCAGCCAGCGTGCAGAACATGAAGAACTGCTCCCCGGGGTTGGTGGGCAGTGCAAAGTAGTGCCTGTTGAAAGAGAGGGGAAAAACGGTGCCTGTTGTGAGCTCCTGCTGCTGTCCCAGGCCAGCACACGCCACGGAGCGGCTCCTTGACCCGATCTTCTCAGTGAGCAATCCACCTCAAGTGAAACCAGACACACAACCATGGCAAACTTAAGTTTTCTACACCCTGCTTTGCGTGTTTCGGGCAAGCCGTTTGACTTTTGACTAAACTGTTAGTCAACATTAGACTTCCAAGGAATGGAATGGGAACTGGGTACTCCTCTCTCCTGCCAGCAGGATTATGTAGGTTCAGTTAAACACCACCAAATGAATGTTTTCATAAAGCCAAGTTACTCCTCTTATTTACCTGAGTAGTCTCAAATCATGATGAGCTCAGTCCTGTTCCCATATTAGAAAGGCAGAATCCCACCACTTCATAGAAATGCTACCACTGGCTAATTAATAGCTTCTGCAGTAGATTCATTCAAGTGTCCCTGGCTTATCATAAAATACTTAGATGGTCAAAGGACTGCAATGGCCAATAACTTGTAGGTCATAAGTGAGCTAAGGTTTTGCTGGATATCAGGTGTTTTTCACAGGACAAGTGATTCAGTGCAAGACAAAACCTAAATTTGAAAAGCACCCTTGGAACAGACAGCAAAAATGGTTAGTAACTTCTATCAACATCACACAACAAGCAGCCTACTTAAAAAACAAAATTAAAATGATCCATTGTTGAAAGGTCAAGGGAGGTGACCGTCCCGCTCTGCTCTGGCGAGGCCTCGCCTTGAATATTGTGGGAGTTTTGGGCACCACAATGTAAGAAACATATTGAGCCATTAGAGAGTGTCCAAAGGAGGACCAGGATAGGTGGTGAAGGGACTGGAGGGGAAGGTGTGTGAGGAGGGCTGAGGTCACTTGGTCTGTTCAGCTGGAGGAGACTGAGGGGAGACCTCACTGCAGTTACAACTTCCTTGTGAGGGGGAGAGGAGGGGCAGGCACTCATGTGTCCTCTGCAG
Organism: Serilophus lunatus; assembly: GCA_013399895.1. Taxonomy (NCBI): domain Eukaryota; kingdom Metazoa; phylum Chordata; class Aves; order Passeriformes; family Eurylaimidae; genus Serilophus; species Serilophus lunatus. Next base: position 617,370 of record VXBA01002389.1, on the reverse strand, counting down.
GGACCAGTGACAGAACACTTCAGGATGGCCTGAAGCTGTGTCAGGGGAAATTTAGGCTGGATGTTAGAAAAAGTTTCTTCCCCCCGAGGGTGGCTGGGCACTGGAACAGGCTCCCCAGGGCAGGGGCCACAGCAACAAGCCTGACAGGAATGGGTCCAAGACCCTTTTTGTTAAGGCTCCAAAGAAATGCACACTCCCCACAAACAGTCACTCCGAATCCAGGACATTCAGAATTATTCCCATTTTAGGCAGCCCTGTTTCTTGCAGAATAGGCAGCATTCGGGCAGGGTCATTTTTGGCACAGCTCCCTTGGCACGCAGACATCCAGTACCTGCCGGGGCCAGGCAAGGCCAAGTGACCCCTTTATCACATCTCAGCCCTGAGCGTTTTGAAAGCCCTGCCTCTCTCTGGCCGGCTTTCCCTGGAGCCGTGCACCCTGCCCTCCTTACCCAGGCTCTGGAATTCCTTCCCCTCCTCCCCAACCTGGAAAGCGGCCGCATGTTGTGGCGCCGCAGCGCCTCCTCCTCGTAGCTCAGCAGCTTCAGCTTGTCCAGCAGGTCCTCCATGAGAACGAACATGTGAAAGGCCGCGCCGGGGCCGCGCTCCGCCGGCGCCTCCTCCGCCAACCGCTCCCGCTCCCGATCTCGGTCCGGCCGCCGGGCAGCCCCGCTCTCCTCCGCCATCTTGGGCGCCGCCCGTATCCCGGGGCGACGCGACCGGCCCCGCCCGGCCCCGCCTCCGGGCCAATGGCGCGGGCGGTGAGGGGCGGGCGGTGAGGGG
>VXBA01002389.1:509352-616561 GCA_013399895.1 Serilophus lunatus | reverse complement strand
GTCCCAGCGGGAAGCGCTCCCGGCGCTCCCCGAACTTCGGGACAGCTGCTGCACCTCGGCCTGAGGGGCGGGACCCCGCGGCTGCACGTGTGGGAAAAGTGAGTCTGGGGAGCGGAGGGGCTGCCGGAGCGGGTGGGCTGCGGTCGGCGGCTGGTGGGGAAGGGAGCGGGCGGGAAAGCGGCGGCTCCCGGGGGTGTCCTGCGGTCCCGTGTCCGGGTCTGGTCCCGTGTCTGGTTCACTTGGAGGATGCTGAGGTGCTGGAGCGTGTCCGGAGAAGCTCGAGGAGCGACTGAATGTGCCGCGGTCTGGTTGACAGGATGGGGATCGCTCCAAGTCTCGGAAGATTTAGGGAGGGAGTTTGGAAAGCTGGTGTCATTGCGGCAGGTGGGAGATTTTAGCAGTGGGTTCCCCAGAACTTTGCGTGTTTGTTTTTCTCGCTTGCTTGTCGGCAATCCTCTGGTAGTCCCAGTCCTCCTAAGCATGCTTGAAAATTAATATTGTTTAGTCACTTCGAAAAGGNTCGGCGGCTGGTGGGGAAGGGAGCGGGCGGGAAAGCGGCGGCTCCCGGGGATGTCCTGCGGTCCCGTGTCCGGGTCTGGTCCCGTGTCTGGTTCACTTGGAGGATGCTGAGGTGCTGGAGCGTGTCCGGAGAAGCTCGAGGAGCGACTGAATGTGCCGCGGTCTGGTTGACAGGATGGGGATCGCTCCAAGTCTCGGAAGATTTAGGGAGGGAGTTTGGAAAGCTGGTGTCATTGCGGCAGGTGGGAGATTTTAGCAGTGGGTTCCCCAGAACTTTGCGTGTTTGTTTTTCTCGCTTGCTTGTCGGCAATCCTCTGGTAGTCCCAGTCCTCCTAAGCATGCTTGAAAATTAATATTGTTTAGTCACTTCGAAAAGGAATTAATCAGAATCATTTTTAAGAAGAAATAAATAACTTTTGTTTGACAGGGTCAGGAGGATGTCTGCTCTCAAAGTGGGTTACAGAGGAAAGTTCACTGAGCTGATTGCTCCTTGCTCTTAACAGGATCCAGGTTGAGTGTGGAGTTCAAAGATTGGGAAGGATTTCGGATACGGGGCTTAGTCGCTGTCTGACAGAAGAAAAGGAAAGCAAGTTCTTTCCCTATAGTGGCCAAAGCAACTGAGGTGTTTCCCTTACCACTCTAGGAGCTGTTCAGTATCTCTTGGGAGATGCGTTTTTAGCACCTCGGCTTGCTCTCAGGAACCCTGGCTGAGGTGCTCTCACCTCTGAGCTGGTGATTCTGTACGAAATAATTCTGAAAACTAGAGCATCAGTAACTAACATGACTACAATGATCCTAATTCCAGTTGTGCACTGTCTATATCCATAATTTCATATTGCTATTTCACTCCAAAGCCTTAGGGCATGCATTTTGGTTGTGCCATTTGTTTCCCGTAACAAACAGGAGGAGGATGTTTGTCCAGTGCTTTGCAGTGTGACTCTATTAGCATACACAAACGTTATGCCTTTAGGACCCCAGACCTGCTGAAAAGACTGGCCAGAGCCTACACTCCTCAGGTTTTCCTGCAGACCACCAAACATTTCTCTGCACAGTACAACGGGAAGATCCGAAGCTCAAATTTCTGCTGAACGTGACAATTTTCAGCCAACGAGCGGTAGTTCCGTGTTTTGGAGCAGGGTTGTTGAGGACAGGTAGAAGATAGAGGCAGTGTGCTGCCCATGCAGCCCCCAAAGCATCACACAGGTACTATTAGAACCATGTTGCTCTCAGGGCATCACTGCCAGTTAAATGTGGGGAATGGTGCCACATCCACTGCGTGGGCTTCTCTGGGCACTGGAAATGTTGAGATGCTTGATTATGTCCAGAGAAGGGCAACGAGGATGGTGAAGGTGTTGGAGCACAAGCCCTGTGAGGAGAGGCTGAGGGAGCTGGGGGTGTTCAGCCTGGAGAAGAGGAAGCTCAGGGCAGACCTCACTGCACCTGAAGGGAGGGTGTAGCCAGGTGGGGGTTGGTCTCTTCTCTCAGGTAACCAGTGACAGAACAAGAGGACACAGTCTCAAGCTGTGACAGGGGTAGTTTAGGCTAACCATTAGGAAAAAATTCTCCACAGAAAGAGTGATTGGCCATTGGAATGGGCTGCCCTAGGAGGTGGTGGAGTTACAGGAAGTGTTTAAAAAAAGACTGGATGTGGCACTTACTGGCATGGTTTAGTTGATGAGATGGTGTTAGGTCAAAGGTTGGACTTAATGATCTCAAAGGTCTTTTCCAACCTAGTTGATCCTGTGATTCTGTGATTAAATGTGGCACATCACTCACTAAGGGAAATGTAGCATTCACTGCAGTTTTTGAGATTCAAGCATCAAGCACAATATATTGTATCAGTCACAAGTTGGAAGTGATTGACAAAGGAGCAAAGAATCCAAAAAAACATGATGTACACTACTTGCCAATGCAAGGAAAAAAAGTTAGATACTGGCAATTGTTGTTGACATGGAATACAATTATATGTCATAAATGTCTGTTTTACTGTTGCATCAACTCTGTCTCAGATTTAATATTTTGGTGCCTCTGTGCTACTTTTTTAAAAACTCTTTTAACACTTTTCAAGCTATTTGATTCGTAATTTCTCCACTGTGGTGTGCTGTATTTTAGAACAGTATGCCTGAGTGGAAGAAGAGTGAAATTTATCAGTTATAATAAGATTATTCTTTTTCTGTTATGCACAAGAGCTTTCAGTTCATTGCTATTTAACTGACAAACCAGAAGATACCATGAGAGACTCTCCTCTTGCTTTGCATTCCTACCCTGGACTTCCATACACACATTTTTGAAAGTTCAGCTGATGCCCTTTTGATCTGGTGAAATGTAAAGTGTGAAAAGTTCTCTACATCTGCAGCGTTTGCAAATGCAGTCAAATTTCCCACCCCAGAAAGTCAAATGTTGCTGTAATTAGAAATATGTTTTCAGAAGCAAAAAACCCCCCAAGCTTCACAAGGGACATACTACATCCTTTTTCAAGTTGTCCTTGACCATTTTTCCTTGGTGTTCTGTTCAGAATGGTGAAGGTTAATATTTCCTAGCCCTCCAAGAACACTGAGAGTAAACACTTTATACTTATTAAAAATAAAGTATCAATCTGCAAGGGATTAGAAGGTAATGAGAGGGTCTCAACCATTATGGAATGCACAGGATCATATCATGACCTTAAGGCCAAACGTGTGGGCCAAGACTGTTTGAAACAAAACACGTAGTACAAAGGAAATTGTATCATTAGGGTATGTCTTTTACCTGCTTTTAAACAGGTTTTCTCCCCTTCTTTTATGTTGCCAGTTTGACATGAGTCTACTGTGAACCAATGAAGACATGAAGGGACAGAACACACTAACTCTTGCCATCTGCTTATTTTGCACTGCTACACTTTGGGGTAGGTTTTAGCTGAAAAATAATAAAGACAACAATTATTACTAATTTTCAACAGGGAGAATTAATTCAAACACTGTAGAATTAATCAATTAGTTCAAACACTGTTTATTAGTGGTAAATTGTAAATTATCTCTGAGGGCTGGGACAGAGCTCCATGACACTGACTGTGGTGGCAAAGCTGTTTCAAGAAGGTGTGTCCTTCCTGCCAGCTGCACCATTGCACTCCTTTTTCCACGTGATGGTCCAACTGCTGGGCACTGTGGGAGGGTGGTTGGTCATGAGGAAACACATTCACAGCTCAGGGGGCAAGGTGGTGGTGTGAGGACTTGAATAGTAGGTGCTTACTCAGGATTTCAACCTGAACTGGTTATAAGCTTAAAGACCAGAGCTCTGGGTTAGAATGTTGATCAAAGTGAAGGAAGACCCTTGCTGTCCCAGCGGACTCGTGCAACAGGTAAGCCAAGAAAGAGTCATTGGCACACGGGGCAGGGGTGTGCTGCCTGGGAGAGCTTATTTTTGGTCAGGGATAAGGAAGGGCAGAAGTACATTGTAGACCGATTACACTTTACTCACTTATATTTATGGGCTTTAGGTTTTACAGAACAGGAAGAAGTAACAGGGCTGTTTTCCAAGGATTGCATCCTCCCTTGTTCTTTCTCACCTGGGCACAATGAAGCCATTTACTGGATCAAAGGGAAAAAAACTGTGCATGCCTACTTCAAACAGGAGGATCAGCCAAAAGAACAACACGCAGATTACAGAGGCAGAACACACCTTTTCCATGAGAACATCCCTAGTGGAAACGCCTCCTTGAAACTTAGTAACCTGACTGTTACTGATGAGGGCGCCTATAAATGCTATGTGGGAACAGAACAAAGTAAAACAACACAGGAAGTCATGCTGCACATAAAAGGTCAGTAAGACATCAAAAATGCTTGGATTGTGCCAGTGGAAATGGGGTGATTTTCTCGTGTTATTTCTCACATGGAATCAAAATCCTGCAACCCAGTAAAGCACCTTTTGGGCTTCATGGTGTTGTGAAGCAATTTGTTTTCTCTTGTAAAATGCTGCAACATGAGTTGAAAAATTACAGTGAAGCACATGTTTTCATAACCTACTGCACAGTGATTTCTAAGGGCTAATTGGTCGTATACATTATGTGATATCTTGGATCAGTACAGACCCTGGCATGGACAGTAAGTAGCTAAACTCTAATCAAACACAGATTAAGTTTAGTTCTCAGCTGTATTTATTCTCCTCAATTTCAAAAGAGCAGTCACTTCAAGTTAAAAACTATTTTGAAAGTAGTAGAATTTTTTTTTTTTTCATCTACAGTTTCCTCTTATTATGCCCTGGAATACCAAAAGACAAACAGAAAAAGGAGACTGAAGTGCTATGCCTTTCTCACTTACCCAGCACCACACATATCTTGGGTCCGAGGTAGTGTATCCATACAAGAAATAGGTCGTGAGGAAACCAGGAGTGGAGTTCTCTATTCCCTGAGAAGTGACCAGAACATTGTGGACACAGCGGATCGTTACTCCTGTCGTGTCCATCTCCCTCACGAGGAGTGGGCTGCCGAGTGGATGATGCAAGGTAGGAATGGATGGAAGTCCCTTCCTGTGTCATTCCTGAATGTCACAGCTGGCTTCAGAACCAAGCTAAAGACAGTATTTCTGAGCTGGGGCAGCGTGGGTGTGGGATGGTGCAGAAGATTATACTTTTCTCTTTCAAACTCATCTGCTAGCATTACAAGCCTGCCTTACAAGTTACTTTCAAGAAGTAGGAATGACAAGGGCTAGCTCACCCTTCTGTAAATTACTGTACTAAGAACATTTTTTCCATACCAGTTTCAAATGTCAAAGATACCTAATAAGCAACCTTATGCTCTATCAAGTAAAGAATGAACTTGGACAAAATACGTGGAAACCTTAAGAGAATATGTGGGTTATATGAGGGAGGTGAAATTTTGTCTGCTGCTCTAGATATGTGTGGTCCTTACTCAGGTCATTTCCCATCTTTTGCCAGACTTTTACCAATACTGTTTAATCCTTTCATCGTACATGTGTTCAGGTGCCAGTTTGAGTGCTGGGGTGGGTAGGAATGGAGAGCAGCAAACACTGTTTGCATTTTGGCAAAAAGCAGCTAATTTTGTTAGCTAAGGTAAATCAGGGCTATGAAATTTCAACTCTCTGTTCACTGGAAATTCAGTTCCAGTAAATAACAGGTACTTTTCAATCTCTCCTGTATTTTAGGAAATATTTTTTTATTGGGTGAAGAGCAATGCAAGTGCAGTTCCCTTGGGAGATGTGCATGGCTGCTTCCATCACCCTGATTCCCCACTAATGTGTACCCAGACACTTTCAGTTTCTAATCCACTGAATATGCTTCAGAACAAGAGCACAGTTTTTAATTTACAAGGGATAACTTACAATATGGAAGGTTTCAAGTATGTCATCCTAGTAGCTTACAATGGGCATAGAAGTGTCTGTTTTGTTAATCCATGCCTCTGATCCACGAGAGAAAATGGTGCCTTTCATTACACTTTTACTTGAGTTTCCCTGCATCCATCTATCCCCTCACCTGAACACTTTGAAAACAAATTGCTTTACTTACTTTTCCTTCTATAATAACAGTGCAGGGTACAATTTTGTTTTGTTTTGTTTTCATGATTTTCAGTCCCACACCTCTGTTGATTCAGCCCCCCCCCTCCAGAAATCAAGTGTGGTTATACCACCTCAAAATAATGTATTATCTTCCTCTCCAGCTGACTGCCAGCCACCACAGCCTCCTCTAGTTTTCCTTCCATTGCCCAAACCCCCTGCTGTTAAATTGATGGTTGTGCTGTTATGTTAATTTGTCTTACATTGGTATCTTGTACATTAGGTATTAGTTCCACTTACCTGCCTTCTCCTTCCCCTTCCTGGTTTTTTTAAAGGTATTCATTAATTGTTAAGTGTTCAACATAGACAGGTAAAATACCTGAGCCCACCGTAGCTGAAAGTTATTTCTAACTAAATACAATCTTTTTATTCTTTTATGAAATTATGTTGTGAAGGCTTTATCCTTTTGCTCTAAATGTGCAGGTATCTGATTAGTTGCATCTTCTTTCTGCTCCCAGCATGTGGAATTTCACACTACTTTGCACAGTAACTTAGACTGGACTGAACTGCTTCTATTAATGAGGCCCCAGTTAGAGGAGAAATAGTCTAATGAAAGTAAAAGAATTTGTTTAGATAGGTAAGGTTTGTTTAGATTTGTAAGATAGGTTTGTTTTTAAAGTAGTCAGATGCTTCTAGAAACATACTATGCTGTTTGGATATGATATAAAAGTAGGGAAATATGTTTTTATATTTGTTCATAGTAGTATCAGACCTCAGAAAAAGGTCAAATAATGTCTAAATAACCTTCACTGTATTTTCCAAAAAAGCTGCAGAGAGTTCTTTAATCATCTGTTTCAGACAAGCTGTCTAATACGGAGGGAAGCAGCACCATAATTCCTTGTGAATATGGCAATAACACTGCAAACACTGAAGTTACCTGTGTTTGGAAGTTGAACAGAAAATCAGTGACTTCACTCCTGGCCTCCTTCAATGGTACCTCTCGCTCTTACCAGCCTCGAGCCCAGATTAACAGGAGTGACTTTTCCCTGATGCTGAGTGATCTCAGTGCAGCCGACAGCGGGGAGTATCTGTGTAACATCTCGACACGTCGATACACAAAACTCATTGTGAGAACTTTGCAAGTTGGTAAGTTGCCACTCTTCCCATTTCAGAGGATGTGCACCAGTTAGGGTAATGCAAAGCCAAAGGCTCAATCAGAAAATCTGTAGAATATTGAGAAAAATCATCTTGGATAATTGGTGCAGTTGGGTAGAAGAGATACCCTGTTAATTGTTATCCCAGGGATAAAAAGGTAACCTAAGATGTGTTTATTATATAAAGACCAGAAGTTTCTTTTTTTCATTCAGCAGCTTGCTGTGGCAAAGGTCTCAAAATTCTGGCTGTCTCTCAGAGCTGAGGGCACAGGGGGGACTCTCTCTTTTAGGCTTGGGGGATATATCCCATGTTCAAATGCATGCCTGTGTTTTTATGAACTGACTGATGTAGTAAATTTCCAGCTGTGAAATTTTATTTACAGTTATTTCATTGTCAGTAGCATATTAAACAGCAGCACACAGCATAATCTTCCTTACCCTGTAAACCTAATATTGTCCTTCTGAAGTGCAGAGCATTAAAGATGTCCAGGGAGTTACACACTTAACTGACATGCCCAAGTTATATGTTCATGTCCATCAGTCTCCTTGTACATTTACTGGAGACAGTCCAAAAATGATGGGAATCATCCACCACAAATGCCTTTCTTTAGCTGGTCTCTACAGATGGATCTTAAAATAGCCATAGGTGATACAAATCCCCTCTTTCATGGTGAAATTACTGTGCTGTTCACAGAACCTTCCTGCTCTTGGACCAGAAATATATTCTACAGTACAGAGAAGACACACACCAGAGACATTAGCACCTTTGGCAGCCCAGGCTGAAAGCAGAGAAGTGGATAGAGATAGTAGGGTGGAAGGGAACGAGCTAGATCAGTTTATTGGAGAGCAGTCATGGCACAGCAGCTGCTCAGTCATGAGGAGGATTTCCAACTTGATTTGCCACCTGGAGAGAAGGCTTTTAATGGGAAAATAAAGATGAATTTACAATCATTTAAAAGTGTCTCTCCTGTGTAAGGGAGGGTTGCATCTTGAAGGTGCTGTACCAAAGGAACTGGCAAGGTGTGGGTACAGAGTGAAGCTGAAGGCAATGACCAGATTGAATGCTCTGTTTTGGTACTTCTCATTTTTAACTGTTCACCAGACTTCCATAGGAAGTTTCCAGAGGAGCATAGAATTTTTCAAATTCCTTGGTCTAGGTGCAGCTGTGTAAAGGTAGCCTGAAGTAGAAGAACCATATAATTCTGACAGTTTGGGGCTATGCAGAGGTTTTTGCTAGATGGACTTTGATCACCTGTGGAATCCATTGTTACCACCCACCACAGGATTTCTGTGTTGGCCAGGATTGACAGGTTACACTATGAGGCTGGGAAGTGTTTTAAAGTTGCAAAGATTTTGCAGTGGAAGTCGTGAGATCTATGGTCCAGGCTAGATCACGTTTGCAGAGCTGCTCTGCTGGAAACAAGCAGTGCCTTTAGTGGCACTGAGCACTGTGCCTGGACAGGGTGTGTAACATGCTGGGCACTTGGTGGGTTTTAAATGGGACTAGTATTAAGAAGTCATCAAATCGTATCACTTGAGCACACATGGAATTCTTTACCAGCATAATTGAGTAAAAGAATCTGCTTTCAGTTAGTCACACTTAATAGTCACACTTAAGTCACTAAAGTATCACTTTAAAGTCTTATAGTATTAGTCATGTAACTTGAACCTTTTTGCCTTTGTCTCAGTTTCCTTTTAATGTTTCTTTCTCCCTAAATCATAGCTTTTAGATTAAAAATAAGAATAATCATAGCTTTGATTATTTAACAATAGTGAACATTAATTTGTGATATAAATCCCTTCTATTAAACTTTTTGGAATTTTTATTTTTAAAGAAGATTCAGGTAACACCTTGAAAAATGTGCTAGGAGTGTTAGGAGTGCTCGTTGCAGTACTGCTGGTAGTAGCAGTATCCTGTTTCTGGGTCAAGGTATGTACAATCACTAGAGTATTTATTTTTTACAGTACTATTGATACTGAGCCTCTCAAAATTTGAGTAGACTTTTGAGTCAAAGTTTGTGATTTTTTTAAAAAGTTGTTAATCAGTAGCTATAGCTTCACAATTATGAATAAGCAATTGCATTGTGACCTTCACATGTGGAATGGGCTGGTGGGATAAGAGCCTTCAGGAGTGAAGTCAGCGGAACTGAGCAGTAGCTTGGAGAAAGTTTACCACTCAAAATACCTTCCAGTAACTTTTTCTTAAGTACAATCTAAATGGTGAAGTTTCTTGCTTGTGTTTAAAGCCAAATAAACCCAAACCAAATAGTCCCTCAGATGATGCACGTATCTAAGTCTTCATTAGGGCCCAGATTACTATTTCAATTGTGTCCAGTGTCAAAGCTCATCAAAACTTCAGTTCGAAAAGTTCTACTAAATTGCTTTGTTTAGGAGACTGTTACTAACCAATATGGTCCCTGATCTCATCTCTTCACACCTCTCCTATTTACTGCAGTACAGCATCTTCAAGTGGATGCATTTTATTCTCATGCATTCATAATAGCCTGGCTCTATTTTAGAATATTCCATCTCTTTCCTCTGCATTTGTTGTATCATTAAAAACCTCAAACTTTGGTTCTTAATCCATCTCTCTGTGCCTGACAATGGAGAGATATACCTTGAAACTCCCTGGGTTTTTGTCACAGTCTGAATTTGATAAGCTTCAGGAGACATTTTATGATGGTTTCCATGAGGCTCAGCAAGAACCCATGAGAAAAATACTCTGAAATGATTATGCCTTAGTCTTTTTTCAGTTTTCTCTCACTTAGATATTCACTTACATGCTTCTTATTAGTAAGTTTTAATGTTAACATGCTTTAGAGATGATAATGCACCTCTGCAATGCAGCTGTTTAAAGAATTTAAACGAGATTATTTAATCTTGGGACCTGTTGAAACCTTGAACATATCGTAGTCAGAGGAAGTGGAACAGTTTACAGGTTAACTCTGCTCTGGCGACATTGACAGAGGACTAGATGGAAGACACAGGAATGTTTCTGCACTGTTCTGCAGATGCTTGTTTTACTCAAATAATGTTAAAATGGAAAATGCTGACTTAATCTTTATAGTGAGCACGTCTTGTTCTGTTCCCACTAGTGGATTAATTTTACACTTCAGTAGTTCTTACAAGCATTTCTGTTTTGCCCAGCGACGCGGAAGAAGAGGAATCGTATGAGCACCTTGGCGAGACTGAACGAAAATCCCTCCCTGCACACACGTGCTACTGAAATTGTTGAGGAAAAGAACAAAGAGTTCCTTCACCTTCCTCTTTGAGTTACAGTAAGAGCCACATGGAAACATGATTGTGTGAGCAACCATAACAAACAAATGAACTGACAGGAATAAAAAAAAAAAAAAAGTCAGTTGGATCTTGGATTTCCTAAAGAGAGAAAGAAGTTTCCATGAAAGAAGAAATCCCTAAGTTTTGAGGGATTTCTTTCGGTGTGAGGAAAAGAGAGGGCTTACTCTTCTTTGTTTCATTTAGTATTTGAACTTAGTATTTGTGTTAGTGTTTAGTATTAATATTTGGTATTTATTAGTAGTATTTAATAAGCAAGGATTATTTCCCTGTTTAAAGACAGAAAAGATCTAAGGGAACACCCTATTTCTGAGCCACAGGCAGTCCTGCTGTTCCTCGACAGCATCTCCTGTCTGTCCTGCAGCCGGCAATCAGAAGTCCTTTGGTGGTAGTGGAAGCTTCTAAACTGACTGTTCCTATGGAAATGTCTACTGGCAGGACAAATGGAAATTGGTTTATCCCAGCTTTAAGGGGTGCACAGGTTTAATCTGAGCTAGTGTCCTGGTTTCAGCCAGGACAGGGTTAATTTTTCTGCAATCGCCAGGAGGGGGCGTGGTCAGGACCTGAATGCTGTTGGGTACCACCTCAGGTCCTTTCCAGGGTCCTTTCCAGAAGGGGCTCCTTCTGGTAGAGCAAACGAGCTGTGCAGCATTGTTCAGTTCCTTGGGGTCTTCGGTGAGGATTTCTGCATGTGAACCACTCTTCTGTACACTTCTGTTATGGATATTGGTGCTGTTATAGTTTGTTTTCTTATCTCATTGTGTTTCCAGTAAATTGTTCTTATCTCAAACCGTGATCCTCCCCTTTTGCGCCTCCAGTTCTTAACTCCATCCTGCTGCAGCAGGAGGGAGAGGGGTGAAGGAAAGTGAGAGACAGGTGTGTGGTTTGGGAGAGCCGGGGAGGGGTGAGGACGGAGGGCACTAAACTGGGGACTATCATTCCTAAACCACACTAGCCTTATTTGGCACCCACTGTGGGGCACGGAGGGTTGAGATAACAAGAGATCTGCCTATCCCTGGAGGGCCAAGACTCACTCACCCTGTAATAGTCCTGTATGGCCAGTGCTTAAGTCCAGTGGAGAGTGGAGACTGACAGCAAACGATCGTGGCCTGAATGGAGTCACTCCAGCACCAAGTGCTGCTGTGCTGGACACACAGTATGAACTGGAGTCCAAGGCACCAAAGTGGTGCCACCACTGACATTGCTAATGCATTTTTCTTCATTCCTTTAGCTGCACTTCGCTTTTACCTGGAGGAATGAGAAATATAGCTGGAATTTACTGCCCTAGGGGTGGAAACAAAGCTCCACCATTTGCCATGGACTGATCCAGACTGTACTGGAGAAGGATGGGGCTCTAGAACACTTTCAGTTCATTGATGACATCATCATATGGGACAACACAGCAGAAGAAGCATTTGAGAAAAGGGGAAAAGATAATCCAGATCCTCCTGAAGACCAGTTTTGCCATAAAACAAAGTAAGGCCAAGGAACCTGCCCAGGAAATTCAGTTTTTAGGAGTAAAATGGCAAGGTGGACATCATCAGGTTCCCATGGACATGGTCAACAAAATAGCAGTGATGTCCCCACCAACCGGCTAAAACAAAACACAATCTTTCCTAGGCACTGTGGGTTTTTGAGAATGCATATGCCAGATTATAGTCAGATTGTAAACCCTCTCTGTCATGTGACATGGAAGAAAAATGATTTCAGGTGGGGCCCTGAACAGCAACAAGGTTTTGGACAAAGTAAACGGGAGATTGTTCATGCAGTAGCCTTTGGGCCAGTCAGTACAAGCCAGAATGTAAAAAACATGGTCTACATTGCAGCGGGGGAGAATGGTCCTTCCTGGAGCCTCTGGCAGAAAGTACCTGAGGAGAGTCCAGGATGACCACCAGGGTTCTGGAGTCAGGGATACACAGGATCTGAGACCTGTTACATCCCAACTGAACAAGAGATTCTGGCAGCTTATGAAGGGGCGTGAGCTGGTTCAGAAGTGATGGGCTTCAAAGTACAGCTCTTCCTGGCACCTCGACTGCCAGTGCTGGGCTGGATGTTCAGAGGGAAAGTCCCTTCTGCACATCATGTCTCTGATGCCATGTGGAGTAAGTGGATCATTCTGATCACACAGTCAGCTTGAATAGGAAATCTCAATTGCCCAGGGATCTTGAAAGTCATCATGAACTGGCCTGAAGGCAAAAATGTTGGACCCTCATCGGAGGAAAAGGTGACACGTGCTGAGGAGGCCCTACCATGTATCAGATACCAGAAAATGAAGGGCGACATGCTGTCTTCACTGACGGTTCCTGCCATATTGTAGGGACAAATCAAAAATGGAAAGCTGCCATAGGGAGTACTACACAGCAAGTCATGGAAGCTGTGGAGGGACAAAGTGGATTGAGCTGCCAAGATTCAAGTGTCTTAGATGGATCTGGACTGGTAACATAAAGATGAATTATTTCTGGCTTGATGGGCCCATGATGCTTCAGGTCATCAAGGAAGAGATGCAGCATAGAGATGGACTTGTGATCCAGGGGTGGATATAACTGTGGACTCTGTCTCCCAGGTTATCCATAACTATGAAACGTGTGCTGCAATCAAGCAGGCCAAGTGGGTAAACCCCCTGTGGTATGGGAGGCAACGGACAAAATATAAATATGGAGATGCCTCACAGATTGTTTGCATCACACTGCCACAAACCCACCAAGGTAAGTACTATGTGCTGACAATGGTGGAGACAACCACTGTGTGCCTGGACACACACCCTGGGCCTCACACCACTGCCTGAACACCATATTGGGCCTTGAAAAGCAAGTCCTGTGGCAACATGGCAACCCGGAAACAACAGCTACTTTAACAATCTGCATATGACATACATGGGGTTGTGAAGCATGACTGGATTTGCCCTTGGTTTTGATTTTGTCAGAGATCTGCCAATTAGGATTTGTTCCAACATAATGAAGTGGGCTGTTGGCAAGCTGTAATCTTCTATTGATCCCTGAGGGTTGGCAAAATAGAAACACAAATAAATGAATGAAATACACTACATAATCTGTTTGGATTTTCACTTGATGTTTATTTCTGTAAGTGCTTATTTTTTCTACATCTGCTTTCAGTTGTGCCTGATTATATCAAGCATCTTGTATCTCAGCTTGCTGTGTACTTACTCCTCTTCATGAACCTGAAATGCAATTGAGATAGCATACAACTGTTAAAAATGGGAGTGTTGAGGAGTTTTAGGGTAAGTTCACAAGTAAATGACAAAAGCTTCTCTGCACTACAGCTTCTGCTCCCTGGTATTACCAATTTGTATCTGAAATAGACTGGCAGCAATCTAGCCAACTTTTGCCATCTTACTTCAGCTAGCAATACAGGTATCTGTCCTCATCCTAGATTGTATGTATCCCTCTGATAGCAGAGGACTTCTCTACAACCTTGTTTCAATAGATGGTTGTGTTTGTTCTGAATCAAACACACTTCCCAGAGTTTCCAGGAAAATGGGTACTAGTAGCAGTAGACAAGGTATTTCTAATGACACATGAAAGTATCTCTACAGTGCCTTTCTCTCCCCAAAGGACATGTGTCATTTTTGGGACAGCACTCACTGCCTAAACATGTTTCCTGCCAGCTATTGCTATTACTGCCACAGGACCCTTTTTGTGGAGCTGACACCTCTGCCTGCACTATCGAGCTCATCTTTTGGCAGTGCAGTACTCTGCTCTAAGCCAGAACTGGAATTGACTTGTCTGACTAATAAAAACAGACATCCACTGTTGTATGCCTTTTGCGAATTTTAGGCAGAAAAAGGGTATTAGTAAAATACAGGGAATAAACATCAATCTTAACAGTATTTAAAAAAATAAATTACTTTCATGGCAGTTTCAGTGTTGCTGTGATGCCATGGCTTTGTGAATCTGTATGAGTTTTCACTTTTTTTATAGGGCTAGAATAACTTAAAGAAAAATCTGTGGGAAATTTTTTACTATTACAAGTTGCAAATCTTCTTTTGAACTTCATTTACATTATTGCTTCCATCATAGGTAAATGTGTGAGAGATGAGCTGTTCATGTTGTTTTAATGTAGCTCTGCTCTAGATGGTGGAGGAACAGTCATTTATATCAAAGGTGACTTTATTAGTCCAATATAAAAGCAGAAATTAAAAGTGTTCTCTCCCACAGCATGGTGGATACAGAAGAGAAAAGGAAGGTGTTTGGATCATGTGTGATAAAAATACCATAATTACAGAAAAATGTTTTTTCCCCTCATTCTTGACTGAGGAGCTGTTATCACCATAAAACTTACGTGATGTTAAGCATGGAAGTTTATGTTTCACTTGCAAATTAAATAGGTAAAGCAATGACCCACTTCCTCTTTCTATCATTCCTGGAAGTAGCAGCTCCACTCTTACTTGCCACAAGGCAAGCATTGATAAACAAAGATTTGCTTTCAGTTCCAGACCAAAAGTTCTTAGGTACCTTTTAGTTTCATCAACATTATTCTGCTACCATTTAGTTCAGGTGCAAAACAGCACAAATATATTTCTAATGACTAATGCTTTTTCTAATTTCTAATGACTTTTCCAGCACCTGAGTGACTAATCTCTAATATTTTATTTTCATCCAGCTCTTCAATTCAATGCAAATTCATTAAAAGAGCAATGTCAAAATATCTGGCAAACTTAATGCAGTAATCCCCAGGCTGTATTACATATGTAGAAAGCTACATCATCAGAGGGAGAAAAAGGTGGAGTCTCTTAAAATCCATTGCAAAAAAAAGCCCCAAGAAAGAACCCAAACAAACCCACCA
Source organism: Serilophus lunatus (assembly GCA_013399895.1). Classification (NCBI taxonomy): domain Eukaryota; kingdom Metazoa; phylum Chordata; class Aves; order Passeriformes; family Eurylaimidae; genus Serilophus; species Serilophus lunatus. Next base: position 601,302 of record VXBA01002389.1, on the reverse strand, counting down.
AAATCACCAGTTCTAGAACCTTTTGGTGCTGAGCACAGAGCTTAAATGACCACATCAAGAGGACAGAGAATATATTTTGCCTAAGCATCAGATTGTTGTCCTAAATGGTTATCTTAAAACAAAAGGTAGACTGAAACTAAAGAAAATGCAGTAAAGAGGAATTTATTCTACTCTATGCTGCTTTTAGAGATGTAACAGATACATAGCATCCACTACTGTGTATTAAGCAGTCATTTTTACCCCTTACAGTATCACCATACCTTTTTCATGCCAATATCTCTTGACTTGCTCCTCAGTTTATTAACTTGAGATTCAGCTATTTCAGCCCTTTCTTCAGCATCATCCAGATCATGTTGCTGTTTTCTGTACTTCGAGAGGTACAGATTGGCTTGAGCTTCCTGGTGAGAAAAAACAGGGCAGCTGATTTCCTCCTGTCTGCATGAAACAAGGCTTTTCATTTGAAGTGGGATGGAAAGTGCTCAGGATGACTAGGTAACAGCTGTACTGGGACCACTTGCCTCCTGGAGAACTGAGATTGTTTTACAGAGTTAATGTTTCCAGTGGCATTCTCTATGTTGGGCGAACTGGGAGGCTCTCAATGTGTCTTCTGAGGGAGTAGGAGAAAAAAAGTCTCTCTATTCCCCTCTTCCTTTGCAAATTATACTGCGATCATAAGATAAAATTGAATGTATTTTCTTAACTGTAATCAACAAATATGCTTGATGTTTTTTTAATGTAATATACATGTGGTTTTATATACAGAATTAATCTAAATAATATGAATCTAAATAAAAATATTAATTCATACAAAATGTGTATTTGTAATAAAAGCTTCCATGGATAAAAGATTGTGGGTTTAGAACACTTAATCTCTCAAAAAGGTCCAAATAGCTACTTACAGCTTCCTCTGCTTGGTGCTTGTAACTCTTCACTTTTAATTGTAGCTTGTCAATGAGATCCTGCATCCTAGCAAGATTCTTCTTATCTTCTTCTGACTGTATCAAAACACCATTAATTGGGGTGATAGAGTAAAAAAGCCTAATGCACTGCCCACAATACTCTAAGCATAGATGCCATATGTATTTTAGAAACTTATAGCTCAAAACACAAACTTGTGGTCATCCTGTGTACAGATGAGAAGAATTTCTATAGGTTGACTGCAATGTGTATAAGAGTGGAGGCTGAGGACTAAAAGTACCCTCCCCACTTATATGTGCAAATACACACGTATCTAAACACAGATATGTACATGCACACACACTTTGAGAGGTGTACACATACATACAACACAGACTTCCTCACTCAGGGAGGAGGAGCACACTTGTCATTATAAAGCATGTCATTATATAGTGAAACAGATATGGGCTAAACCTAAAACCACGTAATCTGCATAATTTGAGGTCTGGTTTGGAGACGTTTCTGGCAAAAGGAGCCAAGTTTAAGATGTCATACTCCTTAAGCAGAATGACCAGAGTGCACTCCATTCCAAGAAAACAACCTTCAGCTTCTGCATTCAAAAGTCAAAGTAAAACAACAGGTAGGAGGCTTAATAGTCTCCTAAAGCGATGGATGAGTTTATCTTCTTAAGAATGCCATTGGAAGCAAAAGGATCAATGCTCTGTGCTTCAGGCTTTTTTTTGAAAGACAAGCAGCAACAGCAGCTGTTAGCAAAATCTCGGGAGGTTCAAGACCAGACCTTGCTGCTCAGCAGTGGGTGACAGCCCTGGGACTGAGCAACCCTACACTGAGTGATGCATTAGAGTCAGCTGAGTCCTCCTGGCTCCTTTTGGCAACAGCAGCACAGCTGAGAGACAGTTGGGCTCTGAATAGTCACGAAACCCACTTCATATTAATATTGTGCTAAAACTGTTCAAATCCTAGCAAGAGAGGCTTTCTAGCTTCAGTTACAACAAATCAGGCAAGAGAATGATGATCACGGAACAGGTTGCCAGAGAAGCTATGGATGTCCCATCCCTGGAAGTGTTCAAGCCATGCTGGATGGAGCTCTGAGCAGCCCTGTGTAGTGGAAGGTGTCCCTGCCCATGGCTGAGTGGGTTGAAATGAGATTAAAGTCCTTTCCAACCCAACCCATTCTGTGATGGTAGCTCTAGGGAGATGTTCCTCCTGTGCCTAAAGCTTCCTACAATCAGAAGGCTCTAGATAATGCCATCCTTCATCCTTCATTTGGAACACTGAGGCAATTTAAAACACTTTTCTTTCCAGTGACCTAGTGCTTACTACAGTCCTCAGCATACCTGGTAAGTCAGCTCCTTTATGCGTCTCTCGAACTTGCGGGCTCCTTTCTGGGCATCCGAATTGCGACGGAGTTCAGTCTCAAGTTCATTCTCCAGCTCACGAACCTGCAAAAGAGGAAAAACCCTTGCCATTTTGCTTTTAGATATATAAAGCAGTAGAAAATTTGGTTCATGGTTCAAGAAATGCTAATTTTCTAGGTGTTTCCATAGAGTGAAATTTCAGGAAGAGATCAAAATATTACCTTTCCATTCTGGTTTTTCTTAAATGTGTTTAAGCTGCACCAGCAGTCAAAGGTGCAGACAGATGCAAAGGTAAAAAATGTCTAACTGAAGCAAGCATTAGAGAGGTTTTTACTGATCAGAGATGCTGGGGCTTTTAATTTATTTTTTTTTTAAATCAAGGGCTTTGATCATCTGCTGGTCAACAGCTTGTTATAGCTGGATGATGAAGGGGAAGCATGCCTCCAAGAGCAGCTCACCTGCATTTTGTGAAACAAAGGGTTCCTGCTATTTTTTCTTGGCCTCTAAGAACCTATCAGGCAGCCCTAGGCTACCTACCTGGTGCCAGATCTGTAAGCAGAAGGCAGTGGTCTGAAGCTGGATCACAAACTTACCCTGGATTCCAGTTTCTGGATCTGCTTCTTGCCACCTTTCAGAGCTATTTGTTCTGCTTCATCCAATCGCTTCTGGAGGTCCTTAATGGTTTGCTCCATGTTCTTCTTCATTCTCTCCAAGTGAGCACTAGTATCTTGCTCCTTTTTAAGCTCCTCAGCCATCATTGCTGCCTGAAAAAGAACCACGTTTTGCAGCAGCTCTCTTATGCTATTGGATTATGTTTCAGAATAAGCGGTGTAAGATCAATCTTTAACTATCCTATATTTGGATCACTGACTGTACCCAAAGCCTCATATAATACCTTTTGTGTGCATATCTTGTCTGGACAGAGAAAACAGAAGAACAGAAAAACCTTGGAGGCTTTTTTTCCCTCCCTATTCTAATACTTTAAGATTCCCCCCTCTCTTATAATTTCTTTTTCTTTTTTTAGTTTTAGTATCTGTGCTCTATCATGTTCTCATTTATAATGCCTACAAGTAAGCCTGTGACACTCACTACAGACCTTTTATACAAAAATTATTCAAAATCTAATCTTGATGTATGGGGCTCTTGAAAGGTAGCAGCTTAAGACAATCGGCAGACAAATTTCCCTGCACAGCCCAGGTGAGAGCTGCCTGGGCAGCTGTAAGAACAGGGGAACTTCGCAGTCTGTGCTGGGATAGAAAGCGCAGTATCAACATCTTACATGGTCCCTGGTCTTTCTGTAAAGGCAGGTGAAAAGGGTGCCAAGTTAGCCCATTCCTGCTTTAATGTTTGTGCCTGTCACCGAGCACCATTTACAGATTTTGTACCCATCGCTGATCTGCCATCAAAAGAGAGCAGTCACTAATCCAGGCTGGAGCTGCATCAAGGACAATCAGCACCTTCTCTCTGGCAGGCAGTAATGGAGCTGTCAGCCAAGAAGCTGTAAAGACCATGGTACAGGAATAACTTTGTCCAGGCACATAACCCACAGAAATCTCTAGTTTTAGCTTTCATTTTATTTTTTGGTATGATGAGGAACGTCATCTGAACTATGAAGATGTGGATTTCCCCAGGTCTCTGGGAAATGAAACTGTACCTGCCCAAATACCTGTCCTTTCTAGAAGAAAAATAGACTCTATTTCCCCTCCCAGGATCATAAGCCTCATGTTTTTCCAATTCAGTAATTTTATTTCTCATATCAGATTCTATGTACACCTTGATAAAAAGGTGACATGACCTGAGACTTGGAGGATCAGTGCAAACTACATTCTTGGAGAAACAAAACTCCAAGAAAACAACCAAATCCAAACTTTAAACATCTGAAAAAAGTCTGTCCTCCCTTTTCACCTCTCACCTGCTTTATGTTGTTGTTTCATCAGTTACCTGCAGATAACTGTGAAGCACTTTGGATGTATGAGCTCTGTAACAAAGCACAGAAATGGTGACCTGGGAAATACTTTCTTGGCTGTCCTTAGACATTGTGGTATGAAAAGAAGTGAGCAAGGAACCAGCCTACTTACATCTGTGATTGCTTTCTTGGCTTTTTCTTCTGCATTTCGGCACTCCTGGAGTGATTCTTCCACTTCATTCTGCATCTGGGAAATGTCACCCTCCAGCTTCTTCTTCTGATTGATCAGGCTTGTGTTCTTTTATTATATTTCCCCCAAAGGAACAGTGGAAAAAGAGGAAAAGCTATGATTAGAGACAACACCTCTAAATACTATAGCACATCAAGGCTTATCGATTTTTGCAACTCCTGGATTACACAGACCAATATTTGGGAACAGAGATCCAGGTATGTGGTGGGGGCTGGTTTGACTAGCATATGGAGCTTCAGACTGAGGAAGTATTAAAAATACTCTCAAAGCTGTAACTATTCAGATTTTGGTTCAGATAAAATAATAAGCAGTAGATTGAAATAGGAGGATTAATAAGGCAGTTCATTTTGGTAAATTAATCAATAAGGTGATTAAAATAGAAGCTAAATGTCATCAATGGGCTGGAGCAAACACTGCAAAACATCACCAGCCTGTAGCACATTTTCATTTCTTTGTGACTATTATTTGATGAAGAGAAACAAAAATGCTATCCAGTTTGGGATATGCCCCTCCATGGCACCTTAAAAGCTGCAGTGTCCACCTCAACAAAGCCCAAAGGCCAATCTTAATGGAGACCTGTGAGGCACAGAGAGCATTTTGCTGCAGGTGGTTTCCTGCCCTGCTCAATATCCCTATTGTTAGAGCCCAGCTTCAGGTTTTCATTGCTGTGTTACATCAGTGCCCTGCACAAAAGCAGCATCTGCATTGCTTCTCCAAAAGAAATGCCTCACCATCCCATCACATTGCTTAACTAAAGCAAGATCCGAGCTTTACAGCATGGAAGAATGAAAGAAATAAAATTTACTCTTGTTATTTTCCATCGTTGCTTTTTCTGGAAGCTGTTTAAAGCAGTTGGATGAATCATCAATGCCAGCTCACTTGAAGAGAGTGAGGTGGCATATCTACATAGCAACTTAACTCTACTCCCTCATTTTCTCTCTTGAAGGATGGCAGAGTGTATCTGACTTGTGATAGCCATGGACAGTGTCACTGCTTAACAGAGAAGGCTCAGTTTAACCCAGTAAGGGAGAGGATGTGGAAAAAGCCAACCTGAGTGTGAAGCAGGTTCACACGTTCAGTGGCTTCCAGCAGCTCATGCTCTGCCAGCTTCCTTGCCCGTTCAGTCTGGTCCAGCAAAGCCCTCAGCTCATCCAGCTCTGACTGGAGAAGATTGTTCCTCCGGTCAGAGACTGCCAACTGCTCCTTCAGGTCTTCGTTCACATGTCCCGAGTCATCCAGCTGCACCTGAAGCTCCTAAAACAAAGCAGGTGTTTGTTTTTTGGCCAGTGCAACTCCATCTCCATTCACTGTGCTTGAGAGTCCATAAGAGGACCCCAGATTGCAGAGGCTACATGGGGCCCACCTCACGAATTTCAATGCTTTTTAAATTCATTATATTTATCTTTTTTATTTCTACACAGTTAGCTGAACGATTTTTGCAGTGTGTAGTGCAACAGGGGGAACTGTGCGCTCAAACCTGTCATAGCTGGTGGTCCTGCCTGAGGCAGAATTAGCTTCTTAGGCATGGGAGAGGGGATAACAGAAGAGTTGTCTTAGCCAAGCACTTCTTTTTTATTTGTGGTTTTTTTTAAGCTATTACAAATGTCACTGCAAACAACAAAGCTGAATATACCCATACTCCCTGTCTGTCAGCCAATTCACTTCCTCTCCACTTTTAAGACTTACAAGCTCACAAGAAAATCACAGGGTTTCAGTTTCTTGTGCTGTAGCTTTCTGCCCTTGCAGGAGGCTGCAGCCAGGTTTTAGGACTGGATCTCATCCAGCTTGTGTGCAAGTCTGAGAAGAAATCCATATTTCAGTATTCTCTTATACCAGGCACGATCACTAATTCCCTTTACACCATTGGGAGTAGCTTCTCTCTTAATTGCCATCACCACTGCTGTTTTTGTTCTGTGCTAGTGAAACCCAGCCCAGTGGGTGCTTGGGGGACCAGCAGTCCTCTGAGTACCTTTATTTGTGTCTGCAAGACACGTGCTGACTTTGAGGCTTCTGAAGCATGCCTGTTAGCATGGCTGAGCTGGATTTCCATCTCATTGAGGTCCCCTTCCATCTTCTTCTTGAGCCGGATCGCCTCATTTCTGCTGCGGGCTTCGGAATCAAGGGTGGACTGCAGTGAATCTATGGCACGTTGCTGGTTTCTCCTGAAAAGGACACGAAGGATGAATGGAATAATTTTCCTCTCTGCACAGGAACGTAGTACTACATGCAACTGTACGTTGCTTTCTGAAAGTGTCTCATTTTCGGAAATAGTATATTTCTGAATGTCATGCTGTGGAGTAGTGATAAAAGACAGGAGTTAGAACAGAACAAGATTTACAGAGGAAGGACCTACTGCCGTTTCCTGACTGGAAAAAAAGGAGACTCTAGCTGCCACTTCCTGGATAACATAAAAGTCATGCTGTCCCACCAAGGTTCCCTAAACACTGCTAAGCACCTGTATACTGGAGAATGAGGTGATGAGAAGGCACCATTAACCAAAACTTCAGTAAGCCAAGCACTGGATGGAAATGTGGTGACCTTTGACCTGTGCCAGTTATCCATCAGGAAACGATAAATGCCTGTCACGCTATTCCAAATTTAGTTTGCTGACTCTAGTACCCAGCCTCTCCCCTAAAAAAACTAAAGAAATAGTACATAAAGAGGTTGGAAATAGGAAGAAATTGGGAGAAGCTTTTCCACCACTGACAAAGTGACAAACTCTTTTCCACCTCATATAGGGACTCCTGTATGAATAAGCTGTAACTTATGTGTGCTAACTGCTTGCTTTTGAAACTTGCTTTTCTTCATAATATTCTTAATAGACTGTTTTGCTTTAGAACTTGTGCTTAGGCTTTTTCTTACACTGTTTAATTGTGTGTTTGCAGACAGACCCTATCACAGACTATCACGAATCCAATTTGTCATACTAAAAGGTGTTATTTCATAACTGTTAGAGTGATTCCCTTATAAAGGTGCTGACAGTTTTGTCAACGGCAGACTAACGTGTGGGGAAGGCCCACTTAGGGGTCCCCTCCTCTGTTGGCTCAGGCCCCTCTGAAATGGTAAATTTGAATGCACCCTCTGTCTGGTGAATCTGATCCGTGAAGGTTCCTCACATTACACAGAATTACACAGAATTAATAAGGTTGGAAAAGACCATGGAGATCATCAAGTCCAACCTTTACCTAGGTTAACAACCTATCCAACATCAGTCTAACATCTATACCATCTAAACCATTTAAACCATCTAAACCATACCACTAAGTTCATCATCCAACCTATCCTTAAACACATCCAGGGACGGTGACTCCACCGCCTCCCTGGGAAACCTATTCCAGTGGGGGATCACTCTCACTGTGAAAAAGTTTCTCCTGATATCCATCCTAAACCTCTCCTGACACAGCCTAAGACTGTGTCCTCTCGTCCTGTCACTGGGAGCCTGAGAGAAGAGACCGACCCCCGCCTGACTACAACCTCCTTTCAGGTAGTTATAGACAGCAATAAGGTCACCCCTGAGCCTCCTCTTCTCCAGGCTGAACAACCCCAGCTCCCTCAGCCATTCCTCATAGGACTTGTGCTCCAGCCCCTTCACCACATATGGAACACTGAGAGACTGGTTGGGCAATAAAGGGTTTCAATTTCCCAGGGACTGATAGTCAAACAAATTATTAAAGGTTGAGAGAATCTCCCCTTTCAAAGGCTTGGGCAAAGCCACCCTCTTTTCATGGCACATGCATAGCACAAATACACAGCGTACGTAGTTTCTGGTTCTTCACTCAGTCTAACTGGTTGGTGTGCTTCACACCCTCAGCTAACTCCTGATCTATAAGGACATGTTTCTTCTGAGTTTCTTTTGGCAATACTATAGCAAAGAGTGCTCTCAGATCTCTTGTAAACACAAGGAAGTACAGATTTGAAACTAACAAGAAGGACTTCAAGCCTAGTAGTCACTTACTGAGATATTTACTGAATAATTTCCTTAGATATTTTACATCTTGGCCTGTTTATGAAGGCATTTGTGGAGGACATTAATGAAACTAAAAGGGGCTGCCACATTCTGAGCTAATTACTCTAGGTGCTCTGTATAGTAAATGGCATGTATAAGCTACAGTTTATTGCATCTTAAAATAGATGTTGAAAAAATGTTTCTTACACTAATGATAAAGGAAATATTTCAGGAATACAAATCCTGTAACAGACATCTAAATTTAGAAGAGATTAAACCCACCCAATTAACAGCGTGGTCCCCCTGTGAAAAGCAGCTTAGTATCAATTTGAAGACAAAACAGATAGAAGCAGGGGCTTCATTTTCTTGACTGTAACAGAGAAGTCCTGCCATGAAAGTCTTCCTTTCTTACAACCAGAAGGTAACTCAAAGCACAGAATACAACTCATAGAAACATTTATCTCACTGCTGGCCAAGTTTTGCTAAAAGTGTGGGAGTCTGAGAAATTGATGCCAGCAAGGAAAACCTTGAGGGCTTTACTGCTTCATCAAGTTACTGAACTGTGCCCTAGACTCCCAGGGAACAACTCAGCATGTCTACTGAACAGAAGCAGAAAGCATTCATTAGCTTATCCCCATGTCTCCAGGTATCTGTTGGACATCAGAAGATTAAAGGGCCAAAATATTCTTGGGTGTGAAACAATTAACGTTTCAATCCCTGTAACTTCGCTGGCTAGGGTAGACCTTGGACTTTCTCTTCCCCACCCTTTAGTCTACCAATAAACAATGACATGATTGTTGGATAAATACAACACTTATTCAAGGCCAAAGTTATCTGAATGACCACACACACACATTGCTGAAAATCTGGCCCAGTGTGGCCTCCTTTTAAGAGTATAACTCTCCAGACTTGCATTTGTGCTGGGTGGCAGGGGAGACACAAAAGATGTCATCCTCCTCTTACCTAATTGCTTTCCATTTTTCCTGTTTATCCCTCTCATCTGCAAGCTTTTGTCCTATTATACTCCCACTTTGTGCACCTCTGCAATTCTCACTGCTTAGCCAAGTGGTGTACACTTAACAGCAATCTCCTCACATCCTCCCACAATTAGTGTAGCTGTAATTGCATAAATTAACCAAATGCCTTTAGATAACATAGGTTGACACACCAGTGAGGCAAGTATCGATAATTTTAGCTGGAGTTCCCCTTATGACTCAGCCATCCCACAGGATTAGGAGATGGCAGCTGTCAAGACCTATTCGTTTCCATACTGTAAACATATAAACCTAGTGGCCCTTGGTCTGCTGGGAATTCATTTGTGCTGGTCAGTTTTGTTACAGCTGCCACGTGATATGCATGATGGGTTTAATTGTGCACTGACAGAGACTGATCTGACAGGAATGGTATTGCAATAGGATTACCCTTTGGCAAATAGTCAGAGCCTTCTTGTTTTCTGGTACAGACAGTAACTGCTTGTGCTGGTATAAGTACCCGTGGCACATTTGGCTGGCTGGGGTCCTGAGAATTGTTACAGTCTTTTGAGACTTTCCCCTTAAAAAACATGCTGCTTCCTGCACAGTACCTTATGTTTTCCATTTCTTCCTCCTTTTCTGTTAGTTTCCTTTCAAACTCTGCTTTAAGCTGAGAAAGTTCAAGTTGAAAACGAAGGGTCTTGCTTTCTTCGTGCTCCAAAGCTCCCTGAAATAGAAAGCACCAGGAGTTTGCAAGACAGGAATTGCCTTTTTTTTTTTTTTTTTAAATCATGAGCAGCTGCACAAAGATGATCTCTTCACACATCTCTTTCTCTTTCCAATACCATTATTTCTTCCTTCCCTCTCTCTCTCTCTCTCTCTCTAGGCAAGGACATGAGTAGCTTACATGGTACAGCAACACATTTACTTGCCTTCTAATGCAACCTGACAGTTGGAAAACAGAGCAGCAAGCTCCTCAGAGCATGAATTGTCAAACAGTCCACAGCTCACAACCTCCACCCCCCTCACTCCAAACAACGCAGCAACACCTTTGGCCCTGCCTGCCTGGTTTTGACATCAACAGCTGTTCCCTGCTCTGCACCTCTGTGCAGGCACCCTCCAGAATTTCACAGGCTAGTGAGGGATAGGAATATGGTAAAACGATTCTTTTTAGGGAGGCAAAGGGGTCCACACATCCATCCCCCAGCTCACAAAAATCTCTCCAAATCACAAAGTGTTGGAAGCCTCTCAATTATATAAACTTGTTAGGCAATATCACTTCAAGGAAAGAAATAGCAGACATCATTCCTATATGACAAAATGCAAAAATACTCTATCTATTCTTTCCAATTAAAATGAACTGTCTGTGAAACAGGAGATTTGGCCCTATGTCTAACTAACCTATGAAGAACTAAGCAGACAACAGCCCATATAGAAATAACAAGGCCTCTGAATTTATGTTTTGCATAAACCAGGCTCAGTGTCATTCTGTCTCTGTGTTGATTGAACAGGAAACAAAAGCACAGAATGGAACATCCTATTTTTTGTAAGTGCTCTCTGTAGGGTGGAACTGCACAGACTTAGCTGTGCGTCCCTTGAGAGATAATAGAAACAGAATGGGGGTTCTGAGAACAAAGCTGTACAAAATCCCTGCTAATCTCTGGCCAGCATGCAGCAGCTACAGGTCAGTCAAACACACACTTCATGCTAAGGAGCCACAACGTATTAATTGGGAACAGCATGTAGAGGTTCTGTGTCATCAGCAGTGACTGCCAGAGACCTGAATTCACCAGGAAGGGAGAAAATCTGCATTAAACTATTTCTTCTGCAATTAAAATAAAATACATCACCACTTTACTTTTGTTAGTTCCTAATATCACTGAGATTTAGGAAGCCGTTCCACACACTCCAGGAAAGTAAAGTGTGCCCCTTAAATCCCTCAAGAACTGATGTATTCTTTCTAGCAAGGGAAGTTTTTTGACAAAGTACGTAATCATTCTCAGAGCTGTGGAAGAAAGGCATGCTCTTTCCTCTGCTCTGATCACGACACCTGTTTGTTTGGCTGTGAAATCCCTGCAATGTATAAAGCATCCTGTAACAGACAAAAGAAGTTGCACGGCATTTAAGTTATTAACAGATCCCTGTCACTGAGTGATGTTCATTTTAGTAGATATTATTTAGCTGCAGTTCAAAAGAAATGCAGCCTTCACTGAAAATCCCTTGCTATGTGCTGTGCTGCTTCTAGCCAGCACCACCCACACCCCTTCTTAGCTGTCCAGTGCACTGTACTTTTGAGAAAATCTGTCAGCTGAGCCCTTTAAGTGAATAACAAGTATTTCTAGTTGGCTTGTTCTACATTGTTCTTTCTGGAAACTGGGATGAGGCAACTCTTTTGGGTATGTGAATACTTGTCACTGCTGAAATTAATGCAGTAAGGCCAGATGTCTTTATCAAACTCCTACTGGACTGTTTTCATTTGCTTTCTGAGACTACTGCATCTTTTTACCAGGCTGCAGTATCCAGCACAATATCTAAGACCTTATAAAATTGAAAGTCATCAGGAGGTTTGTTTTCTTATTCTCATAAACAGGAAATAGTGAATTTGCTGTTGGAAACTAGACAGTAGAAATATCTGATGAAAGCATATATGACCATAATTTTCAGCAATTTTTGCTTTTTGAAAGACTGAAATATTCTTCGCCAGAGTGAGCAACGACTGAAATCTGCAGCGGGCAGATTTATGAGCTTCCTGAAAGTGGAAAAGAACCCCAAACAACATCAAACCATCAAACCAAACAACAAGAGAAAGGCAACAAGGCTAGTGAAAACATGAAGAAGAGCTGAGGGAGCTGGGTTTGTTTAGTCTCAGGAAGAGGAGGCTCAGGGGGCTCATCATTGCTCTCTACAACTACCTGAAATGAATTTGTAGTGGGGTGGGGGCCAGTCCCTTCTACCACGCCTGCAGTGAGTGGACCAGAGGAAATGGCCTAAAGCTGAGATGGCAGATTCAGATTAGATATTAGAAAAAAGTTCCCACTGTTAGGATGGTCGGGCATTGGAATAGGTGGCTCAGAGAGGTGGTAAAGTCCCCATCCCTAGAGATGTTCAAGAGGTGTCTGGATCCGGTGCTATAGTTTAGTGGTTTAGGGGTTACAGTGGTAGTGTTGGGTGGATGGTTTGACTGGATGATCTTCAAGGTCTCTTCCAACCTTAATGATTCTAACAAAAACCCAAAAGCTACATGGCACCTCCTTTGAAAAGGTCTCCACTGATGATCATAGAGCTGACATCTCCAAAAGTCACTAGTGACTCTTGAGGACACTGCAAGGCTGAAGGAGCTGTGTGCAGAGAGGTTGCATGCGCTAAAAATCCACACATTGGCTGTGTTCCTCAGAGGATGAAAAGGGTGGAAGATCCTGATAAAGAAACCTTGTCCTCTTCCCTTGAGCTTTCTTTCCTTACCTCTGCTTCTTCCAGAGCCAGCTGAACTTCTGACTTCTCTTGTTCAACCTGCTTCTTGATTTTTTCTATTTCATGGAGGCTTTTGTTTCCTTCACTAATCTGATTGGTCAGATCAGAAATCTCCTCTGTAAGAAAAGATGGATGGATTTGGCAAACACAGTTTCTGGACAATACCGCAGTTTCATGGAGTGTGAATAAAGGATCCCTCCCTCAGCCTGCTACCTCAAGGCCTTGTCTGTACACAAGCCCTGCCTTATTTTCACTTACAGCAACTTTTTTTACCTGAACAACTTGAAAGCACAGCCTTTCTTATGAATACTTTTTGAAGTGGTTGTAGTGGTTTAGTTTTTAATGTGATCTGCAGGCTAGCAACACCATGCTCTGCTTTGAGAGCTGCACCTCTGTCCTTTTTCTTGTTCCTCCCCTGAGACTGGCTCTCTGCCAGTGGGCTTCTTTGGCAGTGGGGAGAAGGGAAGCCTGCTCTCCTCTAGCTATATCAATTTCTATGCTCAAAACCATCATTACTAACATCAGTCAGTATCTCCAATGGCTGGAAAGCTCATCTCAAGATGAGGTAAGCATCTTTCCCCACAGCTGCTACAGGGCACCTCCATGCTCCCAGCAGTCCACTGATGTGGCTCTTGCAGTAGCCACAGGACCCAAATGAAGCTTACCTTGGAGGTTCTTATTTTCCCTTTTCAAAGTCTCTAGGTGGTCCAGTGTCTCCTCATAGGCATTCTTCAGTTTGAAGAGCTCAGTGCTGAGGCCACGGGCCTCCTTCTGGGAAGCCTCCAGCTCAGCCTGTGACTCTTCATACTTCTGCTTCCAGTCATTGATGATCTTGTCAAACCCACGCTGCTTCTTGTCCAGGGAAGCAGCTGCCGAGTTGGCCTTCTCCAGGTCAATCATCATGTCTTCTAGCTCATTCTGCAGCCTGTGCTTTGTCTTCTCCAGAGAAGAGCACTTGGCATTGGCTGCCTCAATTGCTTCCTCAGCTTCTTGCAGGCGAGCAGCAAGCTTCTTCCTACCCGGTAGAAAGACACAGTGAAATGACCACAGTAACTGCCATGTTACCCAGAAAAACTGACACAAAAGCAACGTCTCAATAAATCAGTTTTGAAAGGCAAAACAGGGAGGGAAGGTGAAGGGAAGAGAGGGGGGAAATTAAGCATCTAAAGAGAAGAGATTGTGATGGGAAAAATAACAGCTTCAATTATGAACACTGACATGTGGCGGATAATTTTATGCATGTGTGCAGTGTGTGACTATTTGAAATTGAACTTTTGAACCCTCAGGAAGCAGCTTGCTATTTACTAGCTGCAACCAATATGGGCTTGTAAATTTTTGATAAGACCTGGTCTAAATGACAGTGTCATTTTCCTCCAATTAAGTGATATGAGGCTGATCATACCCTGGGCTTTTGTTCATAGACTATTTAGATTGGGAAAACAGGTGTCTAGTAGTCCTGGCAAGAAGAGGTCCTGGGAAAGAAAGGATGGCCCAGAAAGAAGATTGTGATGATACTGGATGGAGAAAATATGCTGGAGGTGGGGGAAAATCCTGAAGATCAGAGATGTGCAGAGGCAGATGCTGGAGATAAATGTTCAGAGACCTTGCCCAATAACACCTGAGCCTGGTAACTGGGAGCAGCAGCACAGCGTGAGCCAACATGACTTTCTGCCCTACCTTCCCAGGACAGCCATCATCTCCCAGCTGGGAAGGGAAGTCAAGACTGAGGAAACATGGCACTGGGCTGGGACAAAGCAAGGGAGTATGAGATAACCAAGTGAGGCTATTTAATTTTGTTAGTTCTCAAATGAACCCCAGTGTCCAGAACCACTACTCCATGGACAAGGACTCAGCAGAGACATTGACCTGCTCAAGCAATATGAAGAACAGGACAGCCACAAATAACAGCAACGAGTCAGAGGGATATTTCCTACCAGGTTGCCCTATTTCCTTAACACATAACAAGTGCCAGGGAGCACATTCCTGCAGTCAAGGCCATGATGAAGCCCATGTAACTCACTTGGCATCTTCCAGCTCCTCGGTTCTCTGAATGGCATCAGTCTCATACTTTGTTCTCCACTGTGCCACTTCTGCATTTCCCTTGGAGAGAGCCCGCTGCAGCTCTGCCTTGGCTTCTTGCTCCTCCTCATACTGCTCTCGCAGGAGATCACAGTCGTGCCTGGCCGCTTGCAGGGCATGAGCCAGGGCATTTTTGGACTGCAGGGATAGAATGGTCACAGCATTGCAGGGTTACCTATAATTACCTAGGCTAATTGCAGGGTTATTTAGCAAAACCCAAACAAACAGCCCCTAGATATTCCAACGGAGGCTTAAGCCTTTTTTCTTTTTGTCTCTGGCTTTGACAGCACAGGCCAAGTGAGGTAAGAAGTGTATGAAGTTATCCTTAACTGGTGATATGTGGAGGAAGCTATCAAGACTGAAAATAATTTAACAACTTGGGAGAAACACCCAAACTTTTAAAATGTAAGATCCTAGATTCTGGGAATCCTACTGGATAACTTTTATTTAGCATTTATGGATGCTGATGGTTTTCCTAAATTCTGCTCTTCTGACTTGCCTTAGTCAAGTGCAGGAAGTTATATCAATACAATTGGCAGGAATCATTGTCACTCCTATGTCTCATTTCAGCTTTTCTCCAGGCCTCAATTGGACATGAACATTTTCCCACATTCCATTCCAATGAATGGGACATAGCCAAAGCATTACCTTGGTTTCCTCTTCTAGCTGTCTCTTAAGTTCTTCAATCTGTTGTGTAAATGATGTTTTGCCCCGGGACAGCTGACTTATCAGTGACTCCTTCTCTTCAAGTTGTCTAATAAACTCACCTGCCACAAGATTCAATAAACAGAAAAAAAAGCAAGATGATGAAATGAAAAAGTCACAGTCAACAATCAAAGTCCCACCTGTCCAATTCTGCTGAGGAAAAGAACTTACAGTGATTGTGTCTGACCTTTTGTAAAGCTTCTTCCAAAGTTGTAACTATCAGACACTTCACCAGGATAGTTTTTCTTAGTTTTCTTTTAGTGTTTTCTTTATGGAGGTTTTTTTGGTGGGTTTTGTGGTTTGGTTTTTTTAATTTATTTTTTTTTTACTGCCAATACGTAGACTCATTAATTTTACCTCAGCTCATGGATTAGGCTAGACCGATGCCTACTGTCATGTGCAGTTGTAGCTGGTCTTGTTTATACTCTTTTTCACTACTTTACATTGCTTTCTGACAGGCTTCTTTTCAGAGGGCTCCAAACTACCTTGAGAACCTCACAATGACAAGCACACAAAGCAGAGGAATATATAAGGAAAATTTCATTTAGCACAGGAAGGGTGTCACTGCAGGATGAAAACTGCACCTTATGGGAGTACATAGAACTAACGAGAAAACAGGAAATGAACACTATGTCTTTGAAAATACATGGAAGAGTGATATCTGGTGAGGATGCAAAAAAAAGTCCTGTTCTGGCTAAAAACATAGCAAGAACTTAAAGATTTTGTGGTATTTTTGGTCAGATGTGAGCATCTTCTAAGATGCAATGCCCAAGGTCAGGTTGGGGAAGGTGGTATGTACACAGAGAATAGCAGTATGTCAACTCCTTCTTTATCCCTCTAGCACTGCAGGATGGATGTGCATGTCCTTTTTCCTGAAACTGGACAGCACATGCATTTTGGTTCATGCGATGGTATCACAGTATGCTGGTAAATATGGGTATAGGTTTGTTTCAAAAGCCATTCCAAGGCAAAGTCTCACCACCAAGGTTATATATATATATAAAAAACAAAAAGATAGGAATGTCAAAAGACACAACAGCTACTGTTCCATTCAGCAATCCTAATCCAGCCACCTTCAGAGCAGGTGCCATTGCACAACACATCTCACTGATGCAGTGCTGAGGCATGCCTGATAAATTCCTGGGAAACAGTCTGGACTGAACCTGCACATACCATTCTCACTCTGGAGTTTCGTCTTCTGAGTAGTGAGGTCATTCATGAGGCGAGTCATTTCGTCCAGTTTCGTTTTTGTCTCATTCAGATGGTCTTCATAAGTCCGACAGAGTTTCTCTGCATTGGCCTAATGGGAATCGGGAGAAAAGACAAAGAAAGCTGTAGCCTCCAGGCAGATATTTGGAAGCTGTAGCCTTCCAAATGTATCCTTTTGTGTGTGTGTGTTTGTCTTTCAGAAGAATGGCAGATAGCAAAGAGACAAATACCATAGCAGTAGAACAGGGAAGAGTAGCCCCATGTCTATGGTCCCAGGTCAGGGGATTCCCCATCAGACTGCCATCCATGTTTGTTTTCCCTGAATTGCGTTCTGTCAGTACAAAAAGACTCTGCTAGAACTTTAAAAGCAGTCACATGTCTATGAATTTCAGGCTTCATAATTGCTAGATGGGAAAATCATCTCCAATGAAAATTGCTCTACTGATTCTGCTTTAATTGCCATTTATCATAATTTGGGTTTGATGACAGCTTTCTAACTCTGCGAATACTGACATTTCTTTTCTTCACTTGCACTGAAAGAAATCTATTTAGAGTGTTCTGAAAGCTACCAAGATTCTCTACTCAGGAAACAAAATCCACATTTCATTTGTAGGAATTGAAAATACGCAGTGCATTAACCACACAATGTGGTCCTGCAAGCCTTTGTTTTGCACTCCTTGCTAACATGGGTCAAAACTATGAACCAAGGGCAGGATCTGCAAGGAATCTGCTTAGGGTGAGAAATATCCTGCCTTGGATGGCATCACCCCAGTTGTCATCAGCCTGGGGGAACCTAATTTAAGTGACACAATATTGTGCTCTGAGATACGTGGATAAACAATTTGTCTGGGACTGGGGATGCACTATGTGTTTTAGGCCATCTTAATTGCCTTCCAATCTCCAGATAAGAAGGGTTTTACCACTGGCTGGGGAAGGGAGACACTGTGCATATAAGCACCCTCCAATTGCAAGACACCACCTTCTAATCATCTGTGGTTGTACCTTGTGTCCTGGGAAACCTTCAGAACAGCCTTAGCTACACACAACTTTTGGGGGGGGGGGTTGGGAAGCCTCAGAACCCTTACTTTTCCTTTGACCATCTGCTCCATGTTGGATGAGAGATCATCCACTTCCATTTTCAGCTCGCTTTTCTCCTTTTCCAGTTTCTGCTTGACCCGCTGCAGGTTGTCCAGTTGCTCCCCCATCTCGGCCACACTGTCTGCGTGCTTCTTCCTCAGAGTGGCAGCTGTGGCTTCGTAGTGCAGCGTGGCCTCCTCGAGGTCCCGACGCAGCTTCAGGAACTCTGCCTCACGTTTTTTGTTCATCTCCAGCTGGGCAGCTGTGGCTCCTCCAGCCTCCTCAAGCCGTTCACTTAATTCTTCCAGCTCTCGGGCCAGATCTGATCTCTGCTTTTCCACCTTGGCTCGAGCAGCTCTTTCTGCTTCCAGCTCCTCTTCTAGTTCTTCAATACGAGCCTACCAGAGGGACGTGAACACCACTTGGTTACCTTCGTGATGATTCCCAACAGAAGACCATAGAGCACCTTACAAATTGTTAAACCCTGTGCCAGCCCATGTTTTACAACACTGGCACCTCAGCAGCTACAGAATTTGGCCATTTTTTGCCAATAAATCAGATCTCGAGCTGCAGTAATGATGATGAGTCACATCTTTCTCATGGTACATTGCTACTGTGAACAAGTTCTAGGTCAATACATTTAGGTCCAGTGCATTGACCTTATACTCTTGTATTTGACATTCAGCTGAAGGACATATGAGGATTACTTGCTAGTAGGAGTATCAGCAATAAATTGTCATTGTAAGAGCCCTGTGGCTGAAGTAACTTCCCCCTAGGAATGTTAAGATAGGATTTTGAATAGAGCAGTGTATGCATGAATAGCGAACATTCACTGGGAGTAGCCTTTTTTATTAAAAGGTTATTTTGACCAATCTGCACTTTACATCCAAGTTATACAAATATTCTTTATTAACAGAAAAAGCAGACCTAACATTTTCAGGTCCAGACATTTTGTTTGGACTGTGCTGACTTTCCTTGGCCTTTTCATTTCTGTTGAAAGTATTCTGAGCGTTTAAGCCCTTTCTCTAAATTTCAAATCCATGCTTATCACTGCTGAACCCCTCCCCAGCAACTACCCTCAGCTCCATGGTTTGGAACAATATTATTTGCTTAAAACAAAACACTGAAGACTTTCTGTCTTGCTTGAGACCGCTAGCATTCTGTGGTCATATGTCCTGCGGCAGGGAAGGAACCACTACAGACCAAGCATCCCAAGGGGAAAAGGGATCTGAGAAAAAAGCAAGCTGACCTGAAGCTCCTTGATCTTCTTCTGCAGCTGCATCACTACAGCTTGTTCATCTTCTATCTTGGAATTCAGCTGGCTCATTTCAAATTCTTTCCTGCCACAGAAAGGAAAATCCTACTGTGACAATTTGCCTTGTAGCTTCAAGTAAATCTTTTGCAATTTTTAGGGAGTTGTTTAATAAAACTTCTAATGTACCCAAAAATGAAAACAATCGTCATGTGTTGCAATTTGCATGAAAACACATTTTGCTCCGAGCAGCAGTTTCCAAGTCATCCTCTGCATGCATTTGTGCAATTGTATTTCTGGTTCTTTACAAAAGCAATTCTATTTTCAGACTCAGTGGAAGAATATATTTAACAGGTCTTCCAACAATAATGTCAGAGATAGGATGAACAAGAGTTCCTTCAGCTTTCTCCTCTAAGCAATGAAAAACATTAATAAGTTTTCATGTTGTCTTTTTTTTTTTTAATGCTGGAAAGTTTAACGAATTCTAATGTTTCAGATGTACTGTGCACAAATAAGAGTGATTTTCCCTTCCTGCTTGGCTACACGCTCTCATAATGGAATTTCCTTTTAGCAACCATCGGAGCAGGATGACACACCTGAAGGCTCTGAAATAAGAGTGGTAACTGTGCTGCTTTATTTTGTACAACAGAATCATCTTCTTACTTTTTCAGCTTTTCTTCCATCTGCAGCTTATCATTCTCCAAGTCCATGACACTCTCTTGGGTCAGCTTCAAATCCCCTTCCAGTTTGCGTTTTGCCCTTTCTAGATCCATCCTCACTTTCTTCTCTTGTTCAAGGGATCCCTCAAGCTGTGGGAACAAAGTCACTTAATAAGTATATTGAACACAGATGGTTTGCAATAGTCAGATATATGCTGTGCCTAGTGCTGCACTGAGCTCTAGCAAGCTGTGAAGCAGAAGTACTTAAGCATAAACATCATTTTGCATTTTTTGTTTTCTAGCAGCCAGTGGGCGTATGGGCTAAAGAAATAGAACAAAGGGGTTAGTCCATGCTTTACAGTTGTGCAAACATTACAGTTCTCTTAGTAGCAAAGTTCTGTTAGACTTCACGCCAGTTAAATGCAAATTTGGTGGATTTTCCCTTGTTATAGGGAAAGGCTTTCAAAGGCTGAACTATACAGATAAATTTTTATAGTGTTCCTGTAATTATACCTTTTAAAGGCAGTGCAAAGATTAAATTTTTTAAATGACAGGAATACATCTGAAAGCTTTGCAACCTGTTAAGTGGTAGTCAACAAGCCTAGTGAAACATGAAGGCAGAGCCAACGTACATCATCCACTTGCTGTTCCAGTTTCACTTTAGCTTTGCTCAGTGTGTTGACTTTATCCTCCTCTGCTTGTAGGTCATCTAGAACTTGTTGATGAGCTTCCTGCAAGGACTTTTTCTCCTTAGTAAGTTTGCTGATATTCTCATCGAGTGTTGCCATTTCTTCTGTCAGATTTTTGACCTGTGTGAGAAAGGAAGATGTAATAGTAAGATTTTGAAGGAAGGGATTATCATAACATGGCACGTTATGATAACTGTCCGTTCTGAATTTGCAAGCAGAAAAACAAGGGGAAAAAAGGGGATCTCTCCTCTCCCAGCGCCCTGTGGCTTTTTCAGTGAAATTGCCATCAAGGAAGCCAAGGTGTGCCAGTTCTTGTTGTGAGTGTAGTACATTATTTAAAACTTACTAAATTTTTTTCAATCACTCTTATTGTGATGGACTCCAGCTTCTGATTTTCTCTAGGAGAAGCAGGAGATGAGCTTTACATTTACAGGCTCTAAGCAGGAGAGGTGGAAGAACTCATGGTTACAGCAGAAAATTATTTACTTAAAAATGGCCCAAATAACCATAATTCTTTAGGTGAATTGTAGCAAAACTCACTTCAGAAAAAGGGAAACAGGCCCAGAATTAACAGCCTTTAGCTCATAAGGTCAAATAACTGTAAATACTGATCCTTCAGTGTGGCCTGTGTAACTAACAGTGTAAAGCCATCAGAAGACCAGTAGCACTTATTGTAAAAGTAATCCATACCCAACCCCTTTTGAATAAAAGTTCTAAACATACCTTGTTTTCAGTAGCATGCTTCTCTTTCTCTACTTTTGCAAGTGTTATTTCAAGGTCATCAATGTCCTTCTTGAGCTCAGAGCACTCATCTTCCAATTTTCTCTTCTTAGAAGTCAGCTCAGAATTCATCTCTTCCTCATCCTCAACCCGTTCTGTCAGTTCTTTGACTTTGGCCTCCAGCTGAATCTTGGATTTAATCAACAAGTCGCATCGTTCCTCGGCATCTGCCAAAGTGTCTTGCTCCTGGTATGGCACAAGGAAGAGAACAGCAGTGACTGCCTGGCCTTTTTAATTCCTCATTTGTCTCCTATCCTGTAAGTGGTCAGAGAGGCCGATCCAATGCTTCAGGGAAGTGTAAGAAAAATTTTCTACTCTTGATTTCAGAAGACAAATAATCAACAGAGTAGGATGAGTCCATGGTGAGCATGGCTAGTCACATATGAGACTACTTCCATATCTTACTGCCATGGTCAGTGCCTTCTGCAGAACCTGTTAAGATTTGCATTGCTAGTCCACATGTTTATATGCTCAAACATAAGAATTTCTATGCACCCTAATTTTTTGGCAAAATTCTGACAAGATCAACAGCCTGTTTTAGTTAAACTGTACTTACACTTTGGTGTGTACACCTTTGAGTTTCAAAGAACATCTAACAAGTATATGAGTCTATGTGTCTACTCACAGCTTGGAGCTGGAGAAGCAAGTCATTTTTTTCTTGAACTAAAGAAACTTGCTTTTCTTCGAGTTCCTTTCTCCGAGACTCAGATTTTTCCAGGGCCTCCTTCAGTTTCAAGAATTCTTCCTTCATATTGGCCATTTCCTTTTCAGTTTCTGCAGTCTTCAGAAGAGGTTTGATCTTAAAGAAAAGCTTCATCCAGGGCCAGTTCTTGACAGCCATAAAAGCACGGATGTTCCACTGAATCACAAGAAGAGCGTCCCTGGTTTTAGGGAAAACAAACAAAATTCCATAAAGCTTAGCCTGAATTTCCACTCTCAGTCAGTTTCATGACTTCGTTTTGAGCAACATTAGGTACTTGCACTAGGTTTCAAGAGATACAACAAACTTCCTCCAGTTCTCTTGATTTTCAGAGACATGAAAAATTTCCAAATCTGATTTTTACCAGAGCTTCAGGCAGCTAATATACAGTTGCTATTATTTTTATCATACATCCACTTGAAGCCTTTAATTTAGGGTTATCTATAGCCTTAGGGACTGTAATTAATGGCTCTATTCAACTTATAATTAAGTGGTAATTACTATTATCTGCTAAAATTTAAGAGAGTGCCTTCATACCTGCGCTCCACTATCTTCTGAAACTCAATCCTCATCAGTCTGCCACGTGCTCTTGCCTGGATCATCGTTAAGATTTTTGCAAGTCTCTCATCCCTCATTTCTTCTAGATGGCCCAAGAGACCAGCCTTGAAGAACACCTGGTACATGCAAAAATGTTATTTCATCATAATGAAGGATTTTATTTCAAAGTTACACAGACTTCACTGAAATAGTTCAGAATGGTATTTTTAATGACACATGATAACTGAAAAGAGTATAAAGGGACAAATGCTACTTGCTTCAGGGACTGCATTGTACAATTAGAGTTGTTTTGAAACCGGAGTTTATCTTCCCAGTCTTGAATAGGCCAGACTATTTTATTGCCACAGTACCTTTCAGCTGTGGCAGGGTTCGAAGTAGGTCAGCTGAACCACAACTCCTGATTCCCAGAAATCCCTGCTAATGGGATCATGTCAGAATTGCACATGGCCTCATTTCAAAAGCTGCAGCTGATCTTGTAGTCCATCCCTATTTGACTGTACCTATGTTATGTTAAATAAGCTATTGTTTTACTGGGGGGCATGGAGCATCAGCTGCTGCTGTGTCTGATTGTAGCATTGCTGTAATAAAAGCTTTGTGGGAGCTTGAGCCAGAGAAATAACATTCCTTTAGCACAACCAGTATTACTTTGCTGCTATTTTGCTGATTTCTCACATTATTAAGTCTCCATTAATCACCACCACTAGAAATGTCATAGTGTCCTATTCTAAAAATTAAATATTAGATGTATCACTGTTCTCTTTACATAAGCGGTGATGGTCTTTTCCGGTTACCTTGGTGTGTCCAAAACGATATTGGTTATGGTCAACATCTAAAGATGCCATCAGTTTTTCAGCAGCTTTTCTGCTATCCACAAACTTATCCTCTGGGATCGCACCAGGATTCAGAATGCGGTACCTGTTAATAACAGATGAGAAATAAGTAAAACTGACCTTCATTCTCCTTTGGATTTCCCCCCTCCTCCTCCAAAACTTAAAAAAAAAAAAAAAGAAAATCACCCAGGGTAGTTTCTCATTTTGCATCTACACAGACACAAGTAAGAGCAAAATTCTGCCTTCCATATTCAGGCAAACTGAATGGAAATAAACCTGAATGGAATAAAATGCCTCAAATAAAACCCAGATGGCATGCTTTGCTTATTTTGACTGATGGATTAGGACAGGAGACAGCATAGCTCTGCATTACCTTTGTTTGAAGTCAGCATAAAGCACCCTGTTTGGGAAACCCTTACGGCAGATGCGGATGCCTTCCAGGACACCATTACAGCGGAGCTGATGCAAGACAAGGAATGCATCCATTGCACCTGCAGGGGGAAAAGAAGGCTAAATTAAATGGAGTTTCTCTATAGGGCTTCATCTCCACTTCCCTGAGGAAACTGGAGAATGTGAGACATCATCTTTTGAAAGAGCAACGCCATTGAATAAGGTGAACAACACAGACAGTATGCAAGTACAATCTGGTGACTTGGAAGTAAGTAATAAGAGTTAAACATACTAAAATTTTAAGACTGTTGTGTTTTCCATACCTGGAGTTTTTGATTCATTTGGGATAATGCATCGTACAAAGTGGGGGGCTGTAGATTTTAGATTAGTCATCAGCTTATTTAAATTTTCCTAGAACAGACACATTAAAAACACAATTAGCTTTAGTGGTTTCATGGAATTGAAATCACTTATTTCTTTGGTTTGTTGGTTGTTAAGCTTACTAAGGTCACCCTTCTGAAAAATCTCCAACAAAATTATAGCCTTACCAAAATTATTGCAGAGAAATGTTTTAAAATAAACTAAATTATGATTTAACTTTATTATAGGATTCCACATCAGTTGTAGCAAAGTCTTAGAAAGACTTGTTTTACTTGCAACCTCAGAAATGTCAGAAAAAAAGTTGAACAGCAGGTAAGATGCAGTATCACCCTGTGGAGCATTTCTATAAATCCAACTGCATTTTTGCAGAGCCACTTCCCTACTCATGATCATGAGGACTACCTTCAAACAAGAAAAAGTGATATAACTAGAGGGAGGTAACTACATCCTTCCTTACCTGAGGTTTACCTATATTACAGCTTCCTCAATGTTAGCCATGAGAAATGGTAATAATGGTAGATCACAGGCCTCATTTTTCCCCAGGCATGATCCTAGTGACAAAGTTCTACCAAGTGCACATGCCAATTGCAGTAGAAGGAAATAACAGAAGAAAAAAGAGGCTATCTGCCACATCATTCAACCATGACTGCTTTAACCCTAGCAGTCTATTCCAGGGAGTAGTAAGATAGGGACTGGCAAATTACTTGTAATCACTACCTGTTCTAAAGACAGGCATGAAGCTGTAATCCACAAAATTGGTGATAAAGTTTGTTGGCAACATTTTGTGATACTTTCTCAAACAAAGTAAAAGAAATACTTAATCTTCTGATTGCTCGAAGATGATGAGATAGAGCAGCCCTTGAC
Organism: Serilophus lunatus; assembly: GCA_013399895.1. Lineage (NCBI taxonomy): Eukaryota > Metazoa > Chordata > Aves > Passeriformes > Eurylaimidae > Serilophus > Serilophus lunatus. Next base: position 576,309 of record VXBA01002389.1, on the reverse strand, counting down.
ACATGCAGTTTTAATAGCAGTGTATTCCCTTAGCCAAGGTTAATAACCCAGTGCCTGAATCAAATTCCAATGTTTTCTTGTCCATTACAGTCCTTAACATTCTTCTTTGATGCATTGCCTTAAATCAGCAGGTGAGGAGAGGTAAACTAACCTTGTGCAATGAAGACACCGTTTGGAAAGAAGCACCTTTCTTGCGTTTCTTTTCTCCACCCTGGTCACCTAAGAGGAAAAAGAAAGCATAAACCAGTCTGTATCTCTTTAAGGGGTGCAGACAGGATGTGGGAAACAAACCATTTTAATAGTGCACCCTTTGACTAAAAGGATAGCTAATGACCTGATAGCTCTGATTGAGCACATCCTGTGTGATACATCACAAATTTACAGCTCTTTGTCCATATTTAGGGTTTTTGTCAAAGACCACTGTAAGCTTTCTGGATTGCATTTGCATTTCAGATCTACACTGCATCGCTTGTTATGCAGAAAGTCCATAAATATGAATAAGGCAGAAAAATAACTTGTAACAAAAGTAATTTCTAGTTTGTTAAAAGCCCTATAGGGTGAAATGATATAGAAAATGAAAAAAAGAAAAATAATGCTTATGGAAAATTTGTACTGTACATTATACTACATAGACACTGATTCTCAGATATCTGCTCTGCAGACACTGAACTTGTGCAAGTAACATTTGTCTAGAACAGAGGGAAATATTTGTAATTTTAGATATAGTAGCTTTGCATCCACTGAACTTTGCTTAAAGCTTCAAAGTCAAAATCACTCAGATCCTCTCAAGGAATGCTGTTTTTTCTGACAAGACCTTTACGAAGTTTCACAGGTTTCAAACATGACCCAAAAATGTACAGCAGTTGCTGCAGCTTTCTAAACAGTGATCATTCCCAGGAGGTCTGGCATTCAGTCACCTATCAACAATAGTCAAAAGGAGAAGTGAAGAGTGCTGTGTGCTTGATGCATTTATCCACAGCCTTTTCCCCTTCAGAAAGCGACACTGCCGAGACTGGAAAATGCTAATTTGGACAGGCTGTTCCTTTCTCCTGACACCAAAGGAAAGCAAGGTAGTATTCTGGCAGACAGGAATATCCACAGGCAAATAGGCAGTTAGTAACTTGCAAGAATGTGCTAGCAGCAGGATTTTCGTTATTTACATTCAGCTACATCTCATTCCCGTCATGAAGTCTTCAGCCTGCTTACTTCCTTGGAAAATGTCTTATGATTCATGACAACATCTACTGAAATGAGGTTATGAATAAATAGGCTATAATTGATTGCAACTGCAGGACACAAAAGCTACATCCTTGTAATGAATGATAGGTATTTAAGATCAATTTTATGGATTTTTGCTACTTGCCTTCTCACAAATAAAACACTTTTGTGTAAAGAGCAGAGATCTTCGCTTATACATTAGCCTAGTCAAACTAAAAAATGGCAGTAAGCAAAAACGAAGACATGTTGAGAAAGTCTACTACTTTGGGCAATGTGGAATGGTGTTCCAGTACCTTCAGTGTCAACTTGCCACCAATCCAAGAAAATATTCCAAAACTGTCTCTTAAACTTGGTACTTCTTATTTCAGGGTGGGTTGCAAAGAAGACTACAGCCTGGACACAAAAGCTGTTCCTGTTCACAGGCATTTTATGCACACAATTTTTTGTGCAACATTTGGCTGCATATCTGAGCACTTGCATGCTGAAACTCCCACTGGAGTGTTCACAACACGCAGATTTCCTTGCCAAAATTGCTCAGAGATATTATGCATTCAAACTAGCTGACTTAATGGTCTCCTTGCTATTACTGGCAAACTCCTACAGATGCTGTGTGCATCTAAATAATTAGTCACTGCCTCATCTAGCATTGAGGCAATTACAGTTGAGAAAATTGTTTTGTTTCTGAAATTCATTCCCGAGCACACATCCCAAAAACCAGAGAAAATCCATGTGAGCTGGTTCTGCTTACCGCTGTCTGCGCCAACATAGCTTTCAAACAAGCTTGCCAGGAGTTTGTTGGATGATTTTTGGAAAATACCTACTACGGTTTCATTAAGTGGGTCTTTGTTCTTCTCAAGCCACCCAATGATGTTGTAGGGAACCTAGAGCAATTGAAAACAAACCAGAGGTTGCAAATGTTCCCCTCCAGAGCAGCCAGGAGGTCTTTGTGGTTTGGCTTGAAGCCAGTGACTCTTTGTGAAGTGCCATGCCTAGTGCAGTACCAGCTGCCTAGTTTTTCATCACTTCCTCTCCAGTTCTCTGCTTCCTAATTCCCAAACTGCTTTTCCCAGTAATTACCATCTGAATCCCACACCCCCGTTCCAAACTATCTGGTCCCTACATTGTCCCATGGATGCCATGTGGTTTCTGTAGAGATACCACATGTCATCATTGTCCCAGAAATCTTACTAATAAGTGCTGAAGTATAAACCACATAAGCAATAATTTAACTTTGAAATAGCATGCTCCACTGGAATAATTAGGATTTTCTGACAAAATTAATGATTAAAAGTCTAACTCCAGGACTTTAACACAGCTCTGTTTAGTGGGAAAATATGTTCCATTCTAAGTACCACAAGGGAATACAAATTGTAATTTTCTTGGCTGAATACATTAACAACTACAGATAAAGACCAAGATGGGCATTATTTCTTTTAATAAATACAAAAAGACCTTAATGCTAAATTATAATTTGAAATTAACAGCATCAGGTAAATTCCAGCTCTGCTGTGCTGAGGCTTCATATTATCTGTGCAAAATGTCCTGTGCACCTCTTGAATTCTTTCTGCCTATCTAGTCTGAAAATAGAGCTTTGAAACTGGGCAAGTTTTTGCTCAGGTATCACATACGAGATTATATTTTCATTCACCCCGACATCAGCCGACCTGTTAATTAAATTTCCACAGCAGACTTAGCCCTCTTTGTTTTGCTACTTTGACACACTGGCTCTAATGTGAGTAAAAAGTGGTATCATTTTTTTTTTCTTTTTTTAACCCTCCCTGAAGATAGGTAGAAACTTCTCAGTTCATTTGTCCAGGAAACCAAGATGAAAAGTTAGATGCTGTTGCTGCTGTTTAATCACTAGTCTTAATCTGACTATAGGAGAAGTGAAAAGGGCAAAAGCACTGTTAGCCTTCCTCAGTTTGTTTCAATTTGTGCATCCAAGGATCAGATGTCCTGGAGTCCAGCAGCATCTAACTGTGCTGCAACATTTATGCAGAGAGAGTAGATCTCTGCTTTTACCCTTCACTGTTTCTTTCTTCCCCTCTTCATCCTTCCCACCCTCCCTCCTTATGTGCTATGGAAAAAACCCACCTGGAAGACCCCTAATACAAAGCCTAACTGGCAGCAGAGGAACTTACTGCACCAGCATAATGAAGGAGTTCAAAGTGAGCTTCATATTTCCTTTTCTTATCAGGCCTGGGCTTCTGTAAGTTAGGTGACTTGCCAAGATGGTTGTCGTAGAGTTTGGATTTGAATGTCATATCTGTAGCTTTTGGGAACATACATTCCTCTTCAAGGATAGACAGGATTCCCAATGGCTGTGAATTGAAGAACATCTTTGTTGGGAAATGTTTAGGCTGCCTGCTTTCAGTAGCTGTGCAGACTGTAAGTTTTATCTGGTGGAATTTTAAGCCTGCAAAATTTCTTCTCATCCTGAGGAAGAAGCATTTGACTATTCCGTTAAAATAGCAACCACACCTTTGACTATTCTGTAGGTCACTTCTGCCTTAGGAGACCATATGAAGGCTTCTTCTGATATACCTTTCAGGGCTATTGGGCCAACTAGCATTTTATCAATCTTATCTTAGGAAAAGATGTACTAACTTCCTAGCAGTGGACAGATTGTTTGAGGGACTAGGATCATGCACAGATATCCTGGGCCTGGAAAAGAAAGTGATCAAATAGAGCACCTAATAATCAGCTTTTTTACTCCACCTCTTTCAAATGTCCTGCTAATGCAAGATGCAACATTTCATGTTTTCAGATCAGCAGGGATAGATGCTGTGCCATAAAACATGACGGAAAGAAACAAAGGGAAATACAGCTAGGGACAGCTGTCCCCAGTAGGACCACATTACGCTCAGAAAGAAGGGAAAAGGAAAGGCATATCCTATGCTGGGAAAGTGTCAAGATGTTTCCACTCTTTCCAGGGTAGAAAGAGCACAAAGTATTTTGCACATCAACATGTAATGTATCAAACAGAAACTTTAAAGGGAGAGGTACAGGGCATGAGACTGAAGCATAGCACTAGCCCTGAAAAGCTGTCAAGTTTGATGTTAAGTATACGTGGAACAAAGTAAATGGAAGAACAGCAGGGACAGAGAAAGATAAAAGTGCAAGCAGGGAAGATTATATAGCTGTACAAATTACCAGTTACAGCCTGTGGTTACTGTTTGTTTTGTAAAGCAGACTTACAGAGGTAAAGCCAAGTAGCCACAAATACTTATTTTCCTTTGATTCTGTTTTGTGTGTAGAAAGGCAAGAAACTTGTCCTGCTGTTTATCTTACTCTGCCCACTGGGCCGTGAGGACACATCCAAGGGAGCATCATGAATAAAACCAATTTGGTAAGTACTCCTTAACACTGCACATACCTTCTCAATTAGATCAATGCAGGCCTGCAGGTCCATGCCAAAGTCAATGAATACCCACTCAATGCCTTCCTTCTTATACTCTTCTTGCTCCAGGACAAACATGTGATGATTGAAAAACTGTTGCAGTTTCTCATTAGTGTAATTGATGCACAGTTGCTCAAAGCTGTTAAACTGCAGAAAGAGATAAAAAAGGAAGCATTGCAATTAACTGTGACAAGAGCTTGGTGGAACACCAAGAAGGAAATTGTTTACAGCTAAAACCTAAACCGTATTTGGTTGAAAACTACTGAGCATAAGACCAAAGGCAAAGGGAGTTCAATAGCAGGCAGCCAGCAGCCCGTATTTGTTCAGGTCTCTCAGGTTGCACATGCCCTTCCTTCAGCAGCATGCCACACCAGTCCCGTGAAGCAGAGCCAATGCTCTGCGTGTATGGAGGGGAACACGTAGCAGGAACAGCATTAAGCACTTATCTTCAGGAATGGATTCTGAGAAACAGAAGCTGTGACATGCTTTTCTCACATACACTCCTTCACAGCAATGATAGAACAGAACAACTCAGGTTGTAAGGAAGTCCTGTGCTACAGTCTGTTGAAAACAGACAGTGACAGGAACTCTACCAAGCCCTGGGGAGGTTGTTCCAGTGAATGACTGATCCCACTGTACAAAATTACTTTCTTGTGTCGAGATGAAGATGTATCTCTCATACTGAGATACAAGGAGGAAGGAATAGCATACCCTGTAAAAGATGCTTTCTCTCAAAAAGAAAGGATGAGAACAATACATTCTCTTAAAACACAGCCCAAAACATGTGAGATGTTGACCCCAGGAAGTACTGGCTTGTGCTAAATGCTGAGTGGTTTTTACATCTGTTCATGGGGACAAAACATATAAAATATACACAGTTTGCTTTGATTTCTCAGCACTTTGCCTCCAAGAGCTATTGTATAACATCTTTTATGTCCTTCTACTAAGTCCTCAGACATTAATACTCACATCAAAGATTTCAAACCCGGCAATATCCAGGACTCCAATGAAGAACTGTCTTGGCAGTTTAGTGTCCAAGGTCTTGTTGATACGGACCACCAGCCATTTGAACATTCGATCATACACTGCCTTTGATAAGGCCCCAACAGCATATAAAACCTAAAATACATGTTTCAAAATACCACTGTGTGAAACAAAATCCACCGTGAAACACAAGCATTTCAGTGCAGTAGCCTATTTCAATGTCTGCTTACAGTTTAAATGAAATTTCACAGTGGTTCTTATAATCACCAAGGCATATTTAATACAACACAAGCTTCTTCTATTATCTCAGCTGAATTTTCTTCAAATCATTGATACATATATGTATGTATACTGACATGTACATAAAGTGCTCCTAAAGTACCTCTTGAGAATCAGCTGGACAGCAAGTTGCATATATGTGGGAGTTAGGTATTGGAAAGCTTATATGCCAGATGTTCAGAGCTACTGCCAGAATAGAGGGGAGGTCTGTGCTCAAGTTGCTCATTGCCATTTGCTTCATTTTGAGAGCTGCAACAGCGTGAGCAATAGGAAAAGTCTGTCTCAAGTATCTTCTTTAGCCTATGTACAACTATGCCAGTAGGATAAACCTCTCTGTAGCAGTTTTCTAGTTTCTGAGCCTGTACCACAGCCTGTCTTCAAACAACGACTTTCATTGTGACCAAAATGCTGCAGCATCTTCTACAATACTGCTACAGCTGTACTGATGCTAACCTGAGGAATTTTTCTCTAAATCAAGAGATACTTTTAAGTGGATATTGTCTTTAGCTGATTGAGGTCACACACAGATTAAAATTGCATGAATAATGAATGAATGATAAGTGAATAAATAACCCATGGCTCAACTCTTCCAGGTAACTATTCTCATCCACAATTAAATATCAATCCCTGTGTGGTTTTACTGCACCTGGTTTCCTAGAGTGGCTGCTACTAACACATCAGAAAAACAATCCTATCAAAGGCAATGCTGTCCACTATTCCTTTGTCAATCTCTTTACCAGTTTCCCTCACTTTCACTGTCTACTCCCCCAAGTCTGGGGAAAAAGTACTAGAGGTTCATGTTACTATTTCTTGCAGCTATGTGTCTCTCTGAGATGTTCCAGATAAATTGTCAAGGCTTGCAGGACAGGTATCCAAATATCCTGAAAGCTTCTCTTTACCTGTTCAACACTTTGACCTTTGGTCACATACTCGTTGCCAACTTTCACTCTAGGGTGCAGCAAACCCTTAATCAGATCAGAGGAGTTGATTCCCATCAGGTAGGCAGCTTTGTCAGCACCTGGTCAAGAGAGGCAAGATTTCAACTGGTTTTAAACTCCTACATGGAAACATGCCTATCCAAAAAATAAAAAAATTAAGTACATCTATTTCCAAAGAGAAATTGGATAAAGACCTTGGCCTTTTAATGATTGGTGTTAGGTGTGCCTGTATTCTCCCTTGTGGTAGTGGAGGTCACCTAACTACTTTTTACCTCAATTGCTGCAAGAATCACAGTTAAGAAACTCTTCAGATTTAAAGAAAAGAACATATCTCCATACTAGTTGTAGATAGTTTTAAGTGCAAGAGAAAGTAAAGAAGTAAGACCTGGAGACATGAAAGAGAAAGCTAAGGCAGCAACATTTTACAAACATTTAGTGCAAATGGTCTCATAAAGGAAAATTTATCTGTGTTTGTTACCTTCTGCTGAGTAAGGTTTCCCACCACTGAACGAGCTTGCTACAAATAAAGCACTGCACTCCCGGCTGAGCAGGAGCTACTCTGTGCAAGAACAAATAAGCTTCTGCTTCCTCAACTCAGAGCTCAATATGTGGCAGACTGTTGAAAGTGAGGAGTAATTTTAGGTGTTATTCTTACTTTCAGTGCCATCAGCCTCTGCCTGCTCTTCTCTGGGTCTTTGCTTGAATTTCATATTCCCAAAGTGCATGATGGCACCTGTGAGCTTGTAGGAACCAGACTTCTCATCAGGAACAAATCCCAAGATGTCCATGGCTTGCTGTGAAAAGGAAACATAGATGTTTTGTCACTTCCCTACTCAAAAGCAATGGTGTTTTGCAAGCCCCACAATCTACCTTTGCATGGCAGATATTACTACCTTGCCAAGGGGTGTTATCATCCAAAGCAGCCACTGGAACACCCTGAAGACCCAGCAGTGGCTGGGGAACACGGGGGCAGCTCTATTTATCTAGCATTTTATAAATCAAAATTATAGGAACATTGTGCCTATAGGCATTACACAGAGCCATGCTAGATTCAAAAGCATAATAATTTACCAGGCCTTATGCTTCAAAGTCTGAATATCCATTTCTTCTTTCACTTTAATAGTTTCAGTGAAAGGAGTTAGGCTCCTCACAGCCATATTTCTCCTCACATGCACCTGATCTATGCAACCCAAAGTCAAATCCATACAGGCTTACATCTGTTGCCAACAATTCCTCTCCATCATCCAAGTTGTCCACTGTAACTACTCCTTGGGAGCAAAAGTGGTAGTCGTATGGGTTGGTAGATATCAGTAGCATATCTGAAAAAGAACTGTCAAAGTCAAAACTGCCATCCATTCAGGTTAACCTCGAATATGGAAACTGAAAAATCAACTGTGACGTGCATTTCTCTCTGCATAACTGGGTTGTTTTGTTGTGTTTTTTTTTAATACCTGCAGGGCAGCAACCAACTCTGTTATTCTACTGTTCTAGTCTGAAGATGAAGATTTAGAGAAAGTGTGAATAAGCATGTATTGCAGTATATTGAGTTCATAATTTTCTGTTTAGCCCTACTTTCAGCCTTGCATACCTGAAGGGCTAAAAATACCACCTAAGTAGACTGAAGTATGATCCAAGACAGGAAGAATGGGCATAGTTCCCCCTCTTTTATAATAGAGTCACAAAGTAGTGACTTCCATTACTCTTTGCAGAAGACACTTGGCTTTTGATAAACAGAAGTCTGAATATGATTTGCTTTATCTCTCCTCTTTCCTTTTCCTTCACATCAAAACCCAAAAATACAGAGTTATTTTCTAGAAAACTAGCTGGTTCCAAAACTGCAGGCAGAGTCCTGCTTTCTTAAATTGACAAACAGTTTCACCCACATTCAGCAGATCAAGGTCCGGACTAGATTTCAGTCTTCTATATAAATACACACTTTCTTACATGTCTAAATATGTATGTATGTAAATATATATATCAATATATATTTATATAAAATCTTATTCTCTGTAAGCCTGTCTTACTTTGTTATGTAGTCACTGTTATACAATCATTTAATCTACATTTATGCTTGTCTATAATTATTGATATTTATAGTTATCCATATTTAGATATGTATGTGTTTATATACAAGCACATACATTTTTTTTGTCTACAAAACAGAAGTCCCTATTGGTTTCAGCCTCTTCAAGAGCCTGCAGACATGTTCCTGCTGGCCAGAAAGGTGTGTGCTCTTGCAAAGTATACGGATAGTTTATGAGAAAGAGCATATTTCCCCAGCACAGGGATTCTCACAGGAATCTCAGTGCAAAGCTTTCTTGAAATCTTTTCCGTAATTATCATTAATTAGGCCATGTAAAGCTAAGAGTGTTAGGGACTTGACCACGCACTGTCAAGATAATAAGACTTCAAAAGAGATTATGATTGCTATGGCTTAGTGGGAGTTCAGAGGAGCAATAAAGTGACTCCCCAATGTATTTTATAAAATGCATTCCTTCAGAGCACAAATTGAAGTCAGCAAACCACATCGCTGAAATAACTAGAGAAGGTTTTATTCAAAGCATTAGGAGATGGAAAGCAGAGAGACCTCATCTGCTCTCTGCCCTTCTCCAGCTGGTCTATGGCACCACATTGACCCAGAGGAAGTTTGAAAGGGGTAATCACCACATAATCAGCAGCAGCTTTGAATATTCTCTCCTGCTATACAACATGCTGGGATGCCAGTTTTGTCACTTGGGGCAGAAAGCGGAAACTAGGTTTTCTTCATGGACCTATAAGTAGATCTTCTCATATGTGAAAATCTGGATAATTAAAGTTTTATCATCACAAATGGTTTTGGAGGCATAGCATTTTCCAGATGTTTTGAGACCTTGGATTACACAAATTCAGTGTGACTCTTTTTGCCTTTATAATGCTGTTTTAAAAGTTCTGTCTGAGTCTTATTCCTGTTAGACTAATCTGCAATACCAGAGAAATAGTCTCTGTTGCTGTCCCTGGAACAGCATCTCTAAAAGATTGAATTTGGCAGTGGAACATCAGTTTCATCAAGTGGAAGCATAAAGGCCTTTCTGCACATGGGTTTGCCTCCTTACGTCCATAGCCAATGCCTACTCAGTTGAAGGTTGATCCTTAAAGGATGTGAATCCACATAATGCTTACCAAGTAACTCTGGCTTTTTTCCTGACAGGATTTGGTAGAAGATGTGATAGTCTCTTTCACCGGGCTGCTGGAAAATCACTCGGGATTTCTCCAATAAATCTGGTTGCACAGAGGAAAATTCAGTGAGAAAGGCTTTCAGAGCTTTGAGATGAGCAATTGTATTTTTAAAAAGGAGAGAGTTTGCTGCTTACAAATCTCAATATCAGCAGATGACAGCTTGCCTGTAGTTCCAAAATGGATTCGGATAAATTTACCCTAATTCACAGAGAAGAATATTCTAATTAGTGCATATAGTATACACAGAAGGAAACAAAGGATGCTGCTTGACAGCAATCATTTTATAAAGAAAGAATCAGTTTATACCAACTCCTGGGCTTTGCACAGGCAGATTTTCCATGAGAAATACCAAACAATGATACTGCTCTTTTCCAAGTCTAAATCTGTACATACAGCTATGTAATCTGCTTGTGGAGAAAGGATAGCAGTGTACTTATCTGCCAGGTTAAGATACAGGAAAGCACATGGCTTCCAGTTTCATGATGGAGGTTTACTGTAATGCAGGACTCAGAGCAATAAACCAGGGCATAAGAGACACAGGCTCCTGTTTTTGTCTTCTCCTCATTTGCAGTCCTAACTTATACACAACTACTTATATCAGAAGAGTGCTGTGATTTTACCGTGGCTTTGCCCATTAAATTTGCATATTCATCCATCCCAACTCATAAATATTTAGTAGTTTTCATTTAGTTTCTCGCATTCAAACACATAAGCTTTTAAAAATAATTAATTTCTGTTCCAGCTGACAAGTTCATTATATGACAGTGTAGGTTTCCACAGATGTTCACAACCTCTGACCCTCTCCACCCTTTCCTTTTTTAACTAGATTTGTCAGGGAAATGTGGGCTCCAAACTCAGGCTGTCATCCTCATGCCGTTCCTTTTGGACTTTGGAACCAATGTAACCCAAACGCGGCAGAGGCAGAGCTCCCAAGACAACTGCTCTCCTGCAAGCCTAATGGAAAGGAAGAGAGCCCCAAGGTCCTGCCAGCACGGGGGAACAAGCAGGGGCAGCTTATTGAGCCAAAAATGTAGATGTTATGGATCAGAGGTAGGAGTGCTGCTGCATGTGTGGGTCCTTGAGGGGGAGGATGTGGGAGGGAACTGGGACTGTGGTATATTTCTGATACTAGTGGCAAAGTAGAGCTATTATAGGAGTGGGGAATGACAGGCTAGTGGAAAATATGGTAGGAAAAATAAGGCTATGCAGAGGCAGTCCTAGGGAAGACAGGGCATTGCTGTTCAGATGGGTTCCTAAAATTGGGCTCTTCGTTTGTCTTCTGTTCATTTTAAACAATTATTCAGGCTTGATCTTTCTTTGTTCCTTTTTATTTTTAATCCTTTCAGTAGGTTTGTTGGTTTGGATTTTTTGGTGTTAGATACTACTTAGTTATTCTTCCATTGTGTGGAAATCCAATCATTTTAGTGGGTAAAATGTGAAACTATTTATGAAGAGATTATGACAGATGTTATTAACTGGCCATTGTTGAATAACTCATCACTACATTATGTTACAGACTTACAAAACGTGAAGAATTGTCATTTCTCAGGGTTTTGGCGTTTCCAAAAGCTTCTAGGGCTGGGTTTGCTTGAATAATTTGATCCTCCAAGGTTCCCTAGAAATCAAGATTGAAATAATATTGAGAAACCTACAGGCCACAGACCCAGCTGTCAACTAAAACTAGCCATGCATTCACTTACAGAGTGGAGCCTCTACAGAAAAAATATTTATTTAGCTTCAACCCAGGGCTGGCACAATGTGAATGGCATAACAGAGAGAATGTCAGGCAATTATGAGTACTTAAGAGGCCTTGAACATTCTGCTGCTCCCTACTGTTTTGCTTTGTAAATTTTGTATCTTGTGCCATCTGCATGTGAAAGAAATCACAATATATTCCCATGTTCTGTGGAGTATGGGGGGACATGGGAGTGAATGTGTGTAGGACAGGGGTTATTGAGGGTCGTGACAAGCACGAGAATGCATTAGATTTGAAAGCAGTCCGAGCCTGTAGTATTTGGGATTTTTGGAGATGTGAAAACCTTTAACTGTCACTCACACAGATTTCAGTTTGCTGAAGCGAATGATTTTGTCTGCCTGGGCTCTGGGGATCCTTCACTGGGCGAACCACACAAAGTGAGATCCTGAGGTTTGTGACATATCTGACAGAGCCCAGTACCATTTTTGTGCAGAAAAGCTAAAATAAGAAAGCTGAGACTTACCCCAGTTTTGGTAGCTGGTTGCTGACAAAATAGAAAAAAAGGAGAAAAAAAAAAAAAGAAGGTGAACATTAAGATGAAGAACAATACATAACATAAAGATTAGCAAGGTTAGCTGCCTAGTGGGCACCAACACACCAGCAATACTTTTTGAAAAAGCATGTGTGGATGTTACTTTGCATTCACTGTACATCGTAGTGGTGCAAATAATGGATATTGCAGCTGGCAGATGTTTCATGTAGTTTCTCAGCCCAGGCTGCATTTTATTTTCATTACCATCACCCCTTTTTCCTCCAAATAATCCAAAAGTTGAAGTGCAGCATGATCTTATTTCCTCAAATTTTTCTGTTTACATTTCCACCCTTTTATTCTTTTCATCTGGCACCAATCTCTTTTCTCTGTCCAGTTAGTTGGTATTTTGGTTCATTGGTTTATTCATCTCCTGTGCAAAACCAGGCAGATTTTTAGAGCAGTGGTTAAAAGAAGGAGCTGTGTAGGAGCATCATTGTTCCATAAACACACCAAGTTTTAGACACCACGAGGAGCACCAACCACATTGCATGCAGAAAGCTGGCTCTGGACCACCCAGTCATTTGTTAAGAAAGCCTTGCAAGCCTCAGATGAATGTATGTTGGATTTTGATGATATGAATTATGTGTATAGACTCCAAGCCTGGCTGAAATTTTGTCCTTACAAATAGAGTTCATAGGAATCAGTTAATTCACCACGATAGAGCACTGAGCCTTCAAGTGCAATGAAGCTCATAGTGAATAAGCTCATGGCAACATAAGATAGAAAATAGCATGAATACAGTATTCACTGTAATCTTAGAGAGCAATTTTAAGAAGAACAACCCTTATCCAAACAGAAATACAGAAAAGCCGACTGAATAAAAATATTTTGTCAAAATATTCCTTTTCTTGTGAACAAAAAAAAGCTCTCAACAAAATAGATATTTTGATGAGAAGTTATACTCCTAGTCTTTTTGAAGACTATTTTTCTTGTGAAAAAAATCAAATTACTTAATCTTTACAGTCTTCCCAACTTTTTATTTTAACGTAATCAGAAGCATATTTAGCACACACAAAAACTAAAATTCCTGGGAAAAAAAGCAGAAGCAGCAAGCAGCTGTCCAGAACCAAGAGTGGTTTTTCTGCTGCATTTAGGGCCTGGTGAGTTCAGGTGTGCATTGCCTTTCTATCTTTGGAACAGCATGCTGTCAGTATTGCAGCTTGTGAGGTCAGATGTACACAAGGGAACCTTGGGAGTCTGAAATGAGACAGCCATCAGCAGACTTACATTCTTTTTACCAGTTTCACCCAGGGCTGCTACTGTGGCAAAGTACTGGATGACACGTTTCGTGTTGACAGTCTTGCCAGCACCAGATTCTCCACTAAAGGAAGGAGGAAGATAACACAGGCATTACTCAAAAAGGTGTAGCTCATCCTTTCAGCCCCTGTCCAGCCAGCTCCTCCTTTCAAGGCTGTTCTCCAAGTCCCTGACTGATATTTGCAGCCAGTTGTTCAACTATTTCCGTGGAAATTACACCAAATTGATTGAATAAAAAGGTGAATTCCTATGATACGAGTAACTCTTTCTTCATGTGACTGGACTCAGAAATCCAGTACAAACCCACGCCACTGAACTTCCTTTAAGGGCGTAAAGTTTTTTATTGCAAACTTCCAGACTGAGTATCTGAGGCAGATCTACATACAGCTAATGAGCTAGAAAAAAGAGAGCAAAGCTGCAATAATTTGCCAGCATTACCCAAAACCACATATGAACTGTGTAGAGACATCCCCAAGTCTCCATCTTTCATGCTTGGAGTAAATGATACACGTCATCTTCTCTACCTTGATTGTCTCCCTCTCTTCAGCTGCATCTACACAGCATTCTTAAATATAATTTGCAGCAAGAGCAACTACATTGAAAATAAGGAGTCCTCTGTGACTGAAGAGGGCAGCTGCAGCAAGGCTAACCCTGGAAGAAGCTTCTTCAGCTGTCTACTGAGTTGTTTTCATGCCTACTTGCAGTGAACACAAGATAGGGATCAGAAATGAGCCAAAGTCCATCAAATCCTTAGGGACTCTTTCTCATAGAGCTCAAGTTAACTATCAGATGGCCAAATTGCCAGTTACTTGACCTGAATCAAATTCAAGGAGATTTGGCTGAGATTTCAAGAGGCAACTTATATTTCTTTTCAGGTTTTTTTCTCTTCAAAGTTTCTCACAGCAACAGAGTCTCAAATCAGTTAAAAAAGAAGCACTTACGTGATCAGCATAGACTGATTCTCCCGATCTGTGGAGGGGAAAAAAAAGGAGACAAACTTAATAGGGTGTACAAAATGCTTATTATAATTGCAAATGAGTACTAACTACTCCAAAATCAGCCCTTCAAGGAGAGAATCACATGATGCAGAGATAAGAACTAGTATCACCTAGAGTCACCTCCAGGAGTGCAAGTTGCAGCCCTGCCCTGAATCCTCCTCTCGTGTTTTGTTCAAATAGGTATTAAAGACCTGCCAGTCATACACATTCCCCCGTGTCTGGAAAACTTTAATAAAGAAAGTAATTTCCTGTTGTCAGAATATTTCTTCTCTTACTCCTGGGCGTGTCTTTGCTCACATCTGACCCTCCTGCATTACTAGACCCAACAGAAGTAATTTTGCTGGTTTTTTTCACAGGCCCTTCCTTGCAATGCATAGGTACTCTTCTTCAGCTGGCCATGCTGCTGGAATGAAGCAGGCTGTTCTCCAGGCCTAATGGCCTGATCACAAACAAGCATTTATTAGAACACTTTGCAACCTTAATACTATATTCCAGACATCGTGGCAGAGTACATATTGGGCACCTTTATGAAAGAGCATCTCTTTGCAGCCACACATACATCCCCTCTGCCCAGTGTTTTCTGTCCCCTCACAGCTGAGGCACTTTCTATTTTATTAAAACCAAGTGACAGCAGAATGTGTTCCAGCCAAGTGTCTTTGGAATTTACCCTGATGCCTTTGCAGGACCTGGTGTGAACACACTGCTGCTGCCCTCTGCTGATAAACTCTTTTTTTTTTTTTTCCAGTAACTTGAGGGTCAGGGCGAGAAAATTTCACAGGAAAACCTGAAGTCTGTTGCCACAGGACTGGTGCCCAGAGCCACAGCAGTCAGCGTGACACCAAGCCATGGCAGGTTTGTGCAAGCAAGGTGCCCACAGCACCCTAAAGAGCTGGCCTTCCCTTACCTTTGAATGCATACATCTTACCAGGATTAGAATGAAGAGCCTAAATTGACAGTAAAATTATTTTTGAAGTTAGGAAAATGCAGACCTTTGAGACATAGGCTCATTTCTGTTACCAACTGATGAATTCGCCCAGAGCAGGCAGCTAAATTAGTGCACCTTACAGATAACCCATATGCAGAGATTGCTGTGACCAGAAGTACCATAGGAACAGGCAGGGAAGTTAAAAAAAAAAAAGTACGCATGTATTAAAAGCATCAGCACAGACTGCCAAGCCCTGTTGCTTGTATTTTTACATTTGTTCCACGCTGCAGAAGCTCTCACAAACTCCCAACCAGTACAACCACATCAGCTAATTAAAGCAAAGCCCAGTGTGAAAACGAGCAGCGCCACTTACTACGCAGCATGTCGTGGTACGCGTTATCAGCAATGGAGAAGATGTGGGGAGGAGCCTCTGAGCGCCTCTTGCCTTTGTATGCAGCAACAACCTCTGGCTTGTACACAGGCAACCACTTGTAGGGATTTATAGTCACACAGAATAAACCGGAATAGGTCTAGAGGGGAACAAAAGAGTGGAAAAAAACCCTTTCAGCGAATAAGGAAAAAAGTCATAGATAACCAGGCAGGACGTGGTGTAGCCAGTTTCTGATTTGAGTTTGAATTCTGACTTGAACATCAGTCTTTAACCTGAATTTCTCAAGGTATTGATCTGATAAGTGACTTCCTACTGGCAATTGATACCAAAACTACAGATGTGGAACAGTTTTCCAAAGGGGAAAAAGCGTTTCCGAGATGTCGGCCAGAAACAGAAACATCCCCTTCAGTAAAACAAAGGAGCAACAAATAGACCTATATCTGATTTTCCGCCTTGCTACCCCGCGAGAGTTGTTTCCTCTTTAAAACAGATATTGCAATGGAAAGTTACAGCTCTTCTGTTTGAACACCATTCTTAGAAGGAGAAAAAAAATTCACGTTATTAATGTTGTGTGAGCACTTTGGGGCAATTTCTGTTGGGCATTCAAAGAGAAAACAGCTTCATAATGTAATACAACAAAGATGTGGAGTTTTTTCCAGCTTTTGGAGAAACACGGTTGATAAAAATCTTATCTTTATAGTGTTCTTTGGACTATCTACATGAGTTCACTGAGGCCTCGATATTCTGAGGAAGAATGAGATTTCAGTTGTAATCACAGGGAGGTGGTGTCAGCTGGTAACTTTTCAGGTACTTAGTCCAGCTTGAAGCAAAAATCTACAAAAAAAATGTTGTTACAAGGGCACACTCACTACGTGCACATAGATTAATGAGCTTTATTAAATTCTGAAAGTTTCAGGTGAAATCCTCTTTCCCTAAAAGTAGTATTAGGACCTGCTCCAGAATGGCCTTGGCATGAGTCCTCTGTCCTGTTTTCTGCAAGGAAAAGAATAAACCCCAACCAGAAATTGAATGAAAGCAAGATGACATATTTAACTTTCTACCTATACTGATCTGCAAACAAAGCTGTGCTTTAGGCCATGCATGTCCGTACAGACATTATTAGAGAAATACAGGAAATGTCTGACAATCAAAATTTACATGAGAAAAAATTGAATTTACTCTTTTGATGAACAATAAAAACCAGAGCAGAGATCAGCTGGAAAACTGATAGATTCCTCTGACTGATTTCCAACACAATTGAATGCAGCAAACTGAGAGCAAAATTCTGGCCCTGTAAAATTAGATGCTGCTGAAACTTGTTCTGTTGCTGACAGGAATTATGTTAATGGTGTCATGGGGAAGACACAGAGCAAGAGAAAAGGCCAGAGCAAAACAAGACAGATGTTAGCACTGAAAATGAAGGGAGTATAACTACTGAACTACGATATGAAGGCTCATATCTTAAAGAAGCTGTGCGTGGAAAGAACTCTAAGCTTGAGGCATTGTTTCTTAACAAAGAAATCTCCATGGCTGGTGTTGACAGGGATTAGTATTAGAAGATGAAAAATAAACTGTGTCTCCCCAATGCCTTGATTGAACGAAGTATGTCCCACATCACCCCTTTCCCAGGCAAGCAAGCAAAACCAAAGAACTATCTTATTCATTTGGTTTTGCATGCCTGCATTCACATGCATTCCAGCTTCAAGGAACTTCTTGCAAAGATGAGCAAGACCCTCAGTTTTGCGACTTATCAAAGTTGTAAAATGAATACTAAGAATACAACTCATTCAAACACAAAGTCTGCATTTGAAATGCAAGTTGATAAATACACCCTGTATTGGCCCTTACATAGATCATCCAGTTGCTGTAGCGCTTTCTCAGGTTGTACAGCACAGACGCCTCGTTCAGATGGGTCAGCATAGACATGTCCTCAATCATGTCAAATTTGGGAGGGTTCATTGTCTGCACGTCATCTTCCTTTATAGTGACGGTCTGCAAAGACAAACATGTGCAGCAACAGTGGAAAACACTTCACACAACCTGTAGGAGAAAACATATTTTTTCCCATGTAGAGGGAAGCCCTTCAGCTCAGTCCATAAATAATATGATTTGTTTACACAGATACCAGAAGAATGGGGAAGGCTGAGGGGACAAAAGTAAGAAGCACGATGATGCGGCTGAGAAAGGAGCCATGAAATTGGGCTACAGCCTAGGTTTTTACCTCTAGGGGCCAAATCAGAACTGGCTGGTTGCAAAACTCCAGTCACAGACCACCCATGGCTGTGTGGTGGCTGGTGCCGCCTACCCACCACCGCATTGCTGGGTTTCCCTTGGTGGCTTTCCATTTGTTATCCCGTCCTGGTGTGACACTGGGGCTGGGGCTTCCCCTTCGCAGCCACTTCCATGAAACAGGCAACTAAGACAGGTAAATTCTGGAGCTTTTGGCGCTGCCAAAAAAGTCACAGATCAGACAAAAACAGTTTTGTACCCTTCCATCCGTTGTCTGCACAGTCACTTTGCCATCGCTGGCTTCTGTAATTTCAGCTTCAACATAAGCTTTCTTTTCATCAGGAATCCAACATTTCTTCTTCCCTGTCAGATTAAGGAGACAGAGGGTTCACAGCCTTTCATCAAACAGTAACACCATGCCTAGCTAAGTGAGATTGCTGAGTTACTTTTTCTGCACAAGTGGCACAAAACCTCAGGGATCGCAGCAGATTGACAGTGCTGGGAAGCTGCCTGATGAAGCAGAAGGAGTAGGGCTCCCAAATGTTGCCTCCCTTTGAAGCTACCGTTCAGCTTCCTGTAGATCCTTCCAACACAAGGTGTCAAAATATTTCACAAATGCTGGCTAAGCCTCAGCCTCCATGGGAAATCCATAGTCATTATCACCAGTGTGCAGATGGAGGAACTGATATCCAAGCCCAAATTAAGGCGTTTGGTAAAAAGTCACACAGAGAATTTCAAACTGTGCAAGGAATTCAAGGCACACTGTTTGCCTGCCAGCTATCAGATTTAACCTTATTCCTTCGTATTCTTCTGAGGTTTGTGTTGAAAACCAGCAATATTAATGACTCATATTGACTTATGTATATGCCTTTTTAGAATTTGGAGTAGCTGTGCTACACTTCAGGTGTTTAGTTACAGGAACTGTTCAGAGTAGCAAAAGGCTGCAGTTATTGGTACATTTACTCTTACTACTAATCCTCAGGGCCCATATAAACTCATTTAATGAAAAATAAATTGTGATAAACTAAAAGCTAACATCACATTGTCATACAGCCTACAAACCAAATGAGACATCTAGTCAGGCCACAAAATCTCTCATTACTGAAACATCAGTAGCTGGATTTTTTTCCTCTGAAAGTGACAAAGAGATGATCTCTCTTTTAGCAGAACAGTACCAATATACTTTGCTTCCAAATCTAAGTAATTGCTTACTTACAATAGATTATTTTTTACTATTTGACGGGTTTTAATAGCTTTGCAGAATAAAGGTACCAGAATTTGGTTGAACCAGCTATGGCGACAACGGGGGCTTTGCAACCTGCTTTGGTCTGCATTTTATTGACTACATTTGGATGTAACCCTTATCCCTCTTAACCAGCCCCTGGCAGCACAAAGGATATTGCAACTCACCGTCGAAGGCAACAGTCTGAGCCATCATCAGCTCCTTCTCGCTCTTTCGGAGGTAGGGAGCAGCCTCCCCAAACTCTGACATATCGACCATCATCTTGGCAAGGATTCAAGGTGGCACAGCCCACAGAGGAACAAGGAAGGCACCTGGTCTACCAAAGGAAGAGGGGGAAAAAACCCCAAACAAATGTCTATTTTGTGAAGGATCTGAAGCAATATAAAATGCTCAGCACAACAAGGCAGGTGGGTGAGCAAAGTGATGATTTATTTGAATCACAAATACCTAAAACAGATTTGGGGCTATACTGCATCCTTAGCTAAATCCTTCCTTGTCTCAGCTTATTTAAAGCCACCCGCATCTCGAAGGGTTCAAAAACCTTGACATAGGTCACAGTTATCTCCACAGGAGAATTTTATCTCTTCTTCATGGCACAAATGGTGCTTAGGAGTAGGAGGGACCACTTGAAGCTGTGACCACTTGAAGCTGTGATTTTGAGAACCACTTAGCAGGAGCCTCTTCTGGCCCCTTTCAAAATTGTCTGGAGCAGAGGTATGCTTGCTCTCCAGCAGGTCTCTCTGGGTCTGTGCCATTCAGCCCCTTCAAGCACCACTTCAGGAAGGCATTTTCTGGGAAACATGGAATAAGCCTTCACTGCTGCAAACATGTTACTAAAAACAGGACTAACATGGCTCAGGAAGTTCCCGTGCCGGCGCAGCTTCCCAGGTTGCTGTTACCTCTGAATTCACCAGGTATCCCCCTGCAGCACGGCATGGCAGAGGGAAAATGTACCTGCAATATTGTACAAGGGCTTCATTTGGTCTTAGACTCATTTGAGCATATTGGCCCAGCTAAACACCTACACTTGTTTTCTCAAATGAAAAGGCTGTGGTTTTTAGGAGCCTTTTATCATGAAGGTGAGGGCAGGGGATGTGGGTGGCAGCGAGTCTGATTTGCTGCGTTTGTACTGCCATGTAATTCATTTGACTGCTTTGTACTCTTTAAGGTGATCAAACAGATATGTTGGGTTCGTTTGTTTGTTTTACACACACAGACACATGTATATAAACTCCTCATGATGCTGCTCAGAGAACATCTAAAAAAAGTTCCACTGCTATAAGGTGTACATACACAATGTTAGAATTTCAGACGTTTTTTCCCCTCAAAGTCAAGACACTATTTGATTACTCTTCAAAGCTGTGTAAGTGACCCTCAGATATAATCTCTTCCCTTATTTCATTTACTGTGTAATATCCAGAGCAGCTGGACAAATTTTTAAGACCCTTACCAACACAGACACTGTGGTCTTTCAAAATTTAATTCAATGCATTTCTAACAAAATCCTGGTAGGAATAAAAACTCTTTGTCAGCTGAGGCAGGTTTTTTTTAACACATTCCTGCAATGGAACGTAAAGCCCTAAGACAGCAGAGTTGCCAAAGCGTTACATCCAGTCCTCTCCCACTGCTGCAGTACAAGCTTGATACCTTCTGTCTTGTTGCTGTAGAGTAAAACTTTTCTTCTTCAGAACTAGCCTTAATTTTTTGTAGATTTTTAAATAATCTTTTAAACCTTAATCTTTTTAAAGATTAAGGGCCTACAAAAGCACAAGTATTGCCAATTATTTTAACATCATCTGAGCTGACCAAAACTCCCAGCTGGATGAACAACTCAATACCAGCCTGGCAGAGTCTCTTTCTCTCTCTCTCTCTCTCTCTCTCTCTCTCTGTCTCAGCTCTAGTGGAACAGTGAAATTACATCAGTTCATACATTTAAACAGAACAGCGTTAGAGCATGTAGGTGTCATTTCATATTAAATGTGCAAATGCCAGAGGGGCTGCTCCAGTGTTAATCTCTAGGACTCAGGGCAAGTTCTCACAAGTGCTAATACACACAAAAGTGCTCTAAGCCACTTCTGTGCAACCCAGTTCCATTTGCAGACCTCTTAGGGACAGTTACTCAGATATCACCTTCTTATTTCATTTTTTCCCCCTCGTATCCAGGATGAACCACTATAGCAAGTATGTTATGGTGTAAAGCAGCACTATGGCTGAGAATTGTTTTTCCTTAGCAACCTGTGTTCTTGGAATTATGCCAGAGATTGGAGCCCAGGCAATGCACACCTTGTGAGTGCAGGGAATTCAGTGAGGCAAATCCATTGCCAGATACAAGAAATTGGAAATTTTGTTTTGTCATGGACATAGGATTATTTTTAAAGTGCAGAATAATCAGGAAAGACGAGGCTGAAACTTCAATCTGTTCTGGCTAACAACAAAAAGAGCCAGCCCTTTTATATCAGCTGTGGAAGATTCTTGAAAACACCTACTCCCTGTAGAAGGCCAATGTTGCTGCATGAAATTGAATTGTGTGCTCAGGACCACCAATAATTTGATGATACATTCAGACTTGGAAACGAGGGACCTCATCTTTCTCTGCTGTGATGTTGGAAGAGAGACCTAACAGCAGACAGTAATAACATAATAGCAATGATGTCAGGCATCACCTGGCTTTGAAAGGGAGCCCAGTAATTCCCAAAGGTTGTGACTCAGGTTGGATTAAAGAAAGCCTTGGACCAACAAGCTGCTTAAAAATGCAAATCCCATAAGCTATCTTCTCTTGCAGATGATAGAGAAGGCAGAAAAGATGACTTGCAGGTACTTGCTAATCATTTCACCCAGATGCATAATTATAAGGGACCTGACACTTCCCTAAGCAGTTATTCCAGCTGGTTAAATGAATGCACTAATGTTAGAGAAGAAACGTGTACTTGCCATTCTAGC
Source organism: Serilophus lunatus (assembly GCA_013399895.1). Lineage (NCBI taxonomy): Eukaryota > Metazoa > Chordata > Aves > Passeriformes > Eurylaimidae > Serilophus > Serilophus lunatus. The sequence continues at coordinate 554,003 of VXBA01002389.1, read as the reverse complement.
ATTCAAGCAGCATCCTAGGATGACTAACACAGACTAGATGTTTACTGACACTATTACTAGGCCGTATGAAAACCTTAGTCACGTCAAAACCACGGCACGGTGTTAAAGCACAGCACCCGCACTAAAAAGTGAGAGAGGTTGGTACTCACCCTGCAGAGCACACAGAAAGTGTCACGACTCCGCCTGGTCCAGACTTTATATGCCCCTGTCTCAAGGTCACTGGTGATGGCTGTTTAAAGGCATCAGCAGTTTTCCTCCATGCCTATATTTGTCCGCCGGATCCCAGCTGAGGAGACAATGCTTGAGGAGGGGACACGTGTGGCTGTGCCCTGACGAAGGGGGGCAGGAATGTCAGTGGGGAAAGGCCCTCTCCTTTTTGCTGGCTGCCCCTCACCACACCATTCTTGCTCCATGACTTCATGGAAGAAGCTTTTCCTCCTTCAGTGTTTTCACTGGGGCAAGTGTTGCTTTTCCAAGTGCTTCAGAACTTATTTACTATGAGCTTGTGTGTGTGTGTGTGTGTGTGTGTGTGTAAATTAAGGCTATTCAGACATAACTCCGTGGAATATGAAAATCAAAGCTTCTTGCACAAGGGATAAGTGATTACAAAAGGAATTTGGTTACATGAGCCAGACTTCCTCCAGGCTAGTAGGCTAACATATGGGTTCTCACATACCAACCTAGGGCTTTAAATCCCCTTCTTGGGTCCTGGGAGTTTAAAAGCCAGGACTATAGGCTCAAGTTTGGCATATACAGGTATTCCCCAGTTTATGAACAAGGCAAGAGAGTAAACAAAAAAGAAACTATTGATCCTGCCTGGAAAGTGAATCATAGATAATGATTAAAGTAGGCATCAATGTTAGCGAGCATTTTGCTTCAGAAAACAAATTTATGAGATCAAGTTTAGGCAATGTCTGGCCTTCTTATTGTAAACTCATTTTTTCCAGTAAAACAAGCACCATAAGTAACTGAGGTCTCATTTCACTGCGACCCATAAATAGCAAAACAACCGACACAGCCGGATTGATTTGTTTTTTACCAGCATAGATAGATATGTATGTTTCCTTTGGTTCTATCATAAACTGAATATAAAAGCACAAAGGAAAATAAATATTGTGGATAATGTTTGTTGGCCACAAGGGAAGACAATATATTAGAGCTTTATAAAAATGCCAAGGAAGCGAGGAGGGAGCTTATCTACAGCTTCACTGGATGCTTAGATACCCAAAGGAACAAATGGTTTGGTTTGTGACCAGGCAAGAAGGAGAATGCCTGCATACTGAGTCTGCTATTTTTAAAGCTGTTGTCCTGATGACTGGACAGGAACAGGTTGCACAGATAAAGTAGGTTTGTAAGAAATAGGAATTTATGGAAGTGATAGGCTCAAAGGCAGGAGACTGATGTGGCAGGTCTGAGGATCTGAGTGCTTTAGTAACTTGGTATTTTTAGTGTTTGGGGAATGCAGCCAAGAGACAGAGAATCACTACTGCTTTGCCGGAGACACATGCACCTTTAGAAGAGAGCCCTCTGCTAAAGCTAGGGCTGATGCTTTCTGTCCTGGTCTGGATACATCTGTGAAAGGAACCTGTCCTTGAGCTGAACATAAGCAGGCCTCTGTCATGTTCCAGAGCCTGACTGGCTGTCACACTTAAACCAGAATCACTTCCCAGCCTGCTGCTCTAGAGGTGCTTGGTGCCACACAGCAGGGATCTATGTCGATGTCAGATCTAAGTCATCGTTTTTTGCTTTATAGCTTGCAAAAGAGAAAACAGAGATAATGATTTTGGCTGCTTGGGTGGATAATGAGTGACTGTGTAAACTCAAGCAGAAGCTCCTTATCACATAGTTTGAAACATGTTAAATTCAAGCATCACCAGGATTTATGGACACCATTAATCTGCCATGAAGACTGAGAAGATGATTATTTCAATTCATGAGCATATAGCACACTGATACTTTCTCCCTCTTACTCCTCTCTCAGATTGCCAGTAGCTTTGCTTCTAAACACAGTATTCCCATTACCACCTACGTTGCTTAGAAGCCATCTTCTTACAAATATGCTGTTATCACTTATACTTTTTCTGTTCTGCAAGTATTCAGCTTTCATCAGTCCTGCATGAACACTACAATCTTGCTCCCACGCCTCCCTTTTCTTTTTTTGGGGCTGCAAACAATTGTTTCCATAGCTGACTCTAATGCAATTTCAATGCTTGTGTCGCTTAGAAAGGGGCACAGCCAGCACTGTTTTAAATGTGATCAATTTATTTTCCTTGCTAGCCTGATGCAAATTGATACTGCACGTTATTTTTGCCTTTTTGGAATTTATTTGCTTTCTTTAATGAGAAAGAGAAATTGCAGCTAATTTTCCCTAGATTAAATTTGTCACAGCGACAACCAAAGACATTTGTCTCATACAGGGGCTACTTTTAGAAAGGTTAATGCTGGTCACTGTTTCTAGGGAAACTAGGGTCTTTGATAAGGAACCCTTGTGACTAACCTATTTTTAATAACATTACACATTGGAAAGGAATGCAATAACGTTTATCACCTCTAGACACAGATAGTGTCAATATTGTGGTCTTATATGGAAAAGTTGACACCTGAGAGCTGAAAAAGCCCAGTTATGAACCTTCAATTTTCTTAGACAAAAAGATCAACCAGCCAGACTATTCATAATAAAATATGCACTGTAATAACCTGGCACTCCTTAAAAGCAAGATCAATGAGAGAGAAGGATGCCAGTTCATAATACAAATGCTTCTGAGTCAGGATCCTCTGGGCTGCTCCACAAACAAGCAGAAACACTATCCCTCCATAATATCCATCTAAAGAGATTGAGAACCACTGCTTACCTTGGGGCCTTTTTTTGGCCACTGGTCCCTGCTGCCTATAGCAGTCTCTGTTTAAAAGACAAATAGGACAGAGCCAAATTATTTACTCAGATGCTCTTTGAAATAGAAAGTTCATCCATGTGGGAACAGTTTCAGCAGGAGAAAAGTGTTAACATTGTACCCAGCAGAAAAAGCAGGCCTATTCTATACAGGTGAATGTATTTTCTCTAGTGACAAATTGTGGTTTAATTCTTCAAGCTGTTGATAGCCCAAAGAGAAATTGGAGGGGGAGAGAATCTTGGCTCTTCTACATCTCTAAAGGATAAGAAAATTAGCACTAAACAGTACATTGAAAGTGTGTTTATGACAGCTAGATTCCCATTATAAGAATCTAAGATTTTAAAGTTTTTGGAAGCCTTTGTATTCCCCTGGCTGAACTGCATGTGCTCCACCCTGGGCACAAACATCTGCAACCTAAAGAGGTATCGGGACATCTCTTCACGTTCCTTTCAGAATCATCATTTTAAATAGTTTCTCCCAATTGCTTCTTTGCTGACAGCTACTGTGTGGTGTGATAGTAGAAAGGAAATTTAAATTTCTCCGTGGAAAGCATCTGCTTTCAAATATGCCTAGGGAAATAATTTCTAAGCCACCAAAAGTGTTTTAAGTGCTTTTAAACCACTGCAATCTATGATCTATTGCTATCAAAATGCAGACTCCTGAAACCTCTTCCCGTTTTGAACAGCATGAAGTAACTGATGACTGCAGAGCATTAACCCACGAAAACACAAAGAGGAGTGTGGCCGACCTTTCCAGCTTGGCAGCACGGTGGTGTGTGTCCCTCAGCCTCTCATCCCGTGCCAAGTGCACAGCTCTGGGCTGCATTGGCACGCTCCCCTCCTAACCCGGGCTAGGATAATAAACATTTCAGAGCTGTCATTGCTGCCTCTCCCCTGCTGACATTCAATCATTATGGTATCTTAAGAACGTTTAAATAGGTCAGGGCTTTAATGAGAGAGCTTGGCTTCTGGGAGCGAGACTGACAGCGCTTTGAGAGCAGATTAACAGCACTGATAAATCAATCTCAGACTGACTCACAGCCGTAAGAAAAATAGGAAGCTGAAAAGGGAGTCTGGTTAAATAAATGGTCTCAGCTTTCTGGTTCTGGAGATGTACCAGGGAAGAGACAGAAGATTTTTGTTATGTGCCCTCCCACTCTTCCTCCTTTAAAAGCTGACACCCCCTCCACCTCTCTATTAAAAGTTTTCAGTCTTCAATAAACTTGAGCATCCCACCCTGCCTGTCAGGTCAAAGAGCAATGGCATGTTTTCAGAACTACAGTGCGTCATTTTCCCGACTATCACACATCCTAATGACCATTAGCGAGTTGCTTTGTTGTTGTTTTGTTGGTTTTTTTTTCCTCGATAAACTGCTCTGCATTACCTACAACCACTGGAGGAAGGCAGGGAGTTAAAACCACTAATAATGCACGTAGGTAGTTCAAGTTTATCTATTCAGTATTTACTAAAGAAACATTTGTTTGCATAGCACGTCATTAGAACTACTGTAGCTCAGTCACCAATTCTACTAAGCCCTTCTGAAGTTCACAGCAGAAGTGTTTTAGCCTTGATCAATGCCAGCGGGGGGGAAAAAAATATCTAAGTGTTTCTCTAGGGTTTGTATTACACAGTCTGACTTCAAAGACAGGGTACTTCATTAACTTACTTCAGCCTCTTACTCTCTCTGCTCAAGCAGCCTGAAAACCACATTTCCATTTCAATAGGCAGCACTGTCCTAAAATACTCCTAGGCCTTCAGATACAACATATTCTAGCTCCTGGTGCGAAGCTCTGGCAAGACAACTTGCCTTTCCTTGCCTTTTTTGTATTTCAACTTCAAGTATTCAGATCCTGCCCTTCGGGTATGGGCAGAAGCGGATATAGCCCTTGCTGATCGCCCGGCTTTGCTGCTATGGAAGCTTATTTTGCAGATGAGTTGAGGGGGAAGGAAGTAAAATATTCATGTCCTTTTAGGTACAAGAGATTTTTTGATTTTTCAGTTTTTTGCTGCTCTAATTCTACGAGTCATAACCTGATTTTCGGTCAAGGATTGTTTGCTATCTTGTGTTTACCTTATGCCAACTGCAAATTAAACTGTCACTGTGTTTTTTAGGATAATTGGTGAAGAAATTGTCATGGGGGATACTTTATTAACATTGCAAGTGCTGATAGAAGAAACCTGATGTGATTGGCACGACGTTAAATAGCGAGAAAACACTGCAGGAAGAAGATTGTGGGAGTTTTTAAGCACTTGCATTCTGTAAGCAAAGACAAGATATTGCTTCTTCCCAAGCACAGATACACTGAGCTGGTCACCTCCATCAAAAATTCGGCCAGCAAAGCTCCTTGAAAAATTAAGGCCAGTTTTTAAAGCAAATCTCTTTCCAGAGGTATTACCTTCTGCCTGAAAAAGCACAAGTCTGTGCTTCTCACGCGGTCTAATGACTTGATGCTTTTTGTCAGTTGCATTTAAACACCTCCAAAAATGGACACGACACCCTTCTCTCCAGCAGCAATGTTTTGGAGTGACTGGCTGGTGTGTGCATATAAGTGTATATATAGAGAGACGCACATATATATTTATCTCTCTGTGTGTATACCTAAACATATCTACACACATACATATATATAGATTTATAAATATGAAAACAGGCTTATTTTCTAACCTCTCCCCTCCCAGCTGTGATGCTCCACGCTTACATCTCATATTACTTAATGCTAGATAAAACAGACTTTTCCCTTGAAGATCTGCTGAATTGACCCTGTGAATTGCTGCTGTACCACAGCCAAGTTGTGGTAGATTCCACTACTGCTGTGCTCCCTCCTTTCACTATGCCAGGCTCCTGCTACCCCAGCTCAGCACCAGCAAGAAGAAGAGGCTGATGCTAGACCTGAAATCCTGCCACCAGCAAAACCCCTGAAGCGCTTCAGGCTCAGTCTCTTTTCCACAGGGCATTTCTATTTTGCTGGAGAGCACATCATGTCTAACCCCAGGTTATTTTCTGATGTTGCCTAAAAGCTCTTAAGGAAATCTCTGAGACTCAATTTGTGACTTTTAGAAGCCAGGCATTCTTTTGCCCTGAATGATCACAGCTCGCCGGGTGCCCTGGGAATCATTTTGCCAAAGTATACACAGAGGTATCTCCACTACAGCTTACACGTCTGCATTACATGATTATTCATTTTCATTCCCCACATTCCTGTTACATATTCATGACATTTCCCAATACTCATTAGTGCATATACACAGCCTTGTAAGGTCTCCAAGAGGCTTCATCGAGGGTCTCTGGTGGTAGTCTGGAGCCTCTGAAGTTCTTAGTAACTGCCTTATGAGCTTCTTTAAGACAATACTCCTGGTTATACATCAAGCTGGCGTTGCCTGCTTGGCTGCTTCAGCTCCCTTCTTCATTGTTTCCTCACCTTGCTTGGCCGGTTTCTTTAAACTGAGGCACAGTAACTTTCTATGGTACATTCTGCTGCAAAAACTATTAGTTCTTGTTACATCTCAAACTCCTACATCGCTGCAAAGGCACAGCAGGGTGAGATGGGGAAGGGGTGAGCTGCAGCAAATTCCCACTGCTTCAATGCTGTTTGGGGAGGGCAGACATGGGAGTGCTGAGATGTCAGGGGTTACAGGAGAGAGGGTTGGGGAAGCCACAGTAAGAGAAGGCTGTGCTGGACCACACAGAGAAGCACATGGAGCCTATTGGAGAAAGGTTGCACCACATGCCCAGACCAAAACCCACAGGGAGACCGTCAGCAGTATTGGTGAGGCATTGCCTTTGAGGAGGACAACTGACTTTCCCACAGCAGCCAGCATCAGGTGAGATTTCCAGTGAGGCTACAGGCATAGTAACTCCCTTCAGAGTCACATTGGGGCTCCCCAGCAGCTAATTGTGTTTTAACAGAATTGATTTTTTTTCTTTTTGTAATTAAAATACACATTTTGTCTTTACAGGAAAGAAATGAGAAAGGTGATAGAACAAAAAAAAAATATCAGATTCTATGCTTGAGTCTTATTGCACAAAGCCCAAGTACCTGCTCCATATGAAGTTTTAGGCACTTCAATCTCACGCAATGGTCTAGAAATTAAAAGGGAAAGAAGTAAAGAAATAATGTATCTGGTATAATGATGTAAAACTGTAAAAAACACTAAACAAGAATGGAACATATGCTCTGCTTCAGTGAGTGCCTCTGAAGCTTCAAATACCAGTAGCTCAGCATCATGAAAACCCCAAACAGCTCACTTGAGAAGACCATCAGCCTGTTTGAGTAACTTGTTAAATTTTCATCAAAACTCACTCAACAGAAAACCTTGGAATTTGATCGGTCCAGTCTGTCCCACAGTAACTGCTTACCAGCAGGTTCATCTATTCAAACCTTTTCATCAAAAGAGCATTTTGAAATAGTTTTGACTGAAGATCTCTTTACCACCCTGTGAATGTAGATGGTTCCTCATCTCGCCTTAACATGCTGTTCTGCAGATCTGGTGGCTATGTTTTGTCTCTACTAAAAGAGAGAATGGGATATTAACAAGTCCTGTAGTGCAACAAAATAACGTTATTATTTATATAGCTAAAATTTATATAATCTTGTAAAAATCATCCTTGTCATTTTTCTAAGAATCCAAATTTACAGCAGAGGACTAACAGTAAAATTTATCACAGGACTTGAACAAAAATATGAGCTATTTTGGGGTATGAAAATACGCTATAGGGAAAAAAATACCACCCAAAACAAAAGAAGAAAAGAAGGCTTCAGTTTTTAAGTCCAATTACTCTGCCTCTTGCCTGTCAAGATATACTGCTCCTGGTGGAAACTCTGGTCCTTCTTGTACTGCAATTGGCAAACAGGGATTTTTCAGAGCAGAAAAATCTCCCCTCTTGTCCTCACCCAAATGTGCACCAGAACCATAGAGAGGGAATTGCTGAACTAAAGTGCAGATGATTTTCACTGCATTGCCAGAATGATCTGGATACCTACATTCATCCATTAGTGACACACCTTCATACTTCAATATCTGAGAAGTATCCATGTTTAGGAGAAAAAAAAAAAAAAATTAAACCCACTGTGATACAGAAATTACTAACAATCTTTCCAGGAGAGAGAAGCTGACAGGAGCAAGGGTAGGGGCTGCCACTGCCTCCTCTTTGTGGAGTTACAAAGCTGATCCACCTTCAAGATCATGAATGTACTGCTTAGTCCTTCTTTGCTGTTGGACCAGAAAAAAAGCACTAAGCAATAGGGCTGTAAGAATTTGACAGTGCCCTTACCATCTTCTCACAATGGAGTGTCTCTTTCATGCTTACTTGGTTTCAAAAATAGGAATTCTACCTATGTAAGAACAAATGGCAAATCATTTCTTGCCCAACCAGTTTATTCTATTCAAGAATGAGAGGCACAGATTTTAGATATTGTAAATATAAGGAACAATGCAATGTCACTGTTGTTCAAGACAGAATAGGCAGATACATTCAAAGACAGAAGCAATGACTATTATGCTGCAAGTTACATTGCAGAGAAATTTGCTTCATTCTTCATTGGATACACAGACTTGAATTTTAGCTACTCACAGCAATCAGAAAGCTATCCTGAATACACCTGAACTACTTACAGTTCTCTATTGCCACACAGGGAACCTGTGCCTTGTCAAGTAAAAAGCATGTAAACTGGAATATGAGACCAGTTAGTAGAATTTATTTCAATGAGAGAAAGAATCAGAGAGTAGGTGCATAATTCTATTCCCTAGAAATAATAAACCAAATGACATTTAAGACCAAGTCCAACAGTTCTATCCCATACTTATGCAGAGTAGACAGGGCTCACCGATCTGCTTACAAACTTAAAGTACACTTAAAGTTCAAAGAAAAAACACCCAAATACTTCCTTAACCAGAAAGGACAGTCTTTCAGACTATACCTTCAAGGTGTGTTTTAATGAGCATAAGAATGCATGCTTTTGTACATCTTATGGTAGGAGGTTTCAAAATTAAACAGAGCCTTCCACACTGCTCCTAGTCTCCATACCACAGCCTGTTTGTTAGCAGCAACAACGTGTGATATGTCACACGGGGCTCTGCCGAGCTGAGCTCCAGATCCTGAATCACTGATAAAGCTGTGACATGGAAAAAAGGACAGCCCAAGTGCCCTCACAACAGCCAAGCTCTGGGACTCAGCAACGCCTGCCCTAATCCAGCTATCTCCGCTAAGTGTCTCCTACCACCGTTATCAGAACCAGAAGTGAAGAGGTATTAGCAATGGAGAGGTATTTTTGCACTGTGCTCTCTCAGTGGAGAGGATCCCATCTGACTCCAGTTGTCCAGCAGCCACAGCCAAGTGGTGGGAGCTAGTTCTTTGCGAGGACACTCCTGAGGGCTCCAGCCAGCCATGAACGCTGCTCACAATGAGGTGTGTTCAAGGAGAAGCCAAATGACAGTCAGCCATGCCTTAACATAATCATGGCATTTAGTTTTCCTTAGCTTTCTTCCTTTCTAGTCCTACCCTTGCCTGAGGACAAGATGATTTGGGAGTCAGCCTGGCCCGTAATTTCCCTTCACACCTTTCTTGGACCTGAGAAAAGTGCATGGCAGCAGGACCTCATCAGCAGACCTCACTGCTTGTGGCTCCGCATTCACAGACTAAAAGACAGCCAAATATGGGCAAGAAAGAATAATTAGCAGATACTGTTTCAATCTTACTCTTCCTTTATCCATTAATGCCTTCAAAGACACCCCCTTCCTCCCCAAAATAAACCTCTTATTGAAATAACAGGATGGACACTTCACCCTGGTTGTTAGTACAGCCTGACAAAACATACTAAGCACTGAAATGTAATTCATCATTCCCAAGATTCAGCACTTGTCATGTCTATCAGAATTTATTTAGAATTTCTTTATCTTGAATACCAAAAAAGGAATCCTGCACTTGCTAAGAGAGTATCTTCCTAGACATAAAAGATTAAGATGCTTAAAAAAAAGGTGATTTTTTTTCATGAACTGATGATAGGAACAGATCATTAGTATTAAAAATCCAAATACACAGAGAATATACCATCCTCCTACACGAGCGGTATTTGATCAGCCAGTCTAAGTAAATCCAGCCCACTATTTATGTACTCAACTTGAAGAAAAATACTTATTAAGGGCAAAATTACAGTTAGGAATATGACAATGATGCTGCTGTTAGCCTCCAACCAAGCATCACTGATCCAGGAAATTAAGAGATTAGATGAAAAGAAACCAAATTGTATTGAAACAAGAAACATGTATTTAGGATGTCCAAAAAATCTTAATGTTGTGGTATAGCAAGGACAGACTGTGACTAAGGCATCTGTTTGTATTCCTACAAGCCTTTTTAAAGCTGATTCCACCTTTCTCGGTTCTTTGAATGAGTAATCACTAACATCCATTCATTTTATCAGGCTTTTTTTTTTTTCCTTTTTTTTTTTTTTTTCTCCCCTTCAGAAAGTTCCTATTTCAAAATGTCTGGGTGGAGACTGAAAGAGGAGCACCAGCTGCAGCTCCTGCAAAGACTTCTGGCCTTCTGGAAGAGCAGAGCACTGAGGAGCAGAGAGCTATTTTAAGAGCAGAGCTACTGGAGAAGCATAAGACAACCAGCAGTCACCAGCCCCCTTAAGAGGCTCGCACCTACTTTGCATGACTGACGCCTCAGACACAGCAGCTCATTCCACTCAGGTTTGGCTTTTAATGTAGAGTAGAATTGGGTTAGGGCTATTTTATTTTCCTAAAGGGAGAACACATACAAAGAAATACTGTAGAGATCTTACTTTCTGTGTCTTGCCAGCACCAAGTGTTCTCTGTGGTTTTCCCCTCAGTCCCAGCAGCAGGCGAAGTTTTAGTGGTGTGGAGGACATTTCAAGCAGAAACATGCAAGTCACTCAACCATTAAGCCATTTAACCTTTAAAGGCTAAAGCTAAGTGACACAGCTAATCCACTAGTGAAAGTCTGTGTGTGCTCTGTCTCCCCCATAAGAGTGGCATTATTGCCACTACAGAAGGCTGGTAATAAGTTGGATTATCTCCAAACTCATGGTGGACCTATTTAAAAATTTTTAGGCTGTTCTCTATATTTAACATTAAATACACCCATTGCTAATAACTTGGCTTAATTATTAGCTGATTTCTCTATATACATGCAAGCAGAAGATTTCAATTATTTTTAATTATATGGAAAGTTCCAAGTGTCTGTTTTATTCCATTAAGATAATTCAAAACTCTGTAAAATCTGCAAGCGCTTAATTCTTTAAATGACAGTTTTTAATTAATTTGAACTCAGGCTAATTAAAAGATTTGCAAACTGCAACAATCTAGTTCATTTTGAAAAGGCAAGCTTTTACATCTACAGCAAATATGCTCTATTTTCCGTTGAGATTAAAAATTCAGCCCCTATTTTAAGTGCAAAACCCTCTTTAGCCATAACAGTGGAATTAGAAATGACAGCAGGCAATAGAAGTGCTCTATTGGTTTGGCCTCTAAGCTAAAAACCACCTCTTGAGCACACCCAAGTCCACTGCTCTCACTTGCATGAAAATCTGGGCACTAGAGTCAAGGACAAGAGCTTTATCCAGTCTTTGGTGTTAACAGCCTTGGCTTAACTCCTTTACCTAACAAATACTTACCTATTCATGCAGCATAAAGGGGCAACAAATGGCCAGCTCTGACAGTCACCCTGCAACAAAGTGAGGGAATTTTTTTTGCTAGGTACCCCATGGAAACACTTGCTTCAGTGGATAGCTTCCAAAAGGAAAGACAAAAAATTTTACTTTAAATTTGTAACCAACAAAAATAAGCCTGTGGTTATGCTGCAAATCTCTCCCCACCCACAGTTATTTTGCCCTGATCAATTCCAATGTTACTTGACAGAGGGAAAGTGGCTCTGATGACAGTCCCACACATCACTGGCTGCCTAGAAGCTGGATTCCGAAGCCAACAGCTAGGAGTTGTTTTTATCATATTCAGTGGCCCAGGGCCCAGGCCAGTTCAACACCTCCCCCAGTTCCAAGCCAATATCACGATATGCCATTTCCACCCTAGTGGAACAACCTCCCCAGGGACAGAGTAGATGCCCCACTGCTGGAGGGTTTTAAGATGAGATTGGACAAGGTGCTAGACAATGTCATCCAGGGTCCCCTCCCCATGAAAGGATGGACAAGATGGTCTTTCCAGATGCCTTCCTACCTGGGATGTTCTATGATCACTGGGGACACAGAGATGAGGAAACCTTTGTGTAGACCAAAACAAGGGCTTAAGGAGGACAAAGGATTCCACTGTGCACAAATTTTGCTGCTTTCAATCTGCACTTCTTTAAATGCATGAAAGTCATCAAGTCCTTGACTGGCATGAACAAAGTTAGATTTTCATCACGACACCTTCACACAGCTGCTGGCAATGAGCTTCCTTCATACACAAATATAGTTAATATATACAGTGATTGTTGGCTTGATTTCTCCATTTAGTGTGAGTAATGCATATAGCCATAGTAACCAGCTCCTGCCACCGAGTCCTCCTTCTCTCCTGAAGTCAATCCATTTATGCATAGCTCTGTGAAGAGGAGTTTGCATTTCCCCTGGTTGGAGGAGCAGGTGAGGGAGATCTGGCTCTGCAGTTCTGCCATGCACTGCAAACATGACATGGAGTGACCTTGGCTATTGTTCTGCAAGCAGTTTTATAGCATGTCACATGCATCTGTTACCCACTTATCGACCCACTTGAGTCTACATAAACCAGCCAATATTCTCTTTGCTAAACAGGGTTATTAAAAATGCAGCATCAATGTGCAGTACTATCACCAAACAAATTTTCCAGTCAAGATATTAATAGTTTTAAGGTGTTGAAAAACCATTTTCAATGAGTTTGTGGAGTTTCACAGCAAAACAGGCTTGTAGCTACCATTCATATTAAATATGCTTTAGGCAGGAAAAATGCTAATCTGAGGACATTTAGCTTTTAATGCTTTAAAGATATGAGCATGCCAGAGCCTTTAACACAAGATAACAAAATCCAATTTCACTTGCCTAGATCAGCTTTTGTAAGTGTTGCTACTCAAGTACTGAACTCAAGTCCCAAATCTGATCTAAGGTTTATCCCTTTCTAAATGGGTAAAAATAAACACATCCTTTCATGCCCTTTATGGAGACAAAAACATTGCAAAGAAGGAAGAACACGTGTACTGTGAAGAACTGAGCCAAGCAGCAAAGATTACCTCAGAAGGGCATGCAGCAAGTACTACTTTAGTTGTTGAGCTCTTTATAGTAAATAGTGGTGTTTATATAGAAAATATTCAGATGGCATCTTAGACTACATACCTGTTCCTGGAAGAAGAGAAGAATCCCACCTCCTTCCCCAGAAAGCTCTAGAGATTACAGAGGTCTTTGCATAGAGGAACAATATGTAGAGATTAAGAAAAAGCTCAAAGCTATTGTGATATTTCAGTTGCTGAACAGTACCTTACTAAATGAGAGGGAAGCTGGCCATATGCATCAATTATGGAAAACAACTATTTTAGACAGCAGTAAAACAGATTTGACTTAAATTGTTGAGCTGAACTTTACCATGGGCTATGCACAAGTTCAGAAGTTACCAGAGCCCAGCTGGCATCAGTAGCCCACTGAATGCTTGAGCTGTGAGGTGTAACTATCCAAAAAAGAAATTATTGTTTTGTATCAGTGGTATGAATTGTCATTGTTTAGTATTTCAGTCCAGCAGAGTCCACATCCAAGCACATGTTCTTGTTAGATTTTCCTGGGACTGATGATATTTAATAAGTCTGGGAGAAATCCAGGTAAATGTTATCACTGAACAATAGACAAATACCAGACTTCAGGTACCTGATCTAAAATTTTTATCACACTTCAGTGAATGGAAAATACTTTCCAAAGATTAGGACCACTCCTATCTCTCCTCTAATTACTTTATACCTTATGTTCTGAGAAAAAGAAGAGTTTTGGGGAGGTGATGCTGTAGGAGACACTGGTTTCTGTAATACAAGCCCATGCTTCTTAGCTTGTGAGGCAAAAAACAACTCTTACATCCTTGCATGGCTGTAGTGCAGTAGCTCTTTAGATTGCAGACATCACATATGATGGTAGAATTCTTGTACATTTAAATATTTTCCCTCTGAGAGCTACTGACATAAGACATTAGCTTTACCTCAACAGGATATTATTAAGGAAAGATAAAGGATACTTGACAAGCATCACCCACCAGTAAACAGCAAAGTTAACACATGGAGAGCTGTCCCTCAGGACTTGTACTCATTTGGGCTCAGCCAAAAGGCTTTTCATCCTCTCAGAATGGTCCTTTGCCATCCCCCTTACAAGCAGACTTGGTAAGCTACTACAGTTTAGGTGTAGCTTCTATCCTTTCTTCTTGCCAGCTTATGAATAAACATGACAGTATCATCAGGCCTTGAGTAGTCAGATTTATAATAAACAAGGCTTGGGAGCAGGAGGGAAAGAGGGAAGAAAAAATGTCATTTGAGTACTTCAGGCTTCAGAAATAGAACAAAAATTGGAGGCTGTGTGACCTCGCTTCAGCACCTGCGTGCGTAAGTGCTCTGCTTCCAGTGTTGTGATTAGATGCTATTTTTCTCCTGGGGGCTCTGCTTCATTCTGCATGAGAGATAGGTCTGCGTGGGGAGGAAGGCAGAGTCAGGTGGCAGAGGAAACTCTGCTGTCTGCATGTCCCTTTCCACTCTGTTGCAGAAGCTGCCTTCTGTATGAGTCACAAGAGGGAACAGAAAGATGATTTTAAGATTCAAGTAATTGCTTGCTGCATTAGTATGCTGGGAGGCTTCACTACTAAGTACCTATGTGATGGCAAGCAAGCCATTTACACCAAGTTTTAGACAGGCAACCACCATATCTGGTTTAATTTCCTATGTAATCAGAGGCTGAAACCCATGATTTGCACAGAAATGCTGAATGGAAGCACACAAAAGTACTGGAGGTGAGGGCTGCAGCCAAACCAGCCTCTGGAGCTGTGGAAAGCATACCTGTGCACACATGTGTCGAGTGCTGAGTACTAACAAATGGAGGTTTTCAACTTTAGTCATAAGGAGCCCCAAATTAGAAGTTTACCCCAGTGCATCTTCACTCCCTGTTGGTAACATGAAGGTAGTTGCATGCAGACACTGTAACCATATGTACCATACAGAAATGGACGAGTGAGAAAGACTACACATTAGATTTTCCATCTAGCTGTACGGGCTTCACAGATACCAGTGTTGGAGCACTGTCTCAGCAGCAGCAGCAGACTTTGAGCAGTTAAAAGCTGCAGCCCTGTTCTTTTCATGCAGGGAGAGGCAGGAGCAACCTCTATCCTGCCACTCCAGAGCAGAGTAGCCTGTTAACCTGTCTGGGGGAGAACAGTCACCTGGGAGGGGAGCACACATCAGCCAGCCCAAAGACTGTGCAATTTAAGCACACTTCGCCTAAAAATGTGCAGCACTTCAGCCATAGACACCAAACAGAGATGATGCTGTTTTTCAGCATACTCACACACACACACCTCCTCAACAAAAACAACTTCTGCCCTTGCTGAAGTGAAGGTTAAAGGCACAAAAGCATTTACTTGGTCTTTGCAGAACACAAGCAACAGCATGAAACCTCAAACAATATTCTGATGAGCTTTTTGGTGCTGAATAAAACCTCTAAACTGATACTGAAACAAACACAATATCTCTCTGAGATTTCCCATTGCCTTAGAAAGACACAACAAAGAACTTGTATTGATTCACCTCCTCCTGAATCTAAGCAAGAAAATGAAAGGCTTCTTTTAAAATTAGATTCCACTTGCTACATACATGACAAAAATAAACCAAAGATATTTTTCTAAGCTTTAGCCTCAGAAGATAAAAAAACAATTAAGGCATTCAATCAATATGACACATAAGCAAGAAGACATGGCCCCCATCTTCCAAACAAGATTAACTAAAATATATTGTAACTGAGCAGCACTGGATTTCCCCCCCCCCCCCCCCCCGGGGCTTATCAGTAGCCTTTGTGACTTTTTAAATTACAATAGCTTTATATTTCCTTCAAATGTTACAGGACATCCCGGCTGTGCTGTAAAACACAACTGAAATTCAACACTTGAGTATCAGTACAAGCAAATAATACACCCAGATAAATTATTCTGAAGTAAAACTCAGTCAAAACAACAGCTGCTTACTTACAAAATTAGTTTTTAATAACTTAATACAGCATAAAACCCCAAAGCAGACTGTTAGCTCAGTTATTCTGAAGAAAACTGACTAGTACAGTATTGGTGCTCTCATACATAGGGGTAAGTCGAGGAC
Organism: Serilophus lunatus; assembly: GCA_013399895.1. Lineage (NCBI taxonomy): Eukaryota > Metazoa > Chordata > Aves > Passeriformes > Eurylaimidae > Serilophus > Serilophus lunatus. Next base: position 537,798 of record VXBA01002389.1, on the reverse strand, counting down.
TTGCCATCCCTGCTATGTTGGGAGATGCCAGCAGTACAAGGTGCTTGTTCTCCATGCATAGATAACCTTTTCAAAGGAGTACTTGGGCCCAAAGGAACAGGACCCTATGGAATTTAATCAGTGCCTAATTAAGGGACAACTCACAGGCCGGACATAGAACAGAGACTCTGTAATATGAGTCAACCACATGCAAAGAAAACTGCAGTCAACTATGATACCACAGTAGCTTAGCCAAGGAAATCTGGGATTTTTCCCCTCCCATCTTAGGATCTGGTGACACAATCACCCCCTTTCCCAGCATTCTCTCCTTTTCTTATCCCAGAGCATAAGCAGTGTGGGAAATGTCTCAGAAAAAACACCCAAACTATCTCCCATGCTGCAATGAGTAATGTGCAAGCCACCTTCATCACATTTCAGGAACACTGAAGAGTTCATTTTTGATGCAGAGTTTTAGAAGGAAAAGATGTTTTTAAGACCCGCAAACACGCAGTGCTTTCAAAGTCAATCTAAGCAACAAGTGTGCCTTGTCCTTGGCTTGTTCCCTCTTTCTTTAAGGAGAAAGCCCAGAGGTTCATTACCTGCTTTTCCTGAAGTTGTGCAAAGCTTAGCTATTAGCCCAGCAGCTTTGTATTCAGATTTACAACTATGAACATTTGATATGAGGTTGAACACTTCCTATTGCCATTAAGACTCTTTGCCCAGGCTGTGGCCAGTTCTGTCCATGCAGTCCATTTTTCAAGCTAGGCCAGAGCTTGCACTGCAAGACTCAAGTTCAGGGGGAGATGAATCCAGATGCCTTTCCTCTTAGCTAAGTATCTTACTCCCAACACCATCATTTTGGTTTGTTTCCCCAGTCAACACTGAACATTCATCAGGCTGAAGGAGGCAGCAACTGTTGCTGCCCCAACAGTTTTGTTACACTGATTTCCCTGTTTGGTGGTGTCTCCACAAACCTTCTGTTTAGAAGAGAAGATACTGGCAGAAGAACGCAGCGTGCAGTGATGCTCTTACACAATCTCCTGGAAAGATGGGCTAGTGGGGCAAACACCACACAAGTTTTGATAGCAATACACCAGGATTCTGCATGTTCCCAATTCCAAAGACATCTTCAGCAATCAAGCAAACAAAATCTATTGTTATAATCAAAGTATGCAATGTTTGCTCAAAACATAGCTCAAAAATAATGAGTCAGGAAGACAGACTACACACTAGTAGCAACATTAACATACAAGGGATCCGATAACTCTTGAGTTCCCATTTTCAGGCAAAAGCTAATGGCCACAAAAAATTCCCAAACTGAACCTCACCTTCTGGACTCAAATCTGCATTTATAGCCCAGTTAGAAAGCCTTGTAGACGTAAGAGGAGACATGGAGAGTTTCAACTGTAATGCTGAGCATGGAACACACAGAGACTCAGATGTCTCTTCTAATTCCTCTTTACAGGAATCATTCATGCTAAGACAAGACCTTCCAGCTGACCACCAGCATCCAAGACCATCATGTAATCCCAGGACAAAGGATAACATGTCAGAAGGCATGAGCTTGTTCCTTAGGAAGAGTTTAACGTATTGCAGCTATGAGAACCTCAGGCACAGCAGATTCAAACAAGTTGGACATAAAGAGCCGTACTACTTCTTTTCTGTTGTGAAATATACACCCTTTTTGAAACAAGCTTCTTAATTTTTCCAGCAGTGACCAGAACAATCCAGACTGCCATTCAGGAGTTGGGGAAGCACCTTGCCCTGGGTGATCTGGGGCTGCCCAGAACATTTACATCAACAGCTGTACAGCTTTCAGTGTGGCATAATTCAGCCTAACTAGTTACCTCTCATTTCTATGTTCTCCTGGGAGAGGAGCCAATTTAGATTGAACTGGGGATGTAAAGCCAGCAGACTGTTCCAAACTTCATCTGTAGAAGGGAAATTGGTGAGGGATGGAAAGGAAGCATGCTTCAGTGAACAAATCAGTATTTCCAAAGTACCCAGATGGGAATGCATGGGGGAGTTTATTTATATATAAATCAACTTTGCAAGGTTGAAAGCATTTTTTGTGAAATAAGTACTTGCCTAAAAATACTCAATCTTTGGCTGCTGACAATAAACTCTAAGAAAAAGGAGCAGAGAACCTCTTCTTACATCTTCTCAAGAACAATTAAACCCAACCTATAAAGCTGGGTGGCACAATTTCCGTGGAGTTTGTCCAAATTTTGGCATGCACTTATTCCAGAAAAGTGCACTGCTATAGGATTCCTGAAGAACTAGACATGTACCTCTAAATCAAGAAAACTGCAAGCATAAACAAGACATCAGCTCTGACACTTTTGGCACTGCTGAATCTATAGCAAAAATGTTTTTTTTTTCCTTAACTCAGAATTTTATGTTTTGTTTACAGTCATTAAATAAATCCTACTGCTCACTGTGAGCACCAAGTAGTTCCTGAAAAACCTATCCAAGATCATACTAGCTGTTCATTAGATTTCTTGTTCTAAACAGGCCTACTTACCAGCACTCATGCTTAGGATCACTTCCTACAGCAAGGCCATGTTTTCGGTTTGTAAAGCTCAGAAGTCCTACTGTTTGTGCAGGTTAATTAACTTCATCTGAAGCCAAGAAAATTCCATCCAAAGTTTCACAACGTTGGGAGGAAAAGGTTTTTTGCCTACATTAAGCTGCATGTGCTAACACAAATACCACAGCATAGATATTTTGTCCATATTCATAATAATAAGCAAAAGCTCTGCCTTGTTTATAATAGGGATAAGTGTGGGTGGAAGACAAGGGAACTGGTTCAGGAAAAGCTTCACATTCCATCTTTTGTGTAGGCAAGGATGAACAATTGGATTTAATTCAAAAGTCAGAGTACTATTCCTCAGCCTGTTTTATCAAAGAGGTGGGAAAGGCTCCACTAATAAATTCAAACAGCACAAAAGAAAAGCTTCCTAATTTCAATAAAAGAAAGAGACTTCACCAAAGAAAAGCAAGTAGTGGGCACTGCTGCTTGGAATCAGTGGTGAGAGAGGTGGAGAGACAGGGAATCTGTGGAAAGTAAAAGCCTAAAATAAACCACTAGCAGGGAAATAGAAAAAGATCAAAGAATGCAGAATCAAGACTAGAGGGAGTGCTGAGAAGGAAGATAACATTCAATGGGATGGTGAACTGAAGAGCATCAACTCCAAACTCTTTACTGTCTCATCATGCCCAACAGACACCAAAAGCAAACTAGGGAGCATGGAAAACACACACTAGGGAAAAATAAATTGATTTTACAGTGTGATTGAAACAACATACAGAGCCATATAAAACCATGTGCTGAATGGAAAACTTTCTCCAGCTTATGTGTAATAAAGAGCATCTACTTTCAGATAAGAAGTACTACAGTGCTTGATATTGAGACATGAGGATGCTCTGAACTAAGACAGCTCTAAAGTCTCTGCTTGTAAAGCAGGCAATTGACAACCTGCCAACACAGATAATTAAAAATCGACTCCATTGAAGAGCTACTCGTTGTGCTGTGCCAGCTACTCCCTGCACTACATGAGGGAGCCTGTGGGGAAAGAAAAAAGGTCCAATAGCACATCAGATACAGCATGTAACAGGGATGTTAAAACTGCACAGGGAACCTTATTACAGAACTGGTTTGAACACTAATAATATCAAGGTGTCTGAAAGCAAAGCCCTTAAATCAGGGATTTCCCTGCATGATTTAAGTGCAAAAATCTCGAGGTTTTCCTACAGTGAAGGGAGCTGTGTGTTTTGAAGAAAATTTTCAACAGGCATCAATTTATTTGCTAGTTTCTTTAGCCACTATTCTCTGCCATTTGGAAAAAAACTGCCAGGAAAAAACACAGAAATGCTGTCCAAGTACCTCGATGTGTCCATGCATTTATTTGCTATGCAACACAGAGTTCAGCAGCACTTGGCTTAGAACAGCATATTGAAACAGCATATTTTTCCACAGGGGAAAAAAAATAAAATCAATATTTATATAATCTGGATTCTGTCACGAAAATGCCAAAGATTCATTTACCCTTTTCTACAGACATGTAACATATTGCTGCCTCACCCTGGTGAGCAGCTTGGTATTTTTTTGCCTGCCCATTCCAGCACTTGACAATAAAGTCAAACCAGCATTTCTCAGTTTAGTTACTAACTTGCTTGACATTTCCTACTAGAATTCATTTACTTGAGCACTTCCTAGTAGAAAAGGAGGGAAACCCCCCAACCCCCAACATTTACTTACCCTCTCCTCATGACCAAGGGACTTTAAGAGAAATGAGCCAATGTCTGCAAATTTACTTTGACACTAAAAAAAAATCTTAAACTAAATTTCTTAAACACTAAAAATTTCTTAACCAATTAGATTGAAGCAAAAATCTCTGGTTAATGAAGCTCCCTTTCTTAACTGAGTTTGCAAACCTCCAACAAAACCCTTGAATCCAGCAATTCTGATAATTATTTTGTTTTATTGACATTTCTAAGCAATAACTTCATAATTCAAGAAGGCAACCAAACTGCATGGGTTGTGTACAAACCTGGAAGTCATCCCTATAATTTACCTGACTTAATAACACATAAACCACAGGAAACACTGCAACTACTTTGGTTTTTATTCTCTTGGCCTTCCTAGAGACCAGAACAACATCTATTAATCTTATCTGTGGTTGAGTTATATAAAAACTTTATTTCAGTAACAGGTTAAAATAGATATAATTCATCTCTTGTCATGCAATTGCAACAGAATGTACAGGGCTGTACAAACAATCTCAGGTATTTTAAAAGGTAGCCCTTTCAAATTAGAGACAAATAAAGGCAGTGATGCTACAGAGATATTTTTGCCCTCTGGTAATTCTACCAAAATACAGATAATAATGAGATAGTTCTGTTAACTGCTAAAAGACATGTTATTCATGTCACATGTAAATGAAGGACAGGAATGTGTTCTGCCACTCAAAAACATGCATCAAGTCCTAGTATTAGTCTTTTGTATGAAAGGAAATTTTTTAAAAGAAAACAGAATCACTTTAATAGTTACACTACAAACAATATACAAAACCCTGTTGATGTTCAGCAGAAAAGGAAAATGCTGATAATAGCTATCACATACCAGAAAGGATTGCCAAAAAAGTGTAGATCTTTTTAAAAAACAAAGTGTTGTAGTATTGGGAAAGCATTATCTAGTATTTAGGAAATATTTGTACATTCATGTAATGCATTTTCTCATGCCTTCCCTAATTGCTGCTGCTTGCTAAAAGGTCATTCAAATGTGGTGTTTTACTTTCTCAAATTCATTTCTCCTTATAATTAGAAAAGCCTCTGCATATTTTCTACACAAAGCATTTGGACCAATAGGCTGATAGAGACTTCAATGTAACATGTTCTAATTGACAGATTTCATTTTATTTTTTGTTTGTACCTTAGACATCAAAAAGCAAAACTGCACAAGTAATAATGGTATTCAGAAGAGTCAAAATCAACAAGATTAAATAGTAAAAGTGCTTAACTTATGAAGCACACTGATGCCAGACAGCCAAAAGAAGAATAAACAAAGAAAGTTGTCAGCAACTTCCATGTGCTTTATGTTTCTCTATAGATATATTTAGTCACCAGAAGTTGCATTTACCTCACAAAACAGATGATAGTTCTACTGAGACCTATTTACTATACAGTAGCTCCTTTTTTCAGACCAAAGTTTCCACAATTACTAAGTTTTCTTCTCAATCAAATAGTTAGGCTACTTTAACTATAGATATTTTAAAAGCCAGGTCTAAAAATCCTTACATATATTCATACATATGTATAAAACACTAAAATCTTAGACAGAGCCCTACAAGCTGAGGTTCACTGCTTCTGCACTTAACTTTCCACCACTTAGACTGTGAATCATTGCAATCATATTGGAGTGTTTGTTCAGTTCCTCCTTCTGTAGTTTTACAAGCGCTTCTTTTTCTTCCAAGCGTCCTTCCAACTGGGATTTTTGAACTTCCAGAGAAGATGCCTGCAGAAACAAACAGAATGCCATAGCTTCCTCCATTATCCACTGAAAAACATGTACAATACAGTGAAAGCTGAGTGGCCTGGTGGTGAATTTAAGAAAGTTAAAAAAAAAGCTTGGAAATGGAAAACTGCTATTTCAGAAGTCTCTCTCAGCTGTACAACTGGTGCACACAAATGATTGCAGCTACTGCCACACGGCAAGATGTTAGAGACCATGGGAAAGCACCAATCCCCATGTTGTCACTGTCACTTTTAAGCAGCAGAAGTGTTCACAGTTAAGCCATTGACATTTCATTTCAATCCCCATACCAGTAAATATTTACTGAGAACAAGGGAAATATTTGCTATATATGGGATAATATTGCCTGGAGAGATTAGGCTTTTGCTTCCAGGAAATGAAAACACAAATGTATTTGCCAGACTGAACGTTTTGCATTTGCTGATCAGTTTGCATACAAGACGAATCTCTGCCTTGTGAGTTTACAGGGACCTTAATCTGCAGACAAGGACATATAGGTTGCATTAAATTATGGGGGATTTAGTTATTTGGGGTTTGTTTGTTTTTTCTTAAACATCACCCTGTTATCTTGGTATAGCCAAACTTGTTTCTGTTTTGAAAAAAAGGGTTTCTTGGAGACAGAACTAATTTTTATTAGAATTTTAAAGAAAAAAAAATCAAAATCAAGGGCATTTTAATTCATGTATACATACCTCAATTCAGGATGTCAGAAAGGGGGGAAAGTAAACTGATCTACATTTTACAGTAGTCAGAAGTACTGAAGAGGAATGTGCTAGACCCTTTTATTTAACATTATGCCATTTCCTTTCCAAACACTGTGTACTCACACATCATGCCTCATACATCCTCCTTAGAACTTGATCCTGATTTAAGTTCAGTAAGTATACAATTAAAGTTGAATTTGTTCTTGTCCACTACTATATAGACTACTCTACTGTCTTTTCCTACTTTATCACAAAAATACTTATTTGCCAACTCTGTCAGTTAAATGGATATCTATAAATCCAGTCTCTAGAATGCAGGTGTAGAAATTTCCTTACCTTGATACTCAGTTCTTTCCTTGCTTGTTCTGTTTTACTTAATTCCTTTCTGAGAATATCAATAGTTTGTTCCACATCTGTTTTTTCTTTCTGTTGAGTTTTCAGTTTTTCTTCCAGAACTTTAATTTTCTGTTGCGAGGCTTAAGAAAATAAACACATTAAAAGATTAGTTGCCAAACTTAGAAAATACTGCATTGGCCTGGGAAACAAGGTGGGTTTTTTATTAAATTTTTTTTTTTTTAGTCTGCACAGCTGCTAATTGAATTACTGAGTAGTGCCACCTACTGCTATATTTTAGTGATAGCTTCCAGTCATTTTGCAGAAGGGTTAAATTAAGCTCTTCTCATTTGCAGTTCCTACAGAAAGGTTTTAATGGACAGGCTGTAAGATCCTGAAGGGACATAGAATGTTGTGCAGAGATTCAGTGGAATCTGGGTAATCAACTTCATGTATCCTTTCTAAAAAATTAAAACTTGTATTTGTTTCATTCAAATATTAAATTACATACCTGTGGCCAACTAAGATTTACAAGTTGCTTAGTGAGAAATAGCTGCTTATGTAGAATCCATAATAACAACATCTAGTTAGCGTGGTTAGTACTCAAGCTTCAGCGACCTTTAGGTAAGTCACTTACTTTCTATTTTCCCATCTTTCTCCTGTAGCTGTTGCCGCAATTCTTTCTTTTGATCTTCACTTTCTATCAACTGTGCAGCAGTCCTAAAAGTGCAGAGAAATAAATTTTAATGATCAAAGTGAGCTATGCCATCATTTCCCTAAAAAGCTGGAATGATTTTTGTGTAATTTCCTATTACTGTCTGGAGCTTCAAATCAAACCTGTGAATGTGCAGGGTGTGATCACAGATGGATCTAATTTCCTTTCCCCCATCCTCCATGAAATAGGCATTGCCCTTCTCTGATTAAGGTAGAAACTATGGAAAAGATTCACACCTGGAGCTCAAAAAACAGAAACTGTTGCCTTTGATTACAGCTACAAAGCATTCCAAAACACTGACAGAATTGAAACTGTCATTCAACACAAGTCAAAACTCACTGCCATTATAATGGAGGATGATGCTCTAAGTATGTTCCTGAATAGCCAATACCATTAGTGAAGCCTCTTTCAAGTATTATCAATGCAAGGACACCAATGCATAAGAAATCCCACCATTCTGAAATCTTTCTGATTATCACACAATGCTCAAACCCAACCATTCCATAAGATATTGCCATAGCCTATGTATAGGTTTACCCTGACTAGTGAAGTCTGAAGCAATGTTTAGTTTCCACACCCATTTAATAGATAGGTACTGGCATCTATCAGCAGCATAGCTGTAACCTGAGCACTTTACACTCAGTGGAGCCAATTTATTTTTTCCGTGACCAGCTAGCCTAATTTCTAAGGCATATTCTACTTGGCACTTGCCTTGCCTAGATGGCATTTGTCATTCTTGGTTACTTGTTCATCCACTTCCTATCTACCAGTTTCTAAGCTGCAGCCTCTAGCAAGCTGGAGGGAAGTATATTTCTCTGTTTTATTTGTGGCAGTTCAAGAATATCTATACAATAACTGCTCCTCCAACCTGTCTATAACAAGGCTCAGTTTTCACCAGATCAGCTCCCCAGTTACACCAAGCTGCATATTGCACCATGGCCAAAATTATTCAGTAGGAAACTAATGTGTTGGTATGAAAATTTTCTATTTGAGTCAGAACTTGAGGCAGCGATTTGGGCTGCTCTGATTATTGACAAGGCAAGAGCCTGGAAGGACGAAGTGAACTTTGCAAGAAAAGCCAAGAATAGCATTTTGTTTCTAAACTGAATACAAAGCCTGTCTATGAGCAGATATCTTCTGAAAAGTTTTGTATTAAATAAAATCTGTCAAAGATGAGCCCTATATTCCCTTAGTTACATTAGTGAAAGATATATCAGACCTCTATTTTAAGCCATCAAAAAGGCAAAATCATAATTAGTCCTCAAGAAGACCTAAGTAATGCTAGTTTTATGGCTGAAGAATGATGTTTTATACTGCAGACAGAAGACCAACTGTCAGTATTTCTAATCTAATTTCCAAATGTGTTAGTTTAGTGGTGTTGGTTGTTTTTTCTTCTGACCTGATAACATTAAGAAAAAAACTTGTAGGCTAAGGGAGAATACATAGAAATTTTTGGGTAATAAAAGCACCTAAAAATTCAACCATCACCAAACTGGCTGCTCCCAACTCCCACAAATGCACCCAAGAATTGGGTCATCTTTCTCTTCATACTATTGCTGAAGTTTGTGGGTGTTCCCTCACCACCTTCAACCAATAAAGGAGCAAACAGAATGAACTACCAAAGTCACTCTCTACTACAGATTCTGATCTAACATAAGCATACAAAGCATCTTTGGCTTCCTCTGACTTCACTTCTCAGAGCACAGTTCTTCACTTCTTAAAGCATAGCTGAAAAATTGAGACTAACGTGCTATTTATTTTTACTGTTTAATTAGCTTTAAATAGACTGGACTGAACTTACCTGTCATTCTGCTGCTGGAGTGATTCATTTAGTTTCTTCATTGCTTCCATTTGTTTATTTAGTGAACTGCATGTAATCTGTAGATCTTTATATTGTCTTTCAGTTGTTTCATACCTGCAAATGAAGTATAATTGCTTGTGAAGAGCTTTTACTTTAATAGCTTGTCAAAAAAAATACTTATCTCTGCAATTACCACACTCAAGCTACAAGCAAGGTGTTTTGGGAAAGGGGGGTGTTCAGCTGATGATTTTTTTGGTGGTAGTTGCCTGTTTATGTGCTAAATTTTTTTTTTAATGAACATACTTAGATTCATATGATCATTTAGGTTGGCAAAGAGCCTTAAGTTCACTGAATCAAACCTTTCACCTAGCATTGCCAAGACCACCATGTCCCTAAATGTCTTTTAGATACCTCTAGGGATGGTGACTCAGCCTTCCCTGGGCAGCCTGTTCCAGTGCTTGACTTGAAAGAAGAAAACAAGCAAACAAGCCAATCTTCAGTGGATCTCGTAGAGATGTCCTTAATTATTAATGATCAGGAAGAAAACTTCCTCCAGCAGAAAACTTAGGAACTTACAAAACATAAAAACACCTTACAGATTAGCTCTTTGCAAATTCCTAGTTTGTGGGTATCAGTCATGTTTTAAGGGACCCTGTGAGTCAGTTTATGACTTCCAGTTGTCTCATGGTGCTAAAAACTGAACATACTGAAACAATGCAAAGTGTATTTAATGCAGGCTTATGAGGCAGATCTCATGCTCTAAGCAAACATTTTCCTACTTTCCTACCATAAGGCAAATTCTCTTCCCTGATGTCTGATTGTTTTTAAGGGACAGTATGTTTGAAGTATGCAAGTATTTGCTTTATAAACACATTGTGAGGATCAGAAAGTTTTTATTCCTGCTTTGGAGAATTTAAAACCTCAGACTGACTTGATTTATTTCACATGAATTAGTCAAATATATGTTAACAAGTGTATGGCTGCATATAATTTAGGCAAAATTGGAGGCACTTCCACAATGTCCATATTAGACATTTAATCAAGAAATTTCAAAGTTTTACACATTTTTCTCCCTCACTGACTCTTTTATTTGCAGCAATATGCCTTCAAAATTGTCTAATATAATGCCTGCTCCTGTTATTAAGCAAGAAGTTTGCCCTCAGTTTTATCAGCTTCTTTGCCTTGCTGACATCTAGTGACAAGATCAGCTCACTCGAGTTGAAAAGTCAGAGCTTTTTTATGCCTCTATTCTTCCAAAGCACATTCTATTTTCATAAACAGTTTCTATCTTTTTGTACTCCTGTGTCTCACGTGTCATTTTTTAAAAATTTGAAGATTTTCAGAAATAATGGTTATAAATAATTCAGAGCACACGAGGTGCCTCCTTGCTCCCTATTTCACTTTTACCTAATTTCAGTCAAATTTGCTACAGAATTGATCAAAGATCCAAAGCTCTACCTTATGCAGACATAGTGTTATTGGCTGTTTTTCCACAATATTTGTAGTGTGACATAAAGACAGAATTTAAGATCAAAGGCAGACATCAAGGTATAATGCTAACAGAAACTGAGCATTGTTAATGCTCTGTCTCTTACAGAACAATGTTCCCTTTTATCCAAGGATCTTGCTATTTCCTAAACTGGACTTTCAACATCTACAACTTCCCATTCCATTGTGAGCTGAATGTTAAATTTATGTTAATAAATGTTAACTACGATAAATTCAGTATAGTAAATTCGTGAATGATTTAAGCTCACCTTATTGACAAGCCTTCAGAAGAAAGGAAAAACAACAAACTTTTCACTTAAAAACATGACTTAATATGTAGCATTGCTCTTCTACTGTGCTTAACCCAATAAATGGCATCATCACTCTTTAAATGCAAAGCGTTTGTTTAGAGACTTTACAGGTCTTACCTCTGGAGAAGATCAACAGAGGATTTTTTCAGTATTTCATGTTCTTCAGCAACTGTCTGCAATTTCCTGTTGTGTTGAAAGAGCTGCTCAATATCAGTTTGTGCTTTTTCAGACTCTACCTGCTGAGCTTTCAGCAAATCATTAAGTTCTTCATTTTTTCGTTCTGCATCCTTCAACATTGCAGCAAGAGTTCTCGCCTTTGAGTGGAAAGAAATCCCACCACGAATAATAACAAAACAAAAAACGACATCCACCATTACAAGGAATGCTGTTTCAGAAGTCACTTTGTAAGAGGTATGTTTCAGGTCATAGATCTAACATAAAAATGCCATCAGCTACATTAACAGTTTCTCTTACCTAATGTTAACTACAAATTAATTTGCCCCCTAAATTCCTTTAGGTCCCTTTACAGACAATGTGAGGGAAGAACAAAGTAAAATATGATACATTTTAGGTATGGATTTAACAATCTGCAGCCCAGTCTTTACTATAACCTTCATAGAATAGAAATTATTCTGACTTTTCAATGCACAACACAAATACATACCCCACAGAATCAAACTTTATTTGAAAGTTCATCTCTGACCAGTGATTAAAAGGCAGAAACAGGAAACATTCTTCATATACCAGGAAATTCTATGGAGAACTATAGTAAATGGCTTTATTAATTTTAAGATTACTAGCATTAAATTATCACTAATGGTTACAGCAAAGGGTAACAATAATGGGTACAGTATGTCAGTTTTGTCGACTTCCTGAAGAAAACAGTGCCAAAGGAATTCAGAAGAAAACAGGATATTAATGATAATTAAGACTGCCCTGACTTGCAAGGGTTAGTTAAAGTTACCCAGATAATTATTATTCTCACCTGAGAGTCCCAGAAGAAAGCTCCTGCTACCTACCTCGGATTCAGCCTGGGCTCTCTGACATCGGTACTGAGCCATCAGCCTGTCAGCCTGAGCCAGAGCTACTGTCTTGGCTTCCAAAAGGTCTTGCAGCCTGGTTTCTTTGGACTGGATGTAGGAAGAACATGTTCCATTAACATTTTCTGAACATACACAGTGCACTGTCCCCATACACATCAGGTTGTACTCACTGCCAGTGCTGACAGCTTCTGCTCATAGACGTCCATCAGGTCAGACATCCTCGCGTCAGCCAATGGCTCCTTCATCTGTGGAAACCTTTTCCAGTTATTGCCACTATAAATTTGTATTTACTTAGACAGGTCAAGCATGCCAAAAGCTTTTTGAATTCTTATTTTCATATCTGAGACTGCTCCAATACATCCACCTGACTCTTGTGGGAAGTTTGTGAGTAATTGAACTAGTTGGGCTTAATAGGACTTATCTGCAGTAGACTATCTGTCCAGCCCTATAAAAAGGTAAAATCATCACTAAGTTTTTTCCCCTTGGTCTAATCTTCGCTGGAGAATTAGCAGTCCCTTCATAGGATGCTTAATGTAATCTGCCTTAATATCAACAGCACAAATGCATATGGCCAAAACTCCTTGTTCACACTCTGTGGCTTTCTCAACAAGCAGATTAACAGAAAAGGCCCTGGAAGTTGTTCTGACAGGATACTATCCAGAACAGAACTTGCTGTGTCAACCCACTGAATAACTAGACAAAATTCACCATATGTGGCACACCAAGTTCTCAGTGTTTATTAAAATATATGCCCAAGTCAAGCGAGAATGCTCCTGTGATTTTGAGATATTTTATCTTAGGCAGTGCTACTGTAACATTCCCTCTGAGCAGCTGTTTGTAGGTACTGATGTATGACCAAGTGCAAACTAAGCCAGTTATTCATACATTGAACACCTGCTGAAAAGCTACCATCTCTGCACCGTTTTAAACCATTATGTAAGATATTTTTCTTGCATATTAACAGTGTAGCTCCAGTTCTCAGATCATTTTTATGTCCCTAAAGTATGAAACAAATAGTTTATTTTCCTACTTGCAAACTTAAAAGATCTAAAAGGACAGAGATGAGCACTCTAAGAAAATCTTCTCTAAGTTCCCTTCATTTTCTCTGTACAGTAATACAATGAAAAGTGTTTTCTTAATTATTTCTTATTCTTAAACATGTGTTTGAGCATCACACAACGTACAGAACACACAGAGAAATGAAGTACTGGATATTTAAAGTGAATGTCTATATTGATTTTTAAAAGCAAGTTCTACTACTTGGACCTTTTAAGAAAATAGTCACTCAACAATTCATCAATAACTTCAAAGCAGCTGTGACAACACTGGAAGCTGCTGCTTTGACTTGTATTAATACAAACAGAGCAATGCACCTACACACTGTCACGTGCAGTCCTGAGAAGGACGATCCATGGGGGCATCCAGTGGAAGAGTAAAAAGTAAGCCAGTGAAGACTCACTTGACCTCTTTCCTTATTATTCTGGCAGCTGACTGGAAGATACTGTGATAGTGGAAGCTGCTCTGGTAGCTCATCAAGTTTCACTTTTATCAGTGACAACACAGAGATGAGAGCTGCAAAGCTAAGGCTGGAGGCAATGCCACTAATGCAGATATCAAGCTGTTACCAAGAAACTTTCTATTCGTTTTCCCAATCTGCATATTGTTCTTTCAAGCCAAAAGAAAATAGAATCAACGATCCATCACAGTTTGAAGCAGCCACAAAGCAGCTAACTTGCTTTGAACAGGAGAGAGGAGATATATTCAGTATCTGACAGGATGGCCCACAAAGCAGCACACGGTGTGTGGTGCCTGTGTGAGTGTCTCATTCATGATGCATGCTGTTGCAGAGGGAAGTAAAAGCTGTCTTCTGAAATAACAATTGTGCCTTTCCAGGAAGGCCACAAAAACGGAACTGCAAATGCTGGAGAGCCAGCTACAGCCAACAAAAGGAAAATGTTGGTAGGTTTAGTCATACAGGAGATGTCCCACACTCTTCTGAAGCAGCAGAGCATCTTTATTTTGTTAGAGGCTATTTCTCAGGAAGAAGGTGGTATATAAATTCTACTAACCTCTAGTCCAGAGTGAAGTTTTTGTACTAATTCCTGAATATTTGAAGCTATGGATTCATCACTTGAAAGATGGGATGAGGAACACCTCACTGAAGTAATGCTGGTCACAGGAGCCTGCATGTGGATTCGTTTTGCTGTGTGCTCTGTTTCTTGTTGTCTGTAGGCATTATTTGCTGCAATGCTTTCACCAAGCCTGTAAAAACATGAAGGCTATTAATGACACAACCTGCTACAAATATCATTGCAAGGGCTGAAAAGAACAATTTCACAACAAAATTAACTTCTCTTTCATGTGAAACAGATTAGAGTCACATTTGCATTATCACAGAATGTTAAGATATGCATCAGAAATGTGCTAAAACGGTCCAAAGATACAGAAAGTAGGAAAAAAAAAGTATCATGGCTAATCTTTAGAGACAGATGCAGAATCTCATGAGAAAAAGCATGGTGCTTTTGGGAAAAACAGATCATGTCTCTTATGAGCCTGTGAAACTGGTTATTTTGCCTGTTATTATTCAACTTAACTAGGTCACTGTTTGTCTCAATGAAGATTGAGAAGGTATTTAGTAATCATTTTTATTGGGCACGAAAATAAGGAGATTGAATCAAGACAAGGCAGAGTGCTCCCAACAAACCTTAGTTTTTCCTTGCCTGCAATTCTATTTTACAATACTATATTGCATACAGCACATTTAATTTTCTAAGTTTTAACCAAAATTTAAGTATGGAGATAGAAGTGCAATCTGTTAAAATTTGTATAGGCAAGTCCAAAGCTTAGAAAAAAGTAATTCCAGCACCTATATTCCAATGTCTGTATGCAATTTGTAGTTGGTATTGTCAAGGCAGCTACTAATGACATGTTTCAAATAAGAAACAATGACAAATGAAGAGAGCTGATTTTAGAGGCAGCAGTTAAAATTTTTTTCCTCTTGAAAAACTCCTTAAGCTAACCCCACCACTTCATTGAAGTACTGCCTCAATTGCTTCCTAAGTGGATAAAGCCTATTTTTAACTTTCATTTATAGACATGTTCTTTGGCTATTCCATTGTACAACTCCAGACATATTTGATTGTACAGCTCCTTCATTCTTCCAGCCAGGCTATTTTTTACTGGCCATTATAAAAATGTTTCCTATATCCACAAAATCATGTAATTACAGAATAATTAAGTTTGAAAGGGACCCATGTACACACCACCTAGTTCAACTCTTCTCTCTAAGCAGGTTACCCAAGACTGGGACTCGTAGTTTTGACTCTCAAAAGATGAAGACTCCACAACTTCTCTGGGCAACATTTTCTAGCTCCTTCACTTGGCACTGTGGAGCCTTGGCAACTGCACACCACCTGCAGGCCACAGGTCCAGCTGCTGCTGGCCCAGCCTCAGTAAGAGGTGCCAAGCACTCCTTGAACCCCAAGACCTCCAGCATGCAAACCTCTGCTGAAACTCCACTTGAGTTGGCACTTTAGCTTCCAAAATTTATTTTGTACCTGTTTTGATGGTTTCACAGACACTCCTCTACTTAAACAGCAGCCCCCTGTTTTTCTCCTGCAGTATCCAGCTAACTAGAGAGGTAGTACTATATAATGGTCATAAAAACAGCATTGATATTTTCAGGGTGAACATAATTT
This sequence comes from Serilophus lunatus, assembly GCA_013399895.1. Taxonomy (NCBI): domain Eukaryota; kingdom Metazoa; phylum Chordata; class Aves; order Passeriformes; family Eurylaimidae; genus Serilophus; species Serilophus lunatus. The sequence goes on along the minus strand of VXBA01002389.1, from coordinate 521,692 downwards.
TAGACTCTTATTACTGTGTTCTCATCATTGGCCTGTTCCTGGGTTATGATGGAAAATAGTAGGCTTTCCTAGGGTATGGGGAGCTTTTAGTTTGTTTTCTAAAGTTCCTATATACACCACTACCTTCACAAACTTTCTCAAAACCAACCAAAAACCACAGCAAGGCAAATTGGCATGATCTGGCTGGGTCATCTTCCTTTACTTTTCACCCCATATAAGGAGCAATTCAATCACCGTTCCTAGTTAAGCTGGTTACATCACTAATCTTTCACTGAAGGTGCTCAAATGCCAAAAAGGCACCTGATCTGGAAGGCCTTTCAAACAATGTCCATTTCTGTTTTTAAAAAGTTCTACTAACAACTGAGGAAGAAGTTTCTGTTTTCTAGGTTGCAAAGACTGTGATAAGACAAAAAAAAAAAAATGTTAAATTTTACTACATCTACAGAAATAAGGACTTGTAACAGAGTTTCTCAATATTTTTCCCTTATTTAGACCAACCTAAATACTACCTGAACCACCACCTGCCTGTATCTTACCCTAATCTGTTCTTTCCTGGAAACTATGCAAAAGGATGAGCAAAGCTTTAAGAACTAAAGAATGACATGTCTGACAAAGTTCAGTGGGGAGGGAAATCTGGGTCAGAATATTAGAAGAACCCTGAGTAGATAGTTCCAAGCACAGACTTCAGACAAATAAATGCTGAGGCCCAAGAGTCAGTCACTACCATGCTGTCTAAGATCTGATGCAAAATGAATGCCATCAGCATCTGGACTGCTTCCTCTGGCCTCCAAGATCACTACTGTCTCATAACTGCACATACAGAAGAAACAGGACAGTTTTTCTCAGGTACCTGTCTCTGATGCCTGAAAATAGTACTCCAAAATACATGAATACCACTTGGCCCATTAAAATGTCAAATTTAACCAGATTCTCACAAAAAATAGACTTACACTATGTCAGGAAAATCTGGTAAAGGTGCAGCCTCAAACAGTACTCTAAGTCCCACTTGGACTTGCTCCCTATGGTTTGATGTTAAAGCAAATGTCAAAGGTGTAATCAAGCGTTGATCCTAAAAAAGACATTTGTTTGGTCAAAACAAGATATGGCAGACAGCAACAAAAAAACCCCCACCAAACACAAACTACCAAAACATCACAGCATCAAGGCCCATGAGCACAGAAATGTTTTATTCAAAACTTAAGACACCTTCTTAAAGTTTGCTCTTCTAAGTTTCTGAGTCTGAAGTCAACGGAAGATAGGTGATTTTAAAAATAGTTGACACTTCTGAGTATTTAAAAACATGTTTTCCCACTAAAGCCAACACAAATGGTAGAGAGACTACTTAATTGCTTCAAGTTTTCAAGTGCTTGATTTTCAACATAAAGGGTCACAAGTTAAAATTTTATAAAGGCTTGTTGAGGGCTGTGAAACTCATTGTTACCCATTAAATTATGTAATTCTCATTCTTGAAAGAAAAGTCTCCAAAACAGCAAGAAGTGTTTGACTGTCTGGATTGGTTTTCCATCTACAAAGTAAACTATTAAGGTACTATCTGACCAATAAGTACCAGAAACTGTTTTGACCATGTCAAGTCCCAAATTAATGTACATATTTAATAGTAACTAACCCCACAAATAATTATAGAGTTGTGATAACTTTTCTCTACTTTGCTACCTTTAAACTGCAGTCCTAATGGAGTCTTAAAAGGATAATTCTTACCAGGCAGCTAAAGTACAATTCACGTGCATTACAGAAATAAATGACTAAAGTAGAAAGCAAACTGCTCTTACTTTAGTAGAATTAACAGTGAAACAACCTTTAACAATTGTGCACTGGGGATTACATTTTCCTGTAAGTTTCGCCACTTCAGAGGTAAGCACACAAAATACTCAGAAATAAAACTGCTGTAGTGCCCTGACACTTTCCTTCAGAGATACATTTCATAAGACACTTTAAAATTTTACCTGCAAAATTTTGTAGAAGCTGACCTCCATGCCAGGCACATCTTGCTTCAATCTGCTCATAAGATCAAGTGTTTTCAAAATAATATCAGCAGCAAGTTTGCTTTGAAACATCCGAGTAGAAAAGTACATTGTAGAAGAAAAAAAATAAAGGGTGACATTTGTCAAATCAGTCCTGACAAATAAATTCAGTCAATTAAAAAATTATTAATGAATACCTTCATAAAGAAATTAAGTACATCTAGCAAGGCAACAATGCCAAATACAGAGATCTCACTGAGTTCCTTGGACATGCTCCCAAAGTTCTCCAGCATGGCAAGGATGGCAACAGTGAAGACCAAACTCATCACTTCCAAGTTTAAAGTGAGGAGGGTTTAATTGTGGGTCTGGGTTTTGGCCGTGTAACTCTAAGTTATATTGACATGCAGGTTAATGACACTGAGCTGAAGGAAAGTATATTCCATTTCCAGTGAAAAAATTCCCCTCTACTAGTGATGTGTTATTTTTGAACTCTGATTGCATAAAATCACAATGAAAAATTAGGTGCCATGAGCAGTTCTGCTAAGCTTCAACTTGGATAAGTGTGAACTGCTGCATGAGGTTTAAGGTCGTTGTTCCACATAAGTGGATCTCCAGCTTATGCCAAAAATCACTGACTGTTTAAACTAGGCTTTACTTGTTAATCTGACCAGCAACATTACTTTCTATTCCCACAAAAATACTAAGTTTGTTTTAATACCAGTATTGATTTATATGCATTTAAATGGTACTTTCAACTACAATATGCTTTTCCATTGGTATCACAACACTCATATAAATTTTAAATAAATATGTGTGCTCACCACATTTTAGAGTCCACTACTCTTGTTCCAAAACCAGTATCAATCCCACTATAAGAAAACTGGTGTTCTATGAGACATGTGCATTGGCTGGCAGTCAGTACCTTTGAGACATGCATTTTCAGTATGTCATCTCTACAGAGCAGTAGACTGAGTTAAGAATAAATTCAATATACTTATGCTTAGGTATTGGCACCAAAAGGCAACATTTTCAATAAAGGACACAAAAGTTAGTGCATCAAAGCATTAAAAATGCTTTTAAAACTTAACTACATAGATCACTTAACTCACAAGCCAAGTAAGCTTCACTTCTCAATTAACACACACACTTGCTTGGAAACACAGCCAAGGGAAGCCACAATAAGATGGGTGGCATAAAGAAACATGTTGAACAAAAGGCAGTGACCAGGCAGCCCCTAGAAGTGAGCTAGCAAAAACATTTCTTCACAGAACTCAGCTCAGATGCAGGACTACACCCTGCAGTCATGTCCTCCTAACTAAATCTACTGTGGACACTAAGGTCTGAATGACAAGTGTAAAACTGTCATTCCACATTTTCCCTTGTTTCACTCATATAAATTTATGCCATTATTTGTGCAGCAACTGCACTTGACTAAGCCAATCAACAGTACCATGCTGCTCAAGAAGGTGGCCACCCAAACTGCCCTTGCAATTTCAACAGAAAACACTCATCTTGGTTTTTGATCTGCTGCTGCCTCTGTACTGCTGAATAGCCACAAGGTTTTATCCTGCACCACTGTATTACAAAACAGTTTCACAGCAATTAGAAAGCTACTTAGTATCTTCCAAGAGGACAGTCTTAAGTAAAACTAGGGCAGTTTTTGTCATTAGGAGGAATTAAAATGCCCCAAGGTGGACATATCTCCTAATATCTTAGAGCAGATCATGGTGGAGGAATAACAAATTAGCTGCCAATAGACACCTAAAAAGGATATTTGTCAGGACATTAATAGCCTTGACCATTCTTTCACACTTTTTCTTCACTAATAGCTCATCCACAATCTGTTCTGGCATCTGAAGGTGATCAAGAAGAACAGGCAGCAAAAGATCCACAAAGTGTTTGGCTGAGACACCGTTCCCACTGTTAATAACGTCCTGTAATAAAGACATTTTATTTTATGTCAATATTTCAAAGTACAGCACGAGGAAGCCAAGCTTACTCTACCCCTTCCTCAACCAGCCTGTGTTCCAGCTTTCCCAGCCTCTTGCTATTTCAGTTTTAAGACAGCTGATCAATATCATACTGGAGGAGAAAATTTAACAGAGAGCACAGAAACAGCAGAAATGTACTCACTTCTGGAAGCCCTAGAAAACAATTCTGATAGTTTTCCATCTACCTCATGACTTCAAGAGCTGCCATATCTTCCACTTACAACACGGACATATTTCTAAAATACAGCACATCTTTATAAGAACACTTGTTTTACAAAGTATGTTTATTCCAGCACAACCTCTTTATAAGGAGGTTCATTTCAGGTATTTTTTTACATGCTGTTTTCCAAGTCAAATTCTAATTAGCTGTTTAAAAACAGCGCTGCCAAGAAGCTCTTTAAGTTCAATTATCAATCTTGGTACCTCAAAAATCTCCTTGAACAGTTGCAATGCTAGAACTGAACAGTCTTCAGAGCCTTCCAATGGCTGGTTCGACAAGTGCACCAATGCAACAGATGGTTCAAGTGCCTTTGAGCGAGGCACAAATCTGGTGTTTGCAGAGACTGGCAGTGCAGATGGTTCCAGTATCGCCTGCCGCAGGGTATGACGCAGTTCTACCACGGAGCAGAAGGCAAGCAGCAGCTCCAGGATCTGTGTGAAGTGAGTAAGAGTTTAAATGCTCTTAAATCAAGGACTTACACAGAAATCGTGACTCCCACAGCACAAGTCTAAAGAGGTTTGCAAGTTCCGTGCAGCTATTCCTGAAGAATAGTTTTGTTTCCTTGAAGCCAAGTCAGCAGCAGAAACACAGTTTGTTAGATTGGGGAAGGCTTGTGCAAATATTCAATGCACTGCTTTCCCCTTCTTTTTTAAAAAGCATGACTGCTGGCCAGTGATTTGGTAAGCAGTAGAAATGCATCTATACCCAGAATGAAGAAAGCTTGTGGAAGTGAAAACATCCTGAGAGATGAACAGATGAACATGTCTCTGGGCATGCCCTGAGAGGAAAGCACTCTGGAAAGTTCTCTGTCAATATGTCTCTCTAAATAAACCAAATAAACAACAACAAAAATCACACAGAGATAAATATTAGCATTTATGATTAACTAGGCTTCAGATCTGTAAAACAGATGCATTCAGCCCAAAAACTTTCATATTTTAGCCCTCAGCAACAGCCAGCCAATGGTTCATTTACAAAGCTGGTAGTGAGACAGGGCTGAATGTAACAGTTCACTGGTTAAACAGATGTGGCACCAATTTGTTCAACTAAGATGAGAACACTTGTTCCTAAATCTTCAAATTAGCATCAGGGTTCCCTGATCACCAGTTGAAGTCTAAATAGTATTAAGTTTGAGTTTTAGAGGGTGAAGTGGGGGTATACACTGCATTTCTGTAGATCCAAAAATTTCCTATTAGCTGAAGAACAAAAGGTGTTTATGTTGGCTTTTTGCTTTTATCTTTGTTGCCTGAAAGCAGAAACACATCATCTGGCAAAAGAATAACCATTACAAATTCAACCTGACAGCCTTCTGAATAACTAGAAAATATAAATTGGTGAATACTCTGGGTCCTGAAACCAATGTATTTCATTATCAAACCTCGTATTAAAGCAATTTACTTATGTTGACAGCAGAGGAACTAGATTAGTTGTACCCTCTTAGCCTGTAAGTGAAAAAGTATAAATACCTTAGATGATGAATCAGGATCCCTTCCATGAAGAAGTTCTAATACTTGACCAAGGCAAGAGGTAAAGTGCTCATATCTACAGCACAAATAGGGGAGAAAAACAAAGTAGAAAAATAAAATTGATATTTCACCACACTGACATTCATACTGAGTGATGAATGTGGGTGCCCTATTCTCCTTCTTAACCCCAAACATTTCAAGTAGGGTGATAGTTTTGATTATGTAATTTCTCTTTGCAATAGAATAAGCTTTAAAAATACTCTAAGAATGAAAACAAATTCCTTAAAATAAGCCAAGATTTTTTTGGTATTTACTGCTTGTTTTAGATGCAAATTCTGCTAGCTGAATTTCAAGAACCACTAGTCAACCTCTCCATAGAGCTGCTCTGTAATGCTCTCCCAGTAAAATCATTATTTCTCACAACTTCTACCATACAATTCCACTTCAGGATGACACAGCAGTGTAAAAGGCAAGATAGCTACTCATCAAGTTGTCTGACTAACAATACTGTCCAGAAGAATTACAGAACACACTATTTTCTTAAGTGACAATGGAAAAAACAGATTTTGAGTTACATTTCTGTGTGAAAGCAGTAACCAACAACCCTTTTAGGTTCAGGTACAGCTGTTATAATCAACTAACAACATTCAAAAGGCATCTAAGGTGGTTTTTTTTTTTCGCCCAATGTTTGGTTCAGAATTCAAATAGCATACAGCAAAGAAACTGAACAAGAGCTTAGGAAAAATATCTTGCACTTTTAGGAAATGAAGCCATACCTGGTAAGATAGTCTGCAACTTTGGGGTTCTTCATAAGATCCATGAGTAGATCAACAGAGTATTTTCTTGTTAGGGTACCATCCCCATTTACAACAATATTGAATATTAGCTGAAATGTCTGATGGATATTTCGAGCATGAAAGAGCTGAAAGGAAGCAAGTTTTATGTATAAGCACATACTTTGCAGGGTCTCTTGCTTACTAAAACTAGCTGGAATTAGAATTTTATTTGGCCAGTGTGGCAATCAGTTTTATCTACAACTTAAGAATAGAACAGACTTCAAAGCATCACTTACTTTTTCTCCTACTTCTTCATTTAGGGTAAGGCTTGATAATACTGAAAGTGCAAACACAACCATAGTCAAACTACTATGGGCCAGGAAACTTATTAAGGTACGATAGAAACTCTTCACATTATTCTAAAGCAAAAAAGGAGAAACACAGGTATTGTAAATCCACCAAATATACAGATTTGACATATTTATAAATAAGCCATGCAAATCATGAATAACACAAAAAAAAGATTAGCATGATAACAGTTCTCCAGCAAATCTATTTTACAGTTCTACCTCACAATAGTGGTGTTGATGTAAATGACCAAAATCAACCAAATTCTCTGTTGAACTTCTATAACAAAAATGAAAGAAAAAAGAAACCCACAACAATGAACCAACCAAGGAAGAATTTCCATCCTTATTTTAAAGACAGATGAGAAAGCCATTTTGCTAACATCTGTAATAGAAAATAATCACTCCCATCCCTCCTCTGCCCAGTGATCAGATTGGACAACAGTGCTTCTTTTTTAACTTTGTCTCTCTTCTAAGGTAAATAGTACGACATTCACTGCTATGTAGATGAATTTCTATTTCTGAATTTAAAAAAAAAATAAAATATTTGCACTCATTTAGGAAGACACAGGAACAAAGTAGTTCAGGTATGTGTGTGTGTTTGAGGATTCAAAGGCCCCAACATGAAGATAAGTGGTATTTTATAGATTTATCTTTTAAAAGGCAAATCTCTTTCCTGGCCAAAGTTAATGCAGCTTACCAAAAATCCAACTACAGTCTTGATGTTTTAACAGCCTTTAGTTTTTCCAAGGAAAAATGCTCACATTTTAAATTCACCTTCCAGCTGCAGAGGACAGTTGCAAAAACCAAATGCATAACACAAGCCAGGGTAAAAATACAGCAATGTAGCAAAGGAAAGAGACTATCCAGCTTCCTGTTCTACTGGTTATTTTCTCCAACATGGGAGAAACAACCACCATCTCTGCAGAACAAGCAGGTCAGGGTTATTCCTGCTGAAAAAAGTGCTTAAGAAATACTAAAGTAATTCCTTGGAATCAAGCAACTCTTGCTTTTAAACCAGAGAATCATGACATAAAAGCAAAACTCTTACCAAAGATTTTATCTGACTCTGAATAGACAAGTTGTGCCGACAGAGATTTGCCAGGAGTCCTAAACATGGTATCGTTAACTCATCTTCAGGGGATTGACTTAAAAGAAAAGTCCAAAGAAGTGTTTGTTAAAGCATCCAGAATTTAATTACAAGAAACTGAAGGGGGAGGAGTAGCAGGGCTGGATGACTTCTAATTTTGTTTTGTGTTTTTGGGAGGAGCTTGTTTATTCACTAGACACCACTCCACTAAGCAAAGCAATGTTCAGTTGTAATCCCCCCACCGTGTGGGCAGCTTTTAACTGGGTACATCTGAAAAAAACTATCTAAAGTATCAGAGATCACTGATATGAAAAGTCATTTATTGCATATACTCCTAATACTCATTAGGCTTCTTACAAGGACACCTGAATAGAGTTTTTATTAATCTAACAAGTCTGCTCCTGGCAACAAGAATGATTTTTCTCCTGTCTCCCAAAGGTGTGGGGGTGGGCTAAGAGGCCAATTAATATTCCATCACCCAAAATCCAACAATCACTGCATTTAACAATCTGTAAAACAGTTTTCAAAGAAGACTCTCTGTTAACTTCAGAGAAATAAATGCCACAGCTCACTCTAGAGACCAACTTAGTACAATATGCCTTCTGAAAGTGTAGACATTCATCTTGCTATTTCCCATAAGAAAACCAAAAACAGACTTACACGTGACGCATTAGAAATGAAATTAATTCATCGATGTTGGTGCCAGCACAAAAGACTGGAATGTTGTAAGTTAGCCTCTGCAGCAACTGAATGCTCTGTGGAAATAAAAAAGCCATTCACATGTCTCTCCTATAGCATCTCACTGAGGAATGTTAGAAAAGCTGAAATCGAAAGGACAAATAACAAGACACCACAACTGAAATAATTTCCAGACTTTCATGTTAACACAACAATTACACCATGTCGTGCTACACTGGTGTGCTTACTAAAAGCCCAGAGATTAGTCAGGTTTTATTTTGACAGAGGAGTTACCTTTTTAGACCATCCAGTTCCCCCTTTCTGCCTCACCAGCCAGTTCTCTGTTCTGACACTGAGAAAGGGGCTTTGTCCTATTGAAAGGTCTAGAAGTCTCATCAAAATCCAAAAAGCACTTTGCAACCTCTTGCAGAAAGGATCACAGGCATTCACTGACAGATGGCACTGACCAGAGGGAAGGAGGCCAGACATGCTCTGCAAACCTTGCACGAAAACAGGCAGGCACAGCTTTCCTTTCAATCCTTCAGTTACCTGTCAAAATATTGCTTGGACAAAATGTCCACTAGGCTTTTGTTATGAACATTAGGAGAAATAACCAAATATTTCAACTGGAAAACAACATTCTGAGCTCTCAAGCAGCAACTTCCCAGGGAGGTGGTGGAGTCACTGCCCCTGGATGTGTTTAAGGACAGGTTGGATGATGAACTTAGTGACATGATTTAGATGGTAGATTGGTGTTGGATAGCTTGTTAAGTTTGGTAAAAGGTTGGACTTGATGATCTCTACAGTCTTTCTGTGTGTAATTATTTAAAAAAGAAGTATTTTTTTTCTTTTGGCTTGTGTGTTGGGTGTTTTTTTTGTAAATTTGAGCAAATAAGAAGCCCAAGAGAGAATATAGAGAACTCTACGCAGTGTTAAAATCCTGTCATACCACCTCATCATCTCTCCCTCACACATTATCTCAGCCAGAGCTTTTGAACGGTTATTATGTGCTTGCAGTATAAGATACATTATGCAACAGTAGCCAAATAGGATGAAGCTGTTACCTGTAGCAAGACGGGGTCGCTAAGGTTGGTAGAAGTGCGGTGAACCACCCCTGCCAGCACGCTGGTCAGGTTGTAGGTGTCCTGCAGAGCTTCTCTGGTCTCGTTGTCTGAAGCTAGATTTTGAGAATTATTACCAATACTGTTGTATTAGCTACCAATCTAAGCAGAAACCAGTTTTTCGAGTATATTTTAAGAATAACTACGAGTAAATCACAGCTCCTATCCACCTGCCTTTCTACCTTATTTTTGAACATAAGGTTAATTGTAACACTAACATTTTTTCTTTAAGATGCTTAGACTCCAAAGGAATGGCCTACCACCTACCTACAAAGTTTTAGTTCTCTGAGGTCTTGAAACCTGCACTTCAAAGTCTTTAAATCTTAAGCAAAACGATCTCAGCTTCTTGCTTCATGCTATGGTGGGCAAGTAGAATAAAATTGTTAACTTGAGAGAGTTACCTAGCAATAGTAAAATAAAAAAAGCAAACAAGTCCTACTTAGGATCTGGTAAAGATGTAGCAAACAAGGATGACAGGTGTAGCAATAATCAGTTGGAGGAGGACTAATTCTTTAAATTTCCCAGACCCAACCTCAGCAACAAATATAAAATTTACAGCAGCTGTTCCAAAACCATAAAAGGAAGCTCAGAGAGGCTAAAACTCCATGAACCCAAGATGATAAACACGTGACCATCCTAAAGAACTTAAGTCTTAAATAACTTGTCATACCCAATGAGAAACCAAGCAGTGAAGGATTTATTTTCCCCATATTTGTACGTTATGCTTTGAGCACAAAGCTCCCAGAACAATGAAGTCCCACTTCTACAAAATGGAAGAATAAAAACCAACAGAGGCATCTCAAGAGACAAGAGGTAGTAGAACCTATTTTGGAACTGAGAAACTTGATGCACACAGGCCCAAGCTACAGGAGAGTCCAAACTGCTGCCCAGCAAACACTCCGGTGGGACAGGGAAACTGAATCCATGACAGTTGTTGATGTAGCACTGCTTGTCCCTGTCTTTGTTTTGAGACAAGTTTCTCAATTCTTTAAAAACTAGTCTTTTCTCCAAAAATAAAGACAATAATTCCTCACCCTACCCAGTGAAGAAACAAGTTCTGACAAGCACAGTCATTGTAATTTCAGTGATGGCTTCAAATCTGCTTCTCAAGGTCATTTAACATCGTTAACAGCTGGCTCAGCCAAGCACCCCACCACAATGAAAAACATTTCATCTTTCACACCTAATGCTTTTGCCAAGACATTCATCACCCACGCCACAGAATCTGCACCTGTCTTATCTCTCTAGCCCAGACAAAAGATAAAAAGCTCAGATGCAAACCTTACCGAGTTGTGACAGCAAAGAAACGACAGACAAGGTCAGAGAAGGGTTTATGTTCGTGTCCTCCAGGAGCTCTACAAGGCAACTGAGACATTCACTTGGTAGGATCTGGTTTGAAGCAAATAACCGTGTGAGCTTCAGTCCAGAGATAACCTGGAGACGGAAGGAGAAAAACAACCTCAATTACTCAACTGCAATGGAGCAATTAACACAGAAGTCAAAGCACAGAGTCGGAATAAATAGATCTTGTCCTGTACAACAAACTGAGAATGTAAGTGCCACTCTAAAAGGGCATTTGTATTCACATCTGCTGGGAGAAAAAAAAAAAAGTTTCCAAAAAAAATCTGTTTTTCATTCCTGTGGATGCGTTCCCTTTACCCTTGGAAATTACCAGGTTTATTTATTTTGAAAGAATAACCCAACAGATTGCTCAACACAAACATTTGGCCACCAGCCTTCAGCTGAGCCCCACGGATTTCTAAAGACACGGACAGAAAGGTGCCACTCCACAGGAAGGAGAAGCAACAACCTAAGTGCTGTTTTGGGAACACTCTGTGCCCAAACCAAAAAAATACAAGCTAAATTCAGGGAACTCTATAGAAAGAGATGCTGAAAGTGCACATCAGTCCAGGCAGACACAGTTTGTATTTCACATAAGAGACACATTAATGTTGGGCTTCAATATTCCCTCTACACTTCCCCACAAGGGACACGGAGAAGAAAGTAAAGCTCGATATTAACTCTCATATAAACGTCTTAGCAATTAAAAAAAATAAATCTGTATTCGAAAGGTGCAGGTTAATTAAGGCAGTCAATGGCCAACCCAAGGGCTGGACACAAGGCTGTACCGCACCCTTAGCAGGAAACACATTTGTTGCAAACTCCAGACACAGACCAGCTCATCCTTCAGACCCTGTTTTTCAAGCTGTGAAAACAAATGATCTCGTGGGTCAGAACTTCAAGAATAAGGAGAAAACAAAGAAGCCCCTCGCGACACACCGCGCGCTCGCCCCGGCGCTCACAAGCGTAACGCACACACCTGTAACCACACTGTACGCAGACAAACACGCAACAAAACATATTAATAAAGGACACCACAGTCGTGGGGGTGGGTGTGTGTATGTGGGGGTGTGTGTGTATGTGGGAGTGTGTGTGTATGTGGGGGTGTGTGTGTAGGGGGGGGTGTGTGTGGGTGTGTGTCCGTGTCCCCCTCCCGGGCCGGGCGGCGCTCCCACCTCCAGGCTGCGCTGCAGGAGCGCGGCGTTGTGCGGTGTCTTGGCGGCGCGGTACTGCGTGGCTGCGAGCAGCAGGCCCTTCATGCAGCCCGGGGCGTCCATGGCGGCGCGGCCCCTCCCGGCCCCGGCCCCGGCCCCGCCCCCGCCCCCGAT
>VXBA01002389.1:478416-509287 GCA_013399895.1 Serilophus lunatus | reverse complement strand
CGGGAGACGCCGCCGCCATCTTGCTTAAGGGAGAGAAGGGCGGGCAGAGAGGGAGGGGAAGGAGGAGCGGGGGAATCCCGGGAATTGCGGGATGCAGGCATCGCGCTCGGGGCTGGCGTGTGGCCGGGGCGGTGGAGACAGAGATTTCCCAAGCGGAGCTGCGTGTGGTGATGGTGGGAGCTGTGATGCCCACCCAGCCCACAGCTCTGCTTCGCCTTGGTGCCGCCTTTCTTACCCGCATCAAGTTTTAACTCTCCCATTGGGATGGGCTTGAGCTCGGCCAGCGGCCCATCCACGGCACCCCTCCGTGCACGGGCTGTTTTCGGCTATTTGAAGTCTGAAAATATGTGTAGGAGCGTGTATGTTGAGCTTTTTTTTTTTTTTCGTTACACTGTTATCAGGACAAACACTGCGATAAAGCAGCGGTGAGTGACCATAGAATTAACGAGGCAGGAAAAGACCTTTAAGATCATCAAGCCCAACCTGTTACCTAACACCATCTCATCAACTAAACCATGACAGTAAGTGCCGTATCAGTCTTTTTTTAAACATTTCCAGGGACGGTGGCTCCACCACGTCCCAGGGCAGCCCATTCCAGTGGGCAGCGCCAGGCTGCTGCAGGCGGGCTGTCCCAGCACAGCAGGTGCTCAGGCTGGTGCCTGTGATAACCAGCTAACACAGGCTGCTCAACCCCGAAAACAGAGACACAACAGTGTACACACTTCTACAGAGCAAGGATTGTTGTTTTTTTTTTTTTCTGTCCAATGGTATAATTTTCCATGGACAACCGCTTTCTTTTCAATTCATCAAGTTTTGGACACATTTTAGTATTTTTGGCAGTGCTAGAGTTAATTAATACCCTTTTTTTTTTGGTCTCCTTTGTGCTGTAAGTAGTGGTTGAACCTGGCAGCAAAAACTGTTAGCACTCTTAAATTCATACAGAATTCCTAGACACTGAAAGATCTAAAATTCGTTTGACAAATAGTGGTGTGAAAGAACCTTAATAGAAAAACATGTAACTAGTATTACCCATTAAAATATACAAATAATTTGTGAAAGATCTGAAAAACACAACTGGTATAAATTCCTTCTCACTGTTTCAAATGGTGAGGGAGTGTGTACTAGGGACTGGGAGAGTCAGGACATACATTCCAGGTTTGCTGCTACTTACAGAGCACCTTCAGACCAAAAATACTTAAAATTGGAGGGAATGTTACAGCAAATTTTTACATTAAAAGAAATCCCAACAGAACACAAACATATGAAAATAAAAGGATATGGTTATACCAACGTATACCAAAGTAAAACTTGCACTCCACTTGTAATCTGTCAGATCCATTCCTCAATATTAAAAGTATTTCAAATCATTTTCATCTTGTTTAATTCTTTATGGCATGGATTTAACACAGCACTTTTGTTTTAACTTGGATTATTCCAAGCTGCAGACTAATATCCCTTGACGTTGCTGAAGTAGCATCCACTTATCTAACAATGAAGTAACGTGAATCATGTGCAAAATGACAGAATTTAGAGGTTTTAAAGCATTTTATGATGCTAGTGGAAATTTTGGCACACATGGTTTTTATCAACACATATTAATTCTGCCATAGCTTACTGCTTTATGCAGATTCATTTCTTGTATTTATATTGCTGCTTTCTAACAGAACGTTCACTCTAAGTCAACATCTTGGACAGCTTGCTGACTAAAAAAACCCAAAAGACACATATGTGGGCACAGATACCTTGTCCCCACATACGTGTTTATATGTATGTATGTGTCTGTTATAAAAAATAATTCTTTTATTGCTGAGCAAAAATGCATAGTAGCTTATATTTGACCTACTGGGAGAAAATACAGCTGCTCTGACAGTTTGCAAAAGCAAGAAACTCATTGTAGAGTTACTGCTCCACAGTGGAAGATGGTCTCTGGCCGATCTGCTGTGCTGTGGCACAGCCTGAGATGGTGTCTTCCCAGATGGGAAGGTGGTGTCAGGTGCACAGTCTTCAGGGTAAGACATCGACATAATCGCCGTCATCAATTTCTGTAAAGTAAAAATAATAAAACCAAAAGAGGATGTTGTCATTTCAAGTGGCTCTTCTGGAAGGCCATGGTAAGTAGGAGGCCCTGGGGCAGGGCAAGTATCAGTAACTCAGTTTGCTCTCTCAGTGTTCTCTTTTAGGCCCCGTGTCCTATGGGCTGGGTTGTCCAGAGTCCCATACAGAGGCAAAGCCTGCATTGCCTTCTCTGAGCCAGCAAGCTCTGTTATAACCAGTTGTACCCATGTGAGACCCTCTTCTTCCTCAGGAACAGTCAATCCATACTTGGTAAATAAGATCAATAGCTGAGATATCTGTGACTATTGCATAACACACCCTTTTCTTCCCTAAATAAACATACTAAGAGAAAAGCCTCTCATCCCAGCTAAGGGAGGAGAGCCTGAAGAAACTCTCTCTCTTACATCTTGTCAGACTTACTATCCTTTCAGAGAAGCCAGGGAAAAGGCAGAAATTGAATGCTTGGGACTCAAAGCTCCACCCTGGAAACATACTGCTCTTCAAGCAACCACCTTCAGACAAGCTGTTCCTAGGCTAGAAAACAAAGTTCAAAAATACCCAACCTCCAGGATCATGATCCAAGTCCTTTGAGGTGTTCCCCTGGTCACACTGGAGTGGTCAGTCCCACATGTGCAGCAAATCCAGCTGCCAGTGCAACGTGAGGGATGGGACAGGAAAATACAGTGCTTGCTTTAGGGAGCACTGTGGTGTTTTGTGTGGTGGCTGTGCTTCAGAGAGATCCATCATGACATTAACCTGAGCTCCCCATGTAAGCACATGTAATAATGCAGTCTGAGGAGGAAGTTTGGAATGCTGTGTGAGTGAAATTTAAACCCAAACTGAATAACAACAATTCCAAAGTAATTTGATTATTCCTAATAGCCTTCATTTCTGTGGACAACCACAAACATTTTGACAGTGAAGTGAAAGGGTTTGTTCTTCTCTCTGTGAGTCCAGACCAGGACACTGTGCATCTTCTAGAAAAATTTCTGTTGCAGACCCAGACAACAAAATATGTATTCCACCTCATTTTTCCCAAAAACATAACCATGATAATACAGTATCTTCCATCTCCCCAGAGTGACAGTGATAAGATACCATAAAAACATTTTCAGAGCAAATGTGGCCTATGCGCTCTCGCCACACTCTGTCAGAGGACACTGAGCAGTCTGGGTTATTTTGCAGCCTGTGGCCTGATGGATGCTGCAGCTGAGCATCACAGAGTAGCAACAGGAAGAATGGCTTTCAGAGGTGTGGGAAGGTTGCTGGCAAGTTACCAATAGTATCTCCAATCATCCTTCCCAAAAATGTTAGGATGACAGGGGCCTATAAAACAGTCTAATACTTTATGAAAACATGCATCTTTATTGTATTCATTTGCATAAATCTGTCAGGTAGAAATATCATAGCCTTGTCTTATACCTGGGACTTACAAGCAGAAGATCAACGAGGCTGAACTCTCTGGTTCCAAATCTGTGATCCTGAGTACAAGTTTATATCCTTACTAATTAGTCACACTTTAAATACAGATCACAACAAATCATAAACTCCCTGGCTTTTTTTTTTTCTTTTTTTTTTTTTTTTTTTTTTCTTCCTTGCCCTCCTCTCCTCCAATCTCAGAAATAACTGAGTTAAGTTTTGATATAAAAATACCTTAGAACGGGGACAATGAATGTCAACTCGCAGTGAAGTGCAAGGGCCTGGCACTTTGGCAGAACCACATTGGGTAAAACTTGTTCTTAGCCCTCCTCAGCCTAGAAGTGTAACCACTCATGAGGGAGTAAGATGTGGGCAACATCAGGATTCTGTATCTCTTACAATTTTAATTTATTAATTTGTAGTGGATGAGGGTAAGTAACCTGTGAGCTAAGAACAACCATTTTCAGTGAATGTATGAGAGAAGGGAGGATGTTAAACTTCTGTCCATGTGAGGGGACATTTAGCAACTATTCACCACAAACCTGCTAATGCTGTCACCTTAAAAAAACCCACAAAGGCAGAGCAAAATTTCTCACCACCATAAATGTTGCCCTTTTCTGAGTTGAACCTCAGGCTTTGTTGTGAGATCTTCTGTTTCTTCACCGGGTAGCGGAGGTTTGTTATTAGTCCTTGATCTGGCTTTTCAAAAGTGTATATTAGGTCCTTTAATGTTCTGAAGATCCTCTCTGGAACACCTTCAGAAGTCTACAAGGGAAGAACAACAAAGTTTGTTTGCAAATGCCTTCAGCATGGAGTCCCCTAAATGAAAGGAATTACAAGTTGCTTCTTATTTACTAAGGAGCTGTTTTGTAAACACATTTGGTAACAGAATATTGTACTGTCCTTAAAAGACAAGGGACACCTGTTTGATGGTATGGTTATGGCACTAAGAGTAACTTCCCACACCATCTTTTTTTTTTTCTTTTTTTCCCAGAAGAACATAAATTTAAGATATTGGTGTAGATGTGTGCTGTAGCAATCCACTACAGCAGAATGTCAAAGAAAGATGGCATCACACAATTCCCTCTGGTCTTAGACCGTAAGTTTAAGGATAACATATTTAGTTCTCACTTAAAATGTTGTATTTAAATAACTATGTGACAAACAGAAGCCAAACTTTTTTCAGCACTGTCAAGCAAAGGACATGTGTGGTGGTAGTGGATGTGTCTGAGGATCCATATGGAAGTTCCCAGCTTTCACTATCATGTAGGAGTTTATTATCTCTCCAGCTTTGTGACTTTCATTATAGACTCTTGAGGCTAATCATGGCAGAAGGCACTCCTAAGTGGGGAATAGCATTCTCACAAACTGCTTTTTAAGTGTGTGTTCATACGATAGGACTGAGCTGCTTCTGTGGCACAGCCCTGCACGATCTGTACGTGGACTTTACAGTGCTGGTGACTTCAGGGCAGGACAGACAGTGGAGCACATCAGTCAGCTCTAATCACAATGAGCATCCTCATTAAAAGTGAATGGGGCTTTGGTTTCACTTAATTTGCTATCTAACAAAGAACCGTGTTTTTTTCTTTGCGTTTTGACATCCTTTATCCTCCATTCAGCCCTGTGTGGACTGGGTGCCACTCCCTCTGTGTACTGAGTCTGGCCGGAATGGAATTAATTTTCTTTGTAGCAGCCTGGATAGTGCTGTGTTCTGAATTTGTAACTAAGGCAGTGTTGATAAAAGAGCCACGTTTTGGCTGTTGCTGAAGAGTGCTTGTGCAGCCTTGAGACTGTTCTCTTTTTCACACTTTGCTTCCCCAGTAAGTAGGTTAAGGATGTGTAGCAATTTGGGAGGAAACATAGAACAGTGGATCTGAATGTGCCAAAGGGCCGTCCCGTGCCATGCCATGCCATGCCATGCTATGCAATGCTATGCCATGCCATGCCATGCCATGCCATGCCGTGCCGTGCTGTGCCATGCCGTGCCGTGCCATGCCATCCATTTGACACTGTGACCAGCAATAAAAGCACAGGGAAAGTGAGGAAGTTCATGGTTATGGCATTTGTCTTCTCATGCAAACATTGTGAGTGCCGAGGCCCTGCTTTTCAGGAGGTCACAGAACAGCCTCTTGATGGGAAGGAGTGACTAAACTCCTTCATTGCTGTGCTTGTGTGCACAACTTTGCTTTACCTATTAAATTGTCTTTTATCTGGCCCAGGAGCTTCTTCACTTTTCCTCTTCATGTTCTCTTCCCCCAACCCTGTCCTGCTAAGGAGGGAAGGGTGTGATTAGCTGTAGGGATGCTTAGCTGCTGGTAGGGGCAAACTACTGCCTGCTCTCCAGAAAGCTCATGGCTGAATGTGGTTTTTATTTCAGTCTATTCTTTCAGTAAGCCAGAAAAATATGACTTAAAATTTTGAAGAACAAAACTCTTCTTTAACATTCTTGGCAAAACTTTGTAAGGAAAAATGGATTTGAAAAAACTAAGTGTCTGAGTTATTACCTGCTGATAAAAATGACAGCAAATGTCACCAGAGTGGCTATAGACCAAAATATTATTTTTTTATCAATAAATCGTTCTTCTTCATAGGAAATTGCATCTTTCATACTAAGACAAAACCACTAATAAGCAATAAATTACAAGCCCATTAAAGCTTGGTGTATCCTCTATGACGTGATTTCTTCATTCCACTTAAAAGCTACTTAATTGTTGGCAGTCCTTTTGGCTGTCTTACTACACATAAGGGAGTGAGCCAGCTTTAGAGAGCTCCTCTCACATTTCCTGGGGATGTAGTAGTCTGATGCAGTAGTCTGCTCTTACACTTATTTTTCCTTGAATAAGTAGCATTATCTGGCATCATTGCTTCACGTGCCTCACAATCACAAAAAATTATAGATTCTTTAAATGAAAAAGATCATTGTGATGCTCCAGACCCCTACAAGATGCAATGGCAGGGCTTTCAAGTAGAAAAAGCTAATTAGGAGCAGGAACAAGTAACAAAAGTGATAGATTTTTCTTCAATGCTATCCAAAAGAAATGGACAAATCAGCAAGCAGCCAGTTAATAAACAACAGATCCAATTAGATTATAAGGAAATTCTACAAAAACAATAGCTACTTTTGAGCTCATATGTAATAATAAGTGTATCATCCAAAAGTCAGAAATTGAGTAGAGAAGAAAGCAAACTTGTGAATATTTTCTATGGTATTGTGTCTATGTATTTTTTAAAAAAATCTATGATGTATGATAGACCAAATGGTCACAGATTAAAATTAAAATGGATCATCTATGGTTTTTTAATCTATGATTTTTAATCTATGTTTTTTTTAGTACAATCTGTAGATATACAATGAGAGTTACTCACCTGTATTCTAAAATATCCTTGGTGTTCCCTGAAGATACGATAAGTGTAGATTTTGTCTTCAAAGCTGTGAAAAACATTGTATACATAATACACCACATTTTTAACGAAGTGTGAGACTGGAGTTATCTGTAAACAGTAGGTAGTTTTAAGGACGTGAGAAGTTTTCCAGTAAAATTTAATGAGACACAGGCAGAAGAGCAAAACAGAATAGAGCCCAGAGACTGCAAAATGAGTGAAGGTTTAATATCTGGAAATACAAAATTACACTAGCTAGGCATTTCCAAGAACTTATGAACTAAATCTAACACACGGACCTTTTTTTGAGCGTAATTTGATTCCACAGACGTAATCTCTCATATATTTTCTTGTCCTCCTCATGTGTGATGCCTCCCTAAACTTCATTTTGCAGATCTGTCACAAGAAAGTTGTTGAATTCTTGGAGAGATGTTAGCAGAAAATGGTGTCCAGTCACCATCACCCAGAAAAGGACTGCTTCTTCTAAGAAAATTGTTCTTCCTTTGCATTTTCTAGGGTCTTAATTATTGTTATTTTTAATAATATGCACGTGTTTGAACACTGAGGCTACTGATGTCTTTGAATGTATTTTGTCAATGGAAATAAAAGCTTTATCAAATACTGCAGGAGCAGCAATTCGAGAGATGAACTGGAAGTTGTGACTGCAATCAAAAAATGAAGCAGAGTTGCAAGAAAACATATACAAATAAGGGAGAGAGTTGGAGACGGGGGGAGCAGTGTTTGAAAACAAAGTCCTTTTAACTGATGTGTGTGTCCATTAGAAGGACTTCAGCACTAGTTATGTGGGTAAATTGATTGAGTTGTTGTGAGAAGGAGAATCGGTGAAAACCTGGCTCAGTGGACTTGCACATAAATGAAGAGTTAATCTGAAAAGAAACTATTTTGTTTTGCAAAAAAAAGTTACCATGGATTGAGACCAGGATAAGGCTTCCAGTTATAGTAGATTTATTTTAATTTAAAGAGATGTATCACAGGGATGCATATTTTGGTTTTTGCCTTCTTGAGATATCTCTGGAAATCCACATGTACCTTGCTTAAGAGAACTTTTTCTTTGAACAGAGACAGAGAAGTCAGGAAAAAAAAAACCAAACAGAAACTGATAATTTTTGAAACTCATCCTTTAATGATCATCTAAATTTTAAAAGGTTACTGTCTGGATATTGTTTAACAACTCTAACTTTTAATAAATAAACATGAAATTACCATTAAAATGGAAACTCCTGTTTCCACATTAACTACTAAATGCTTACCAAGAGCTGGTAATAGGGTACAAATTAGTGAAGTGCCTGGTTGAGGCACGGAGAGATCCACTGTCAGAAAAGCAAGGTGAGAGGAGCTTTTTTTCTGGGAGAATGACACGTTGAACCATAAGGAGAACAGTAGCAAGTGCAGTAGATCTAGACTGAGGACTATCGGAGACCTGGGACAGTTTTAGAGGAAAATGACAATGTGCCCCCAGTTTTCCTCTGACTGGTGAACAATGGCCAGAAAGTCCAGACTCTGAGGCAATTCTCAGCCAATACACTATTACCATCCCACGTGCCATCTGAAGACAAGCCTTGCTTTTTACGTGTGCAAGTCAGCACCTGTTACACCATTGCTGCCATTCTTTCAGTTTAACTATTGCATTTTTCATCTGTTAATGTATGAGTTAGAGTCAAATACACTGAACACTGAAGTTTTTATTAGTTTTTAACCCTAAAAAGCCAGAGGCAAGCTGAAAGTCACATGGTGTTTTATATGCCTGGTCACGTACCACACTGTGACAGACCAAAGCATGTTGGAAAGATATCACAAGTTAAATCTGCTTTGCCCTTAGCCAAAACCCCCCCTAAAAAATCCAAAACCAAACAAAAAAAAATAAAGAAAGAAAGAGGAAGCAACTATGCTGGTGTGGCATTCTTCCTCTGTGTCAGGTTTTACATTTGTCTCTTCTAACATGGTGTGAATGCCCATTCCCTCCCAAACTCATTGCCCTCCCTCACCCCCTATGTTGTCCCATTCCACACCATAGTGAAAGCAGGTTCCTGTAGCTCCCTCCCTGTGGACTCTATTTGTTCATCACTTGCTATTTCTCCCTTCTCCTTGTTCTGTCATTTTGCAGACTTCCTTTATTCTACTTACCAACCCCATAGTACTCCATTTCTCTCTCCCTTTTCCTCCCTTCTCCTTTGATTTGTTTCATAAGAAATGCATTTTTAGTTATTGATAAAAACATTTTCCTGTGTGTTTGAATTAATTAGATGCAGTGTTAAAAATTTTTCGTGTCACGCTCATATGCATCCTCAAGGAGAGTGTAAAACCTCATAGTGTGAACAAAGAAAGGCCTACGTTCTACTTTATAAACTTAATGCATTAGGAACAGATCAATCATATATGAAAAGTATAAAACAGCCTTCTTGAAAGGAAAATAAAGTGCTATTTCCTACAGGAAAAGAAAATAATAAAATTTTAATTGCGGTAATTAAAGTTAAGGACTAGAAGTAGCAATTTTCTATGCTCATCTTGTCAGTGGACTTGTCATATTAACTTTCTGTCTCAGCTTATGTTCTTATATCAGGTAAAATTCCTTTGAAACACAAGGCTAAGCTTTCATCAGAGAGAAATTCTACAAAGAAGAAAGTGTTATGTAACACACCATGAGATTTTTCAGTGTTTCAACAGTGTTAAAATGCTGTTTACTCATCATTACAGAGACAGTTGCTTTGAGTAAGGTTCTTAACATGTTTTGTCAGGCTAAGCTATTTTCTCTGGTCTCCCCTAACTGTCTGAAGAGAAAGATCAGCATCAACTGAATCCAGTTCATTTATTGTGTGTTACATAAAATCTTTTTTGCAAATGCTGCCTTCTCACCACTCACTATAAAGGAAGCCCAAGACAACCAGCATTACTTTAACACATGGACACACCCCTTGGAGTCTGTTGATATCAGAGAAGAACTATTAATGTTAGAGAAGAAAAATGTTGTTTTTGGATTCATATGAAAACTCATTACAAAAATCACTATTGGAGTACTTACAAAACACAGAGACACAAGGCTCCTTCCACGCTCTCGCTCTCTCTTATCAAATAGCTGCCATTCTTTCTTTTCTTGAACAGCAATTCTTCACAGGTTCTTTTTGTTATCTTTCCGTAAAAAAATGGGAACTCCATGGACAAAAGTAAACAAGGTGTATTTTGCCTTTCAAAGCAATTCCAGAGGTATTCAGAAGTCTGGCATTAAAAGAGGGCTTATTCCAAATTCAGCTGTCTTCAGACAACTGAAACTGGAGGTGCCAAGTACATACAGGCGTTCATCTGAATTGTCCACTGACCTCTCTGTAGTGAGGCTGGTTAGCAGCTGCTGCTTACACCTCATTAATGCAGTGAAGGCAGGAAAGGGTTGGTCTGCAATGGTCACAGTCCCCACGAAAAAGGAAGAGACTTTTGAGTTACGTGCCACACCTCTAAGCTATGGAAGAGCTTAGTTGACACTGAAATATTGTTACCTTTTTAAGTTAACTATTATGTTTAAAGTGCCTCAAAACCCTGTAAATAGGGTCCTGTGCTACAGGAGTAAGTCAGAAAATTATCTAAAGGAACTCTTTTTAATTCAAAATTAATAGGTGAATTTGAGAAAATGAGTCTTTGTGATGTTCTCATCAGCCACACTCATGAAGCCATAGAAAGTTCCGGAAAAGACTTGGCAATTCTATGTTTGTGCAGAGGTTTAAACAAATTTCATCAAGATAAGCTGTAGAACCACACAAGGTGTTTAGTAGAGAAATAGTGTGAGGTGGAGTGACTGCTGGCATCTTGACCACAGAATGGGAAAAAAAAAACTGAGAAGAAAACAAGGTAAATACTGACTGAGCATTGTAAGTAAGAGTAGCCATTTTGGACATACAGCTGTTACTTTTGTGTTTCTTACTCTGACAATTTTATACCCAGAAAAATCCAATATTAACATTAATGCGTTTAACTGCAAGTTAACCATGCATGACACGAAGACCATTTCCAGATGGCATCCTAGTTCAGGAATAAAGTAAAAAGGTACTGTTTTGTCTCAAAGAAATTTGGAGAGTTACAAAAAAAGATACCCTTAAGAGAGAAAGGGGATGAACTCATGTATGTTCTTAGAACCTCCATTTTCAGTTGTTTGCAGACAGCTGCAATAGGGATAAGTCTTTTAATTCCTACGGGGAAGAGGATAGAGATATTGGGGAGGAAATACCCTTGCCTTACAAGGGCCTGTAAGAGCATATGATAAAGATTCTCCATGCTTTCAAATACACTTGTATTGTCCTATGGGTTAAAACTGTTTGTGGCTTTTGTTTACACATCTTATAAATAAAAGTTTTCCATGAGGTATTATAAGGTGAAGGACTTTTCCAGAAGCCCACCTCTGCAAAGAAAGAGCAGCAGCTGCTCAGTGCTGCCCCGCTTCAGGCAGGTTCTCTCTCCTCAGCATGGAAAGGAAGGTAGATAGGAAACAACTGTAAATTACTCTTTCAGGAAGGTAATGATTAGATGTTCTTCAAAATTTTCCCTAAAGACCTCATTATCTAGGTACAGAAATAAAAGACAGTAGTTTCAAAAGATCTTGCAAATCTGAGTCCAGAAGTTACTTAAAGGAAAGCAGCAACCACACACTGCCCACTGACAGCTTAGTAGAGTGCTTCTCTGATGAAAAATTTTCAGAAGGAGGAAGTGCTTGAGGATAAATGGGGTCTGG
Source organism: Serilophus lunatus (assembly GCA_013399895.1). Taxonomy (NCBI): domain Eukaryota; kingdom Metazoa; phylum Chordata; class Aves; order Passeriformes; family Eurylaimidae; genus Serilophus; species Serilophus lunatus. Next base: position 497,697 of record VXBA01002389.1, on the reverse strand, counting down.
AGTGTCCTTCCAGCAGCAGTCACCGTCCAATGCCCTGACCACTTTCCTCCTCAGTTGCCGCCACAGCTCCCCTAGGACAACCATGAATTAAGATAGACCTTTTTCCTTACCTTACCTATCTGTAGTATTCAAGTGGACTTGAGAATAGGAGCTTGATTTAAAAGTAGAAATCATAGAAATATACCAGAGAAAGAAGTCGTGGCAGGAGAAAGAAGAGAGAGGCTACAAATATAGTCTGGTCTGTCGCTAAGTCACAAACATGAAGTTCCTGTGGCCAGACACAGGAACTTCACACTGTCTGGTATGCATACTTATGTGTGAATGTGCTTTGCTCTGACACTGGAGGGCTAGTCCATGGCAAAAACACAGCACAGCTTCTGGCAAAAAACAAAACAGGACTTGCAGATCACAGCCTGGCATAGCTGTTGATGAAAGGTGAGATGAGATTTCCTTTTCAATCACCACAGAGCTGCACCATGAGCACCAACACAACTTGTACCTCACAGCATCGAGTCTTTACTATGTTTGTTGGGATCACATAAAAATATATTTCCTTGGGCCAAATTTAGCTGTAAACTCTGAGCAAATACTTCCTACCAAGTATTCCTGGCTTAACAAATCTGGCAAGTATTTTTGGCTTACAGGAACCTGCGTACCCAGGCTGCCTTCCCAGCTGAGTCTGAGAAGTAGTCAGAAATATGAGGTGGTTGTATTAATTATGATGAAGTCTGTGATGAGAGGCCTGGGAAGCTAGAATGGCAGTGATACCCCAAGGCAATGGGGCTTGAGTGGTTGAGGATTGATTTGACTGAGGATTGGGGTGGGGTTTTTTTTGTCATCCACTGAAGGAGATTTCAAAGTTCCTAGGACAGCCTCCTGCAGTGACTAACCAGCCTTTCAGATGACAGAGAAAGGGGGAAAAATAAAGTTCCTTTTCCTGAGAGACAGCCTCTTGGCCTTTCTCTATCATTGCATGGGAAAAAACCCAGAAAGAGTATCACTTCCTAAAAAGCTGTGTGTCAAAACACTTATATCCTTTAGTCAGCCTTGTTTTTTCTGAACCTAAAGCAATCAATTTCCTCAGTCTTTTCCAACAAGCCACATTTTCTGACAGTTATTCTTTTTACTTTTCTCTGACATCACTATGGCTACTACTCCTATGAAATTTGATGCCTATAAATGAGCAAAATCTTTTGATTAGAAGAACAGGATAGTTAGCCACTCTTCCTGTCACAAAACAACTCTTAGAGAAACAAGACCTGCGACATTCAGGTAGCAGTGCCAAATCCCAGTTGACCATATATCTAATTGGTTTTCTGCCATTCTGCTGCCTTTACTAATTTTCATTTTTTCCCCTCCTGGTATTGTAAAACTTAGCGAGGCCATTTCAGAGTGAAACCTCATGCTATCAAGCACACTTCGAGCTCTGGTTCTACATTTCCTGGCTGCAGCTCTAATACAGCAAAGCTCTTGATAGTGCCTTCTGTAAGAATAGGAAATCTGAGGAAGAGCTAGGCCTGCTTGACAACATTGTGAGTTAAGCATTCAGTGAGCAATCAGGGAGAGTGTGAGATATCAGGGTTAGATTGAAAGCTGTGGTCAAAAGCAGCTAAAAGCAAAACCAATGTGCTTGAATTGTTGTGAATAAAGCAGGAAGCTGGAGGATCATTTGTTATTTGACCACAAACACAGTCTTTTCACTGTTACTAGTATTTTCCCAATCACTAAGTTGCCAGTGTCCTGCCCAGAACACTGTGCACTTTTGGAGGGTGCTGCTGGATCTTTGCCTAATACTGAAAACAACAATTTTCACCCTCACCCCCCATAGTAATTAGGCACTGGATAATGTAATGAAAACCAAACCAAGATGATAACATATAAACTTCAGAGGGCTCTTGCATATTTTTCTAAACCACCTGGATGCCAGCATTTAGTTATTATCCTTCAACTGCCAAACTTCCTTCACATATTCCTGTTCTTTTACTGATGATCTGGACAACAGTATGGGGGCTCTCCAAGTACAAAATGCAGTGCATGCATAGGACAAAATGATGGTCCAGACTGTCAGGAGTTTATAAGACAAGATGAGGCAAGTTCACATAGATCCTGGGCTTGAATCCATGTCTTCAAGCAAGGCAGACAGACATGAATCCCCATACAGAGGCTTATACTTGAAAGTATCAGCTAGGCAATGACTCAAATGGGACTTTAAGTCATAGATGTAAGAATAATGGGGTTAAAAGAATAGGCTAGAGAAACTGCTTAAAGGAGAATTTGTGGAGTATATCAAAAGCAAGGAAAGCCTTCAGACTGCCCATCTAGTTTGGACCAAAAGCCATTTTTACATCCCATCTCCAACAATGGTCACTAGCAGATATGTATAAAAAGGAAGTATAAGAAATACAGGGTTTTTTGTACAAAAGTTAATACAGTTCTTGTACAATAAAAGATAAATAGTGTGAAAGGACAGATAGGATAAGAACCTTATCTGTGAAGATGAGTAGAAAAGGACATGTCCTTGGGTTGGTAGACAGAATCTGCACAGTTCAGATGAAGACTGGGTATGGGAGCCTAAAGATGCCCCACTAAAGCTGACATTCAACTTCATTTTGTGCTCTGTGGTAGGGAAGATAATGAAATAATGGTTTTGAGGAAGACAAAAGGGGCACAGAATGAGCAGGATGCAATAGCAAGTATAAATGAAATCCTATAAGTAGTCTTTAAAGTGAGAGATAGTAAAACCACAAGAAGAGTGACAGATGTCTCAAAGACAGTTACAGTCATACAACAGGTAAGTGGATGAGGTAAGCTGCACATGAAGGGAAAGGTAGAGGGAAGACAATAAAGAAGGAAAAAAACCATAGGTGAGTGAAACAAAACTTGATTTTTCAGAAAAAAATCAAAGGTTGATGAGAATAATACAAAAGGGAAAGTGTCTAAAGACCACGTAACCTTATTTTGTTCAAGGACAAAGCAAACATTGATCACACAACAAGTGATTAATTGGAACAGGACAAAGTGTTAGCACTATGTCTTTCATGTGAACATAACCCATGAACTGCACTGCAGGATGTTTTTCCTACACTTCAGCTTTTCTGATAAAATTCACATGGCTAGTTTTGATCTTTTCCAGCACACCTGTATTTGAGCAGGGGAACTTTTCTCTTTTCCACTGTCAGTTTCTAAAAGTGACCCCCTGAGTGGAAGCCACGTGAGGATTCCCATCTTCTGTGGATTTCATAACCAAAGAGGTTCACGTTGGCACCTTACTTTGCCTGCCTCTCTCAGTGGGAAACAACATCTCTCATCCCTAGCTGGTCTTATATTAATCTCCATTATTTTGCAAATAATTGGATGAAGATTTAGGCAACTAGATTATAGTTTAGCACTTCAGCCAAAATCAACTTTTATAGACTCCCAAACTAGTTAGAGAACCTTTGTTCTTTTTGACATAAATTAATAGAGGCCAACATTTATCAAAGGCTTTGTGTTTTTACAGCATGCCTACAGATTTGAAGTGCTGAACCAGGCAGGAACACTTTTTCACTCACTTGATTAATAGGGGAAAAAAAAAAAGGACTTGATCTATGGCAGCACATCTATAACAGACTAACTCTTGCTGATGGAGTTCTCAGTACTGCTTCATTTTGACTCTCTTTGACAGATAAATCTTCCCACTGCTGCTGTTGCTACTATCAAATTCATATTCAAAACCAAATGCTCTATCTCACAGCATGAAAGCTGAGTGAAATGATTCTCTGGCTTGGTGCCTCTGAAAATAACTCCACTACACTGGTTAAATTAATCATGAAGAAGGAAGCAGGAATGAAAATAAACAGCATGAACACCTCAATTTTTCTTTGGAAGTCTGGGAGTTTATGAACAAAGCTCACTTAACTCCTGTAGAGAAGGATAAGAATTTTTGATCACATAAAGGTTATAAGCTATATTTACAGATATGCTCCATTAAAAACTAGCAAAATAAACCCCCATATGCAATTGTTCATATCTCAGCTCTTACCTTTGCAACCTGACATCCTGGCTGTATTGATGTGGCGAGTCCTCTGTGTTTTGTTTAGTTGAGTCTGTCCTACTTGCAGCTTGCTACCTCACTTCTGTGATCTAGAGAGGACATCTGTTTGAACATGAATTCACAAGGAGCTTATTTCCCACCTGTGAAAAAAAAACTTGTCATAAGACGCCCCTTTATATATGCAAAAAATCCAAATGCTCTGCAATTGTAATTAGGACCAAGAGAAAGAAAATGCAGTTGAGAAACCCTTCCCTTACAAACTGCAGGGACCCCAAGTGCAGTCCTGCCTGGGGTGACTGGCAGGGCTGGGTGCTCCCAAGGGAAAGCAATCTGGATCTGGGACCTGCTTTTCAGTCAAGGCCCATCAGGAAAGTCTCATCCTGATGGAGCCTGCCTTGTCCCAGCCATGGGTGCCAGCCTGTCCCTGCCCCCACGGAAAAAGCCCTAAACTTGACTGTAAAACTGTGCAGGTGAAACATCTGGGTTCACAGCAAAATCAGGTTTTATCTGTAGGCTTCTTAGAAAAATTGGAGATTATTAGTCTAATACTAAAAAGCAATTTTTAACGAGCTATCAGCAGACTATCAAGTAGATCTGTTTTCTTGTGCACCCTCTGAGAGCCCAATTAGTCCCCTTTGCTCTGCAGCCAATGCTCTTTAGTACATGCTGGGCATTTTGCTTTAGTGAGGAGTTACTTCTTTACTGCTGAAAAATAGGGAAGATCTGTCATGCTGATTTGTCACTTCATGATTCATCAAATTACTTTGTCAAACTAAAAGCTACTCTGTAGGTTTCCCCAACAAATTTCATAAACTAAACATCTCACTTGGCTTGTCACTGACAAATACTGACAATGGTTACATCTAACAGCAGGTAGGGTAGACTTTGGCTGTAGACTTTGGCTTTAGAAAGACATTAACTTTAGAAAGCTGTTAAACTTTAAACCCCAAGAACAAGTGAGAAATTCCTTTCATAGCGGGAAAGGAGAGATTTCTGGGTAAAGTTACAGAATTTGTTGTTATTTGTCTTAAACTGCAATTAAATTATGTATAAAAACTAAGAACAAACCAACAAAGTAACTGATATAAACCAAGAAAAAAGAGTGATCTCCTGTCTATTTTAGTGTATTATAGTTAAACAATAGCCACCTGTATATATCTATCTAAAAAAAGCAGAGAGGGTTTTCGCTGCTGTTCTTAGAGTAGCCCTGTGAAGGAGTATGATGGGATGGGATCCATACACCAAGCTCAAGAGACTTTCTTTGTTCCCATATATAAATATTTTTGTTTCCCCTTTTTATATTTCACTTGGCTGAGTCAAAAAAGGGGGAAAAAAAAAAAGGGAATGTTCATTTTGTCGTCACAGGAAGGAGTCAGGCTTATGGGTACCCAAGTACACTGAATCCCTTTTGTTTGGACTTTTCTCCTTGAATTGTGGGTTACAGCAGGGTGCTGAGACCAGCCCCCAAATTTTAATATGTCCTATTTTCATGAATCAATTCCAGTCTTGTATAAGGTAGAAAAAAAATTCTTCTATGTTAAAGAACAGGTACAGAAGGCAGCAAGGTGGGGATTTACACACCCACCTCCACGTAAGGCTACCCTGTTTTTTTTCAGAGACAGCACTGTGATGGTGCAGGAGGAGCAGGGCTGCTTCATGGGCTACACAAAAACTGCAGGAGCAAAAAGAAATGTCATGGCCTTTACCAAGGACATCCTTTGGCTCTATCGTCCTAGATGTCCCTGAGATAGACACTCTATCAGCAGTCTCAGGAAGGGCTGAGAACTTACTCTGCATAATGATAGTTATCAAGTTCCTAGCATCACCCTGCCTTCATTTCTCAAAGAGAAATAAACACCTTTCATGACACAAAACCAGCATATTGAGTTGAGGATATGCTAGCTAAACAGCCTCACGTGCTCATTCTTGGAGCAACAAATATAGGGTCTCTCTCTGCCAGGAGAAGAGCAATTTCCTCAAGAAGATGTACTTTTGGGAGTCTTGAGTGTCCAATAGGGCCAATGTTGCCTGCCAATGATTTTTCCTTAACTCACACAGTATTTTGTTGCTATCATTCAGTCACCCAATCTCCATTTTCACTCTGGTTTGAAAAGGAAGAATGAAGATTATAACTTTGCATTATATGCAAAGAAGACGCTTATGTTCATATGTTCAAGCATCTACAGCAGGATGCTCTGCCTAGCCAGGGAACAGCAGCTCAGACTGTGTCTTATTTACAAGTTATCAGTGATAGATTGAGCAACGTGGGTTTGCCTTTGAGTGATGGATTGAGCAAAGAGCATTTTTACTGTTGAAGAATGCTGAGACTATCTTGCCAAGATATCTTGAATTACACTCATCACAGGAAAATGCAAGACAGATTCTTCCTGGCTGAGGTTGGCATGAACAGGGATATGCAGGCCCTGAGAGGGAAAAGAGAGCCAGAAATGTTGAGTAGAAGAAACCAAAGAGCTGATAGCATCTCTTTCAGCAATAAAGCATATTTTGCTGAGTAGGCATAACAGCACAGAATCTAAAATTGTCTATGATTGACAGTCAACCATTTTATACTATAAAAGACCAGTCTCACTTTTTCATTGTGGGTATTTCTAGCATAACTCCATAAGGTGTGTGAAGATCCTTCTCTTGGGTGGTGATACCCCTCAAGGATACCTCTGGAGGCCGAGTGAAAGAGATTGCCCAAGATCTTGGTATGGGTGAGCAATATCAATCTTGATTTTATAAGCTAGCTCTGATATTATTGATTTAATAAGAAGTGTACTATATTTGTAGCTTTATTTTGTAGTAAATAATTCTGATTAAAGTGTTTTGTCTTTTTGACCTTTTGTCTTTTTACCTTTTTTAATTTTTACATTTTTTCTATTTTTACATTTTTTAAAATATTTTTACCTAGCCATTAACCACTTAAATAAATCATTCATTTTATTCATATTGACTATCTGGTTTGTCATTCTTGATCCTGCAGGACAAACTTGTATAAATGTTCAATTGCACCAAAACAATTCCTTAGATGTAAAATGTTGGCCAAGTCTGGAGCCAGGATTGGACCAAGCTACACCCAGACTCCTCTCTGAAAAGGAGTTTTAGAAAGTTTGTGTCTCAGTGGGAGGGTCCCCCTAATAAACTTTGTCTGAACTTTCCATTTAGTTCTGTGACAGCATTCAATATAAAGGTTGTGGGTAGCTGTTGTCTCAGTTTTGAAATAGCTTTACAGACACAAGAAAGGCTGAGTGTGGGATTGTCAGTATGGTGGAATTTCTGGACTTTTGAAATAATTCATAAAGCCTCTCAGGTCTCCAAACTTTCCTTTCCCTTGTCCTTTGAAGTACCAAGAATATAAAGTGTAAGCACAAATGACAGCACCTCTGTGGGCCCCTGGGTTCCCAAATCCCCAGAAGTGGGGATTAAATTAAATGTTTGCATGTTCTCCACAAAGATAAGAGACATAACCCAACTGATTTTGGATGCATGACTGAATTACACAAACTATGGCCATGGAAGACCTACAGACCCATGTCACTCAACTCCCAAAACTGGCTTCCCCTTAGGCCACCTGAATCCCAGATGGTATGACACAGATGCAGGTGACTATTTATAGGGGCAGGTTTCAACTTGTGCTTCAGATCTTGCGAAAATTCAGATTGTCTCCTTGTCATTACAGGACATTAATTAAATCTCTTGGATTTAATAAATAAAAAAAATCAGAATGTGTTGTTTCTCTTCATTGCTCATCCCAGATTGTTTATTTTGGTCCTTCTGGTAAGTTGCTTTTGCCAAGCATTTGTTCCCTGCAGATTACAGAGTGGAAAAGTAATGCTTTCCAGACACTCACACCACTGTGCCTGCAGCATTCATTCCCTCCCTCCCTCCCTCCCAATACCTGTGAAGACAAACAATGAAAACAGCATGTTAACCAACGCTGAGCACACAAGCTTCCCAACACAACTCTAATCAGAAAGGCTGGAAATGCAGAGCCCTTCCTATGGCAGCCTTACCTGCCACCTTGATAAATACAGCAAGGGAAAGCATATGCCAGCTGCATTCCCTTGGAAGTTCACAGGGATTGTCTTGTGAGTGCAGAGTGCCTTCTGCTGTATAACATCACAGCTGCAGTTCAGCTGCAAATACTCAGCGGTTGGGTTTGACTGTCAGATTAGTTTTGTTTAAGCCTGCTTCCACTAGTCCCCAGTCTTCTTTGCATTTTCATATTTAAAATCAGATTTAAAAAAATAACACATGAAGGGAAGAGGTAGGCCCGAGCCCACAAAGCAAGCTATTGTTTCAGTGAAAAAGCACTGTTTTTGAGGGGTAATGTATTAAACCTGAGTATGACAACAAAGCTTTCTCTGTTCCTCTAAAATCAGTTCTGAAAAATGAGTCTGTATGCAGTCTCTAGATGGCACTGTGGCTCTTTATAACAATTAATCAAAAATTACCAAACCTTTTAAAAAAGTGTATTGCCAATTAGGTAAGAATTCACAGCTGCCAAGTGACTAGTTCCTAGTCCTTTATATATCAGATGTGTAATAATAGCTGTACTTATAGTGCTTATTTACTTCTTGGGTCACAACACAAGCTTGTGCTTCATAAAATACCTTCTTCAGTTTGTTCACAGTTAATATTACAAATACAGCCAGCTGGATGCTGTTTTACTTACATGTTCTTTCCTAAGGAAAGGGAATTAGCTAATTAAGGACTCTGCTACTATTCACTCCCTGTACTCTGAGGATGTAGTAGTATCTATAGCCAGGTTATTATGTCTGATTAGAAACATAAAACTGAAAGGTTAATCAGCTGTTCACAATTGCAGAGTATCAGTGTGATCAATCAGTGCTAGTGAATTCCCTGCTAGCCATCATCTTATTAAAGGTGTGGAGAAATATATTATCCAGAGTCTTAAAGCAATAGAGATATTTTTTTCTGCTTCCGGAGTGGAAATGAACATAATTTAAAAGTTTTAAAATATACATCAGCTTTCCAATCTACATTACCATTCAGAATAGCTGTTTACAGAAACACTAGTGTAGATGGTGGGGGATGCACACATCAAAAGCAGGTTTAAGATCACAGGTCTCTTTGTATTATAAGAGACTGGTATTTAGTCACCTCCTGATGCATATTGTTAAAAGCCTCTAACATAGTTTCCTTAATGGAAAGCAGCATGATAACTGTCATGATGAAAGATCAGGCTGAACATTTTGGATAATTATTCTGTGTATTTAGGCTGCAGTTGGATATCGGCTCTAAGAATGCTACAGAATTAGGATGAGAAAAGTACAGTTTTCACAAAGAAGCTTAATCTGTTCCAATCCATAGAGAAGTCCAATGCATTATATAATCTTTTCTCATTTGTAATAAATATTTTTAAATAGTAGTGTATGTTTTCATTATGTGAACATGCTATGTTTCAAGAGGACATATAGGCAAATGTTACAGTGAAGGCCCAACAGTTGTAATGAAGTTATCAAGTGGAAATGACAAAATTCTTTGTGGTCACATACTGAAGAGGCCTAAACTGTTTTGCCCCTTACCTCTGGGCTGAAAGGTGTGCATTTTTCCTAACTTCAAGTAAAATGCTTCTGATTTCCACAAAGATGATTTCACTGCTACAAACCCGAGGAGGAGCCTAAGTCAAGCCCACAGTGCTACACCTAAGGCACTCACTTCTGGCATCCAGAGAGTGGATGCAGACTGCATTCAGACTAGGTGTTAGTGACTTCTTAGCATACCCATCAACAAAGATGGCAAGAGGACTGGGAGAAATAATGATCACAACTGTATTCCAGTAAACCCTACACAGTCTCTCCACATAGCAAATTTCTTTATAATACCCAAGAGGGACCAGAGACCATTATGGTGTAAGCATAATCCACACAAACATTGTAAATAAATACTGCTGACTCATAATTCTGTGTCTTAGATTTCAGTGGGGAAATGAGACACAGCAACTAAGATATAATTAGTCCTCTCTTGAATAGATGAAGAGAGGAAACTTAAAAAGCTTTAAACCACATAAGCAGCAATAACATTTGGAAGTGCAAGGCCCTTGACCTTAGCTGGCTGTCAGATTACGTGGTAATATTGGCATATGTGCACATACCACACATTGTAGAAGCAAGAGATTATCACCTAGTCAAGGTTTCTGTTCTCTCTTTTGTGGAAAAAGCTAAGTTTCACTGGCTTTGTGTTGCCTGCTTTTACACACGTACCTACCTTCTAATATCTCCAGTCTTTCTCCAAAATTAATCTCTTGTTTTGGACTCCTGCAATGACAATTTTCGTAGCAACAAGGAACTTTACCGATGCCATTTTCTGTCTCGTGCTGCCAGATGAAAATGATCAGGCTCCAGCTGATGCTGGTGCAGTGTGTGCTTCCAGCTGGCTTGAACTGTGTCTCCAAGCAACCTAGGGAGGAACGTTCTAGATCAACAAGTGTATTTTGTTGTTATATAAAACTGCTGCTATACAAGCAGTGTTGTGGCAGAATTACTAATTACAACTGATTGAATTTTGAAGATCAAAAATACTCTCCAACAACTAGGCATTACATGCAATTCAGCTTCCATAAGATTTATGGAAATAGTTGGACCAATGCAGGCATAGAATTACAGCAATAAATCAGTTTATACCTGCTTCTTGCCTTGGTGTTGATGAGACTGTGTTCTGACCTACACCAAGGCAGAAATTTGAATTAAATGAGAAGCTAATCTGAAGTAATCTAGTTTCTATTTTGCAAAAATATTCTGAGTGGATCAAAGTGAAGTACTTTTTGTTAATGGAACAGCAGTTGCATCTTTTTGGTCCCATCTCCTATTCCCCATCTCTTCACTGAAAAAACAAGAATAAAGAAATGATAGGGCGCATTACAGTAAATATAGCACTTCATAATTCTGCATCTTATTTATCAACTTATGCTGTGCTCTTTGGAAATCTGAAGATTCATTGGTTTTAATCATACCAGAAAGCTACAACAAATGACTTGCCAAAAGGTCTACCTGCTTCTCATTCTCAAATGCCATTTACTTACAGATTTAACATTAGCATAATGGCTGAAGTATTACACTCCTGATTCCAGAACACAAGTTCACATTTGGCTTGTTGCTGCATTACATAAAACCCAAGCTTATTCTCTGCTGAGATGGGAGGTATATTTTTTTCCAGGGAACAGAAGTAAAACTCAAAGACAATTCAAAACCAGGCTTCCAACTCAGTAGAAAATCTAAAAGGTCATTATGAAAGATAAAATCTGTTTTGAGGAAGATTTGGAGAGGAGGAAGCCTTATTCCTTGTGTATTTGTGTTCATGAAGTTATGATTATGATCAAAACTCACCTGTTTAAGGGGATAAAGATTTTGATTCAAAACCATTTATTTAAAGGGTTCAGATTTTGTTTCACTTTGATGATTTGGACTGAAAAAAAACAAAACATCAACCTGTTTGTTTCAGTTCAAAGATTTTAAGACATTAATTTGTTTCAAGATTTTTGATTTGAAAATTTCAGAACTTTGCGCTAAAAAATAATAATGATTTAACCATTGCCTTGCTTCACAGTAAATTATATCAGTTTTTTGCTGATTCTCCTGCTGGAAATTCCATTTTTCAAATATCCAAATTCACACTGTGATTCTCTTCTATTTGGTTAAACAAACTTGGCTTGAATTTGTTCCTAATAAAGGAAAACTGATGTAAGTATTCTTCAGTTAAATAGATGACAGAACAAAAACTCCAGCACAAATGGAGATCTTAGTTATGATTATGCTGCAACTTTCTTGGGGAAACGCTCTTACATTGCTGGTGTGTGTTTTTTGGCAGACATCACAGGGTTAAGGTGCCTTGGTGGTCTGTTCCCATAGCACCTGCTCCATCACAGACCCCAAGCTCAAAGACAAGGGAAGAGCTGAACATCTTCTTTGAGAAGCTTCTCTGATGTCTACCCAAAGTGCCTATTTGCACTTTGACTGTCCTGGAAAAATTACGTTAGTTTTCCTCATGCAAAAGCAGACTGAGGGAGTTTATACAGAGAACAGCCCTTGTGTACTAGTTGTGATTATTTAGACTGCAGTGCAGTAACCCCTTGTAGCTGGAAACAGAGCACTGGTAATGTTTACCCTAATCAGCTGATGAAACACTCCCATGCTTCTGAACATGGGATCTGAATATTTTCCTCCCTTTTCTGATAACTTAGTTTCAGGTTATTGAGATCTGTTACAACTAAGTAGTCATTCTAAATTCAACTATAATTTTTTTTTCCTAAAGGAAAAACCTGCATTTCATTCTGTTTTGTCAGGAGATTCTTCATAGGCCCAGGCTTTTACAGAGCTGTGTAAAACATCTAAAATTAAAGGACTCATTACGAGCTTTCATCATTTAACTTGGGACTTTCCCTGGGGCTTCCCTTGGCTTTTACTTGAATCTCATTTTTCCTTTCTTTGGTCATGATGTGATGGAGCTACTTGAGTGCAAGCAGTTATTACCAGTCAAGAGATTCTATTGGAGTCCAGCCTATTTACCATGCCCTAGGAGTCTCAGCAATTGTTCTTGGTTATTTTTCTGTCTATTTGTCTCTTTGTTTATCTTTAAGAGGTACTGTACTAATACAAATTTATAGACTATTTATTTTGATGAATGTTATTGAATCACTTAATGCCTTTTGCTGCACCTCCTTCAGCTTCCTTGATGTTATTCACACGCTGCTGATGCATTTTGTGTTTTGTGCTTCATTATACAGCAATATTTTTTTAATCTCTTTCACAGGTGTTCCCAGAAAAAGCAAGACTCACCCTTGCTTGTTTACTTTCTTAATATAGATTCTAGATTTATTCATTTGAAAATAAAACTCCCAAGCCATAAGCATAGTGATGTGTCTCACATCACTGAATAAAAGGGATCAGAATGTGCCTATGCAAGTCCAGCTTTTTGAAACTGGAGCTCTGCTCTCTAGTACAACTTGAAACGGTTGTGATAACATCTCTTCTATTAGCTGCCTGCCATTAGCTGTCTTAGTGCTGTCTGGCATGTTATTCTTTAAATGTATTATTTAGTTTTGCTAGCAAGAGTATAGCAAGCAAGATTGCATTAATGTCAGCTCCTCTGCACTCTAGTATTACAAACAGGAAAATCTCGTTGTGTTGAAAGCCACATCCGGATTACATGTGGCTTAAACAAAACTCCCTGTGGCTCTTGTTTCCTGCACTGAATATTCATGTTCCCAACTGGTTACAAGAGTCCTGCCTGCTACTTGATGGAGGCTAACACAGTAATCACATCCCAGCTGTAACCCCCAGGTAGGACACGACTATTTTGCACTCAGATATACAAGTACAAAGGCATATATATATGTATAAAGGATGCTTATTGGTTCCTGCCCTTTACTTCAGTAATTCTGAGATGTGCAGAAATACAAGGGAATTCTCTTGGATCAAATATTATACCCTGTTCTAAAAGCGGAAACAGTCAGAAAAAGTTTCTTCTGATTGTGTGCTACCATGTGGAACACAGCTGAAATAGCAGCCAGGTACTACTTTCCTTTCTGTCCTGTTACTTCAAATCACTTAGAGAAAATAACAGCTTCAGTTGTATAAGTAAAGAGAGGAAAGGTCTTGTAATTACCATATTTGGCAATCTGTAATTTAGACATTAGATCTCTGCCGATACAGACATCCAGTTCTAATGTCAGTCATTGCTAAATGGAGAGGGGGATTCAATTTTCCTTCTGTTCTACTGCAAGGCAGGAGGTGATCTGTCACATTAAATAATGCTGCAAAACTGGCATGAATTAAGGGTCTCAGGCTCTACAACATTTGATCTTGGTAATTTTCTGCAATGAGAGGGTAATTATTATTCTACATTTAACATCTTTCATACTTTTGAGCCTAATACAGGCAACTACAATTGAGTGCTACCTATACAGTAGTCAATCTTATACATTTTCTATTACTTAATTATAAATCTTTATTTCTGAATAATATTCATGGTGGGATTAAACTACAGAAACTGTAAAATAGTATTGTTTCTAACTGCAGTAAGGACAAAACCCGAAGGCTCTGTTTATATGGGCTGTTCAGTTACCAACATTATCTGGGTATGTTAAAAAGGCTATTCGGGGAGAAAACTGCAACTTTTTGTTTTGTGCAGAGACAAATTCTGTCTCAGGTTTCAAATCACGCTCTATTTTGTGCAAAGGACCATTTTCAAGCAATCACAGTATTTCCTTTAAGAAGTGAAAAGCTGTGCATTAAACTGAGGATGTTGTGTAAAAAGCTGAAAAGTTATTCTTAAACCATTTTGAGAAAAATATTTAGTACCTTTTTTTTTTTTTTTTTTAATAAGCATGGGATTCAACAGTGTGTGATTGAAAATAAGCAGCTGAAAGTGGGGATCTTCTCTATTTCTCATGCTAAGCATTATTGCCCATTTTAAAGTGACTTTGTTATATGTCAGTGAGTCCTTTCATAATGCCTCTGTACCCCTACCCAGACTTTTAGATATTTTCATTTTACTCAGAGCTGGACTAGCACAAGTAACCTTGCTTATGTCATCAAGGTCAAAATAACTCCAGGTATCAGTCTTGAATACTATAAATTATACCACCATCCTTTGCTCTGAGACAAAGCAAAAGCTTTCATCCAACCTTGCTGGTTAATAAATTCAGCCCTTTGAGGTGTTACACAAGGGTCATCTTGCCGTACAATGTGCAGGCAGAGGAGTGATGGGAAAAGCAGATACAGCTACTTCATGGAAGTTTCTCTTACATGCTTGGGGCACAAAGCAAGTGCTTTTCAAAAGATTTCGTCTTTATATCTGTCTTTTAGCATGACACTCCACAGTCCTATTCTGCCAACTTCAAAAATTTATTCCCCATTGGTGTCCTAACCTTTCCACAATTGCCCAGAGTGAATTCACAAGCAGACTGTGATTATGTGCTCTACATCAGTAAGAAAGAACTGGTTCTTTCTGGTCCAATATGCATGATTTACTCTTAATGCAACATACCAGGCTGCCCATTGCAGCTAAGTATTGACCCCAGAAAGAAATTCCAGTTCAGATAGAGCAAATCAGAGAAATACGGCAGAAAACCATTTGAACAACCACAAAACAGTTAAGGCGTTTCAAGATCTTTACACAACTTACCCTTGCTTTTCAATAAAACATATTCAATTACAATGTGAAAAATAATGCAGATTGGTATTGGGGCAAGTGCTAAAAAGGACAAGCGTGTACATGTCCAAGCATGGCTTGGAATTGTCACCAATAATTGCTTTTTGACTGAAGTTCTAAACCATTTTATTCCTGAGACCATTCAGGATCAGACCTAAACTTTTGCTTATGCTTCATACATATCTGTTGGTTGGAAGAAGAGCTCAGTGACAGAGGTGCTGGGTAGCCTTTTACATTAGAAAGGGTTCCCTAACACTTTAACACTTCACTGTACTATGGCTTTCTCCTTAGGGACACACATAATGCTGAAGCAGTTTATATATCAGACTAATTGCTTGAGTTCAATTCAGCATAGGCCAGCCCAACATTAAAATATCCTCAGTAAAGTGGGACCATTTGGACTTTTTATTCCCTGCTTTGAGACTCACTGTGACAACAATTGCAATCACTGCCAAAACTCAGAGGATTAAACTCTCAAAGGGTCTGTCATAAATGCTAAATCAGGTCAGAGCTGAGCTACAGAAGTGACACATTCCTCAACATTGCTTAGAATGAAAAATCACTAGCAAACAATCAGAGCGTGGTCTTTGGGTACATACTAGACTTTCAGCAGGAAGGACAGAATTGCTGGATGAGTAATCAAGTCAGAGAGGTTCACAAACAACTGAAAACATAACTATTGTATTATTCATATATTTCCCTTAACCCAAGAAACATCAACTGTAGTTTACTGAAGTTTATCACCCCAGTGCAAACATTTTAAAAAACAGATTTCGATCAGTAATTTTCATTGCCTGCAGCCCCTAAGAGAGTTCAACATCAGAGTAAATGGTAACTCATGAGAGATGGATTTGCTGATGCAGCTGGCTCATTCGATGCCTAAATGAAACACAATCTCCCTAAGGCCAAAGGTTGTTTTAAAATTATTTACCTAAAGATTGATGATATCCATGGGCTTATTTGATTAGTTCATTACTTATTTCATTACACTTCTCCCATATCTGCTCTCCCTTACCAGCCTCTGCAAGAATGGTTTAGCTTTACATTTCCTCTATGGTTAGCACTTTATTTTTCCACTGAGAAGCCCTGCATAGGCAACTGAAAAACTTGTGTACTTTCTGCATAACCAACAAATCTGTAGAAAAAAAGTTAGGTTCCACTTTGTGTTTGTATAGGAGATGCCACTTTTTCACACTCTAGTTTTGTGTGGTACTTTTTTGTAACTAAATTCATTTGAAGAACTTACATGTCCAATGTGAAGGTATAGTCCTGATATATTTGTTACAAATATAACTTTTTTTTTGCCTGTTGGCACTATCTGAACTTTTACTTGATCATTATTATATTAAATTAATTTTAATAAAGAACTAAGTATTATTAATGCTTGTTGGGTTTTTTGTAGTATTACTAACAGACATGGGCAAACAACTTGCATTCTTTTCTTCTTTAGAATATTTGGATGTTTTCTTCAGTGAAAGAGGAGATTTTCAGGATTCTTATATCACAAATTTGTTTATTTATTAGGAACCACTTATTAGGAACCACTAAGCTATGAATGCTTCTGTTTAATGTGGCATATTGAAACTTTGAGAACAGACTAACTGAAAAGATTTGATTTTCCACAGGATCTAACATATAAAAATAAAATCATAACTAAACATTTTAAAAACCAAAACCTGATACAGTAGTTGATTAAAAAGACTCACCCAATGTTTTATCTCACAGCTGTGTCCCCTTTCACTTTTTTAAGAAAGACAGCAATTTTAGCATGAAGGAAATATTTTGCTATGAATTTCATGCAGTTTGAGAATAAAAGGTCTACAAATAAATGTTATTGATTCATGAACAAAAGACAGAATGAGTTCTTTAAGAAAAGTGTAGTGATTAGTGGTGATGTTATAACAGAAAAGAATCTATCAAGATTCAGGCAGGGAATTTTCATTTAGGTCACAGTGATTTGGCTCTCAAGAAACTGGTCCAAATCTGATCATACATATTTAGAATAGTTCTCTCTGTTCTCAACATTAGGTGGATTTCAATCAGTAGAAATATTTCCTTTGAAATTAATCTTTGTCATAGGAACATTCAAGACTAAGAATTTAAGTAGTTAGTTGCACTACACTGTTCTGCACATAAACACTCCCTCTGTCTGTAAAATACATATTCGTAGCCTGGGAAGAAGACTCATAGCTAACTGTTCTTATATGCAGGTAGTTACTTTGGTGATTTCTGTAGTGTGAAGCAGTGCTTTACAGTGTGACACGAGTGTATCTCTCTTGCAAATTCTGCTACCTTATTTGCAGTAAACAGGATCTTGGTAGCTGAGAATCTAATCTGGTAGAGTGCTCAAATGCATCCTTACCTTTAACTGTGCAAGTGTCCCTGCTGAGTTCAATACATCCATGGAAGACAAAATATATGCTACTAAGTGCTTTGCTGAATCATGACCAGAATGCATAAAACCTGCAGTATTACATCACATAAGGCTTATTTTTTTTGCCTTTAATACTATATTTATGTGTTAGCCGTTTTAAAGCTGCAATGTATCACAGCTTAAGAAAGTAAGCAACTTAAAATTTCAGAGTCTCTACTGCATGTTTGACACTAGAGATCATACACAGAAAAAGAGGGAATTACATTTTGGAACAATAATCCCGGACAGAAAATTAGTTTTAAATGCAGATGGATTATGTTCTTTCTGACTTGAACTTTTGTTTTCTTCTTTTTTTTTTTTTAGTGATATCTATAGAACTAGCTTAGTCAGAGAACTTCTTTTACTTGACAATACAAATAAAGCCATTGTCTTGATGAGAGCATCTATTACAGATCTGATATGGTTATATAGCTATGACAGAATAAATTTCACTTTTGATTAAAAAATATGTAAATATACTCTTTCTTCATCTGGTACTCATAACTTTAAAACCTTGAAGAATGCCATAGTGGATAGGAGCCTGGTAAAGTAGTGACAGAAATGATCAGTGACTCAAACTGAGAAGGACCTTAATCTTTTGTCACATGAAAAATATAGGGCTAAAAGCAAGGCCTTGATGTGGTAAGGCTCATACATCCTCTTTTCTGCAGCCCGAGCAAGTGCATTCCCCACAAACAGCCTATCTCTGGATCTGTGAAATTCAATAAAAAGCAAATAATCCCCATGCCTACAACCTACGATGGGCCTTAATCTGAAGTACATTTTATGGTTCAGCTTGGAAGGCAAAAAGCATCATTACCACTACCTCACTGGAGTCAAGTGTTGTCACATGTGCAACTAATTGCCGAGCCATTTGTATTGGCACAAGCAATGCCTCTATTCTTCTATGTCTCAAGGGAAGCCAGGATATACTTTCGTATTTAGCTGTAGGATAACAGCAGTCTTCAGAGATTCTGCAGTTATTCTGATAAATAGGAGAGATTTGTTTGGTCTAAGCTATCCCTCAATTTTCCAATATTTTTATCATCCCTTACATGCTCTGAGGGCACCTACTGCTTACAGACCACATTTTCTTTTCCTTTTCTGGGCTTTTTGAGGAGTGCCGAAGATAAATGAATCTACTGGAAGAGGTGGGAAGACACTGAGCAAGATTTTAGGCTAGAAAGACTAGAGATGGAATTAAAAGAAGCATAAATGAAACTCTTCATCCCTGTGACTTGTGGAAACCGAACTCACCCCGTAGGCCTTGTTATGAGAAAGGTGTGTTTATGCTGCGCAGGGAGCAGGGTCACAGATTCCTTCCAAATCCCCGCTCCCCGATCACATGCCTGTCCCGGGCTTATATCCCCCTCCTGAGTGACAGCCGTCACACAGCTCCGATTGCCCCCCCTGCTCCGAGCCCACCCTCTGCTCCGCCCCGTCCCTTCGAGGGCCGGGCTGTCGCTGCCATCGTCCCGTCACAGACAGGCACGTCCTCCTCTTCTAGGAGACCTTGAGATGTTGTTCCAGGCTGTGGTGATGTCTGGTTTTCGCCGTCTCTTTCCCCCTTATCTGATGTTCGTGTCTAGTGTTTACAGAACCTGCTCTATCCTAGCCCTGTGTCCCAGCAGGGCCCTGACTTCCCTTTCTAACCCCA
>VXBA01002389.1:420303-478054 GCA_013399895.1 Serilophus lunatus | reverse complement strand
CGTGGCTTGACTCAGCCCACCTCCATCGGCATTGGAGCCACACGAGCCCAACTACAGGTTGAAAGCTTCCCCAAATAACATCCCGGGTTGGGGGGAGAACCTTTCACTGTGTTGTGGTTTGCAGAAATTCCAAGGGCTGAGAGTTGGCTACCACCAGAGAGGGAAAAGAAAAAAGAAGTGGCTCTCCCTTTCCACTGCTTCTTTTTGGGCAGCTTGGCTGGCCTTTGAAAGCAGTTCCCTTATTCCTTTTTTTCTTTGTTTTCCTTTTTTTGTAGTTTTTATTAAATGCTTTTTTTTTGTGTTGAATCTAAAATTCCCTTAAACTGTGTTTTCCTTTGTTTGAGCTCCAGACAAATAAAGTGTTTTCTCTGTTGTCAGATTCTGTCATTCTTCTCGCCACTATTAAAAATACCCCCCTAATTAATACTGTAGTGCTTAAACCACCACAAACCCCAACTCACCTGTGGCTTTTACAGAGCTACTCCAATACCCTCGCATAGCCCAGTCTACCCATGTTGCAGAACTTCCTTTCATCCAGAGGTAGCTTGACCAAACTGTGTTCTGAATAAGGATTTAGTCACACAAATTAAGCTGCCACAGAGACATGTTCCTGTGCCAAGTGAGATGGCCATCATGAGTCCTAAGTGGAAAAGCAAAAAGTTGGAGAAAAGGCTCTAAAGGTCTTCTAGTCTTTTAGCAAGACAAGCTGGGAAAAGTTGGCCTTAGCAGAGGGAACAGGTAACATTTCCACACACCAAAACCTTACAACATCTCCTTTTCTTGCCTTTGCCTTTCTTCTCTCTAGGGATTTTGGCAAGAGAGAACAAACTGATAAATGAGCTTAATTTACCACGGGAACACTCAAACCCTTCTTTTGCTCAGTTATTGAGACATGATTTGTGTTTCAGTGAATTAATTTATCTTAGTTTTGCAATGACTTGTTACTTTGCCTGCCAGTTTTCTCTTCCATATTTTACTGGGCATAAGAATGGTTTGCCAGTGAGAAGAAAAAAAAAAAGCCAAAGCTATTTGGTGAAAATAGTCTGAAGCATCTTGGGTTTGGTAGGGAGAGGGAGGAACTAAGATGTAATGAAGCAGTGAGATGCATGCTTTCTTTCAGCCAAGAAATGAACTTTTAAAAATCCTGCTGTTTCTATGAGATAATCAACAGGATAATACCTTGAATCCCTCATACTAGTTAGTTTCCTCACTAACTAAAAAAAAAATTTATTCTGCAGAAGAGGATTTCATCCCACCTAGAGAGAGTTTTTCTTTCTGAGGAGAGGTAAATAGAAGGTATTTACTTCCCTTCACAACTCCATATTGATGGAATGGTGGAATGGTCCTGCACAGGCCTCAGCACATAAAATATCTTCAGTGCTGACCACTGAATTTTGTGTAGCCATAGTTGTTTCAGAGTTGCTCAAATGGAGTCAATAATGCTTCCTTCTGGAGTCTTATGGTAACATGAGTTAAAGGAAGTCAACTAACTAGAGGCTAGAGGAATCTCGTGTTCAGTCTCCGGAGCTGATAGCAGTACTGATACAAGAGCCACTGCCATTTGCTTTGCTTTGCTCTGTGGCGATGAATGTCACATGAGAAGTGACAGATCAGGTGACACTAAGCAAATAGCTTTCTGATGGGATCTAAACCACGTACAGCCACACTCTTCCATACTGCATAATCCTAACAAGTCTTTAAAGAGGGAGGGAGAAAAAGTAAAGAGCTGAGTCATGCAGGGTATGATTTACCAATCAGAGTGCTCTCCAATTGGAAGAAATCTTTGTTCTTTAGGAAGCTAGAGACACCTGCCCCACATCTCTGCAATCCACACTACAGTTCTACCTTAAAGTCCGTTTTGAGAGCTGTGGCTACCAAAGGTGCTGTACAGAGGACAGTACCACAGCCTGCAGGAGAAATGCTGTCTTCTTAGAGGAGCAGGACTTTGCAGTATTTACATCAGTTTGGCCTTCCCATTGAGGTTTCTTAATTTCCCACTTCTATGAACTACCTGCTATGCTGTCACATCGATGATATTTACAAGCATCTGTTGCTTTTGATTAGCCAAGCTTTAGTAAATTTTGTAGAAGTTATCATGCTCCATGGGAACAGCTGCTGCCAGGGCACACCCATTATATGAAGTCCTCAGGTACCTGTAGTAGAAGAACACACTATGTATCATGTATAGCTTTAGACACAGGAATTACATTCAGTTAATACTTTAATTCAAGATTGCAGTCCTGAAGACATATCCTCATATTTCACTGATCCTGTTAAGATATGAAATTTCTGATATATATCCTAAAAAAATCTAAAATCATCCCCCCATTTTTTCATGTACTCAGAGATTCTGCTCTTTGAGGTGTGAGGAATAGCAGAATTGAAATTTGGCATTTATTAGAGCTGGAGTGAACAGAGAACAATTCTGCATTTCAGTTGCTATCTCTAAAACAGAGATGCTTGCTCTTCTCTGTATCACAAAAACATTGTACCTATATCTGCACTTTAACATCTGGGTACTGCGGTGAAAACAGAGCTTGGTACATGTAAAACTGTAGTACTTGTGAGGTAACCTGCTTCGTGCACAGACTGCAACCTCTCCTTTTTACTTAATCAGCAGCTCCTGGCATGTCTCTGAACCATCTCCATCACTTTCAGATTTTAGGGACAGACTTCATTTCTAGTCAAGTCATAATTTCGTAGCAGTTTATATTAAAGTACCATATGTGAAGCATGAAGCACACAAGGCTTCCCCTGAGCAGCTTGCTTATCTGCTGTAGGTAGGCAATGCTCTTAAGTCAATACAAGCTTGTTCCTTCGTCTCCTTGATTTGGTGAAACGTGGGTTGTATTAATCTTCAACTGAATATGTTTCACTTGCTCCTACCTCCTCCTTCCCCCCTCAAATTGTCTCTCTGCTTAATATGCATGCAAAGTTACAGCAAATTGATCTCATCTGAATTTGAAGTAATCTCTGCACTATCCTTGATTTCTTAAAGCCCTTCATTTTCAACAGCACCTTTTATGACCCAAATCTTAGTCTGAGACTGCATGTCTTCAGGGAATCTTCAGATCTTGTTATATAGTTCACTGCTGTCTGTGCTTTCACCATTTCTAGACATAAGATTTAAAATAAATAAATAAATAGTTTATACTAGGAACGGCTGTTATTTCTTCATAAAAACAACTGCAATATTGATACATATTATGTTGTGAGGGTGAAGTGTGTTTGAACTTCCAGAATTCCTGATACATACCTGCATTTGTCACAGTTTTATGCAAAAAGCTCATTTTTGAACAGACATTCAGTTTCATAAGAGTAATCTGAAATTTGGCAACTCTTCCATAGATTCACATATACTTGCTGCCCCTGTTGCCCTTGGATTTAATCAGCTGGTATTTGGTTTGTCCTCTGCCTCTGCAACCACATCTGAAGTTGTAAATAAGAGTGCCTCCATCAGGTCACTGCCCGTGGTTCTGGTTAGTGAACCTCCAGCTATTTAAAAAAAACCGTAATAAATTTTAACAATTTTGATGATTTTCTTATATATATTTGGTAGGCTGTTGAACTGTTACCCTTTCCCATCTGCTATTTACTCTTCTCTAATTCAGGAGACCATTGTTATTCCATGTAGGACTATAATGTACTATGATGAAGGAAGACAAACATCAGAAATAATCAAAGTAAATGGTGTACAGATTACCAGCAAGATGAAGATTCTTTCTCACCAGCTAAGAAGATAAATATTGTTTTGGGTTTTTTTCCCCAGGATGTTTGCAACATAAGAAAAAACAAACATTTTTATGGGTCACAGGAAATGTTAATCAGCCCTCAAAACATCAGATGTTGGCTGCCTTCAGACATAGCACTTCAGTAATTAAAAATTACATTTATCATTTCAAAAGGCAGTGTAGCATCACAAGCTACCTCTACTGTATAACTGCATGCTGCATCCTTTCTGCTATGACAGGCCATACTTTTCCTGGGAAGCTGTTTTAGAGCTGGAGCAAATGAGAGCATGTTACCTCTGTGACTTGTTTGTCTCAAATATTTAAAAAATTCTATTTATACTTTATTTTGTTGTTTTGTTTTTTTTTTTTTTCCTAATACTGAAAAGAAAACACATCCTGATTTAGCCATGACAGTCCAGGAGCTAGGAGGGATTCTTGGGCTGGATCTGGAGCCCTAGTTCTTCAAGCCATTCCTGGCAAATAGGCAACTTCTATAAACTTCAAGTACTCACCAAGTGTATTGTTTCTAGAGCATCAATTCAGTTCTATCATCACAACTAAAATTATTGTTACAAACTACTGTCCACGTTTCGTGTGTGTGAACTTTTAATTTATGCTGAACGTTTGATTCCATTTCACCAGCTTGTTTTTCAGAAAAAGAAATGGAAGCAGAAACTTCTTCAACACTCCTCCTCACTCATCCACTAAGTAATTTGCAGACATCCATAATACAGGAGCATGGAAATTAGAACCAATTCATTAAAAATAATTGAAAGGTCATTTAAGTGATATGCAGAACCTTATAAATAAAAGAGGTAATTAAAAATGGAAGCATGACATCAGTTAGTAAATATGATATGATAAAAGTTTACATTTGTTATTCCATAAAGCTTTCAGATTAATTATTATGTCCAATTTTTGAAGAAGTGTAATGGTAAGAAAGGGAAGAGGAAATAAATATTGTTTTCCTCTTGGAAAATATACTTGTCACTGTAAAAGCAAGAGTTTCTTTTAAAATCTCAATTCTCATAAGTTAGCTGAAATGCTTCTTCATCTGTTTCTTCTTCAAAGTCTGTTGCGCAAAAATGTGGTGATCATTCTGGCTAAAACGGTAAATTAGTTATACCTGTTCTGCAGAAGTATTAATATGCACTCTTTGATCCATTCCACATACAGCCAGCTGTTTTTCATGGTCCTAAACTAAAAATAACTTCTTGCTCTTTGCTGTGATTTTTACAGATAAACATGCATAAAAAATTATTTTCATCCCTTTCCTTTTTTCTGTGTTCTCCTAGAGTCCATGAGTTAGTGAGCTCTCAGACAGTTCTGCAGGGTCTTAGCTTTTGCTGAAGAACTCTTTAGCTGTGTTTTGCTAGAATACATGCAGAAAAATGTACAGTTTTCTTGAATCAATAAAGACTAGTTCTGGCTATAACATTTGAACAGCTGAATCTAAATATTTTCAGAAATGATCCAGAGCCTTAGGAGCACAAGGTGTGCTGATTTTTGGTGGCATTTTGCTGCTGTAAAGTACTTCACAGTTCATGATGACAAGTGGTGCTTAGTCCTTAGAACTCACATTGCAACTTCACATTAAATGAAGCACAGAACTCACATTGCAACTTCACATTAAATGAAGCACACTATTTAACTAATTTGAAATAATTCACTTTGAAATCTCAAAGCCCTCGAATAGCGTGGTAAATGCAATTCCTCTCACCCTCTGAAGAAACAAAGGACTTTCCCACAAAGATTCCTGACTTGGAGTTAGATTTCTCTTGTGCTTTGACATTAATAAAAATTAAGCAGTGATTCACAGTTTCATTATTTCAGTGTGACGTGCACATCCCTCTGAGGTGAGAGCACAAAGCAGGCACCTGCTGCTTTCCCCACAATGGTCAGAGCTAGTGGAAGTGCTCCAGATGGCAATGAGTATTACTACGCTTGGCTCTATAAAAAGGCAGATTACACAAACTTTGTTCAGTGGATGATGTATAGAAAAGGACTTTGGGTATCCAGCTCTGGAGCTTAATCAAATCTAATTTAAGAATGCTGTTAGATGTAAGAGTCTTAGTTTATGTAGGTTACTCTCAAAAACTCTTTACATAATAATTTGTGTGAATTACCAAATGGACAAGATTCTCCCACCGACCTCCACAAAGAACTGTTAGACTAGTTGTTGTAGGGCAACAATTGGGCAACTGTTTAACATCTCCCCACTCCAAGACTGTGGAGCAGACGGATGTTGTACAATATTGACAGTGCCAATTCCACTATCCTAAGAGGTGTTTTAGGCTTATAATAGAGGCTATTTTTAAGTACAGTAATGCTAGCAAATGACTACACCACAATACGAATTATTTTATAACCTACCATGAAAACCTACACCTGATTTTGAAACATTAACTGAAGAGCTAGAAAAGAAACAGAACAACAAACACAAATCTTTTAAGGTTAATTTCCCAGCACATCTTATATTAAACATGGTACATCAGCACTACTTGCTTGTACATTTGATTTCAAGGCTCTGTCTGATGCTGGATGTGAAGTCTACTAGAACATGCAGCTCCTAAACAACACCCAGAAGAAACTAAACTTGTATTCTGAGCATGCACAGGCTGAAACTAAAGACATCATCTCTGAAGATGAAGGGAAAAACAAGTCTGAAGGCAATCTTCTGGATGTCAGTCTCATTGAAAGTGAGGAATCTCCAGTCAAGAGATAAGGGACTGTACACATGCCGATTTTAACAAGGTGCTCTGAAGGAAAAAGAACTTCTAAAAAAATGGTGTGTACTTCTAGAAAAAAAAAAGTGCTGAGACGTGTTTTTTAGAATCATTCTTATCACAAGTGTGCACTTTCATCTCCTTTCCAATCTGCTTATCTGATTTGTCACAATGAAACCTTTTCACCTTTTGTCCCTAATTCCTGAATTTGGAGTCTGCTTGTAGCTAGAAACTTACTTTGACCAGACTTTAGGTGTGCAAAAAGTTACCTGCACAAGAACCCAGTTTTAATGTTGTGCTACTTTCTGTTTAGTAGTGAAAGAGATTATCACAACCCTCTCCTGAGACATCAGATGCTAAGTTTATTGTCTGCATTACAATTGTGGCAACCTGTGCATCTGTCATGTCACAGCCACTGTAGTTTGCTATGGCTAATTGTTTTGCTTTAAAGTCATGTATGTCCTGAGTAACAGAGTGATATTTTATTGGCAACAAGATTCTGTTTGCATTGAATTTTCTCCTTATGTGAAGGGGAAAATGGAGTGGAAAAAAACCAAACCACCTCATCCAATGTCTTAATTTACTTTAAAAAGGGAACCCTATTAAAAAATTTTTGAAGCAGCTGTTTTAGTCCATATCACCATAGTGGAGTACAGAAGTAGATCTTCAGTTACATCTGACTTTTCAGAAGGTCAGTTACATTATGAATTAGCTTAATTTTGGAAAATAAATGCTAATACAGAAGTGATTTACAAGTATAGGTTCAATGATTTGGGGTTAGATAACTAGGAAGCTTTTTACAGTTTTTATCTGCAAGGAACACTGTATGGCCTCAACATGCTTCCTTTGGTTAGCGAGTGACTAAATGTGCTGTAGAAAGGGAAACAGGAACAATTGACTAGACAGAAAAAAGACAGAGACTAAAATGTAAACTGTATTTATGCATTAATGTTACCTCCTTCAATGCAATTCATTCCTCTCTTCTTTGCCTCAGTTTCCACTGTGGAATGAGAGGCAGAAATGACAGCTCTGCAATTACTTTGAACTTCATGAATGGAGAGATATCAGATTAAAAAAAGAAAAGTGACAAAACAGCAACAATTACCAGGACACTCACCAGACCATTCTGCTACAAAGAATATTTGAGGAAACAGGGGCACCAGCTAACAGCAGCAGCTCACCACCTCCTCATTCTTACCTAGGGAATTACATGACACACTGAAAAACAGAGAAAGGCACTCACATGATCATATTCCTTGAAAATGTGTTCAAATTGCAGAGATAGATACTTTTCTTCATTTAGCTGAGAAAGAAATATCATTATAATAATGAAAGAAAGCAGCAATTCATGAAAAATTTCATGCAAGATGATATCCAGATAAAAAAGTCTCTAGTGGATTTAATACCTTCACAAGGCTAAACTGGACGTGTTTGAGTGACAGCCCTTATGAATAAGACTAGAAGCTGAATACTCCCAGATTCTTGTCACACTCTCAGAGCTTTATATCCATCTCAAATTTGATTTTTTTTGGGTTTTTTGTACTTCAAAACAATTCAGAAGCATTTATTTGGCATTTCTTATTGCACTAGCTGCTTATTCCTGGTGGCGTCTAATAGGATTAGGGGGATGTAGAAGGTGGGGATGCACTGGCCCTGTTATAGTTTGGGAGATTAAATGTTTTCTTTGTAACATTTAAAGTCTTACTTCACTTTGCACGAATTTATGATGGAATGATTTCTCCCCTCCTTCCCCACCTCCTCTGATGTTTGAAGAGTGGTGTGTCACCTTGAAATACAGCATGTGGGATCAAGATGAGAGAGGCAGGAGAGAAAAGCTTTCATGAGCAGATCTGTAGTCCTGTGGGAATCAAAAGTGTAAATCTGAAAAGCACAGGATTAACTATAATCTGAGATTTCAATGTGAGAAATAATGAAACTGCATGCTGTTCTACATTCTTTTTAAAAATAAAAGTAGTTTTCTCCTTAGAAAGGTAGTGGTAAAAATTATCAGGCAAAATTTATCATTGCATCTCAGAAGCGATTCAAGAGGAACCCAATACATTTGCAAGAATTCTGCAGTTTATGTAGCTATTTCCCTTTATTCTAAGAATAAATAATTTCAATACGTTGAATAGCGAGATATTAAGAAACCAAATTTCCCTGTAGCTAATGAGAAGTATGCCAGCACAAGAGCCCATAGATCCATTTACATAACCTGCTATGGAAATTAAGATATATTACCTAACAAGTGTGTTACATCCTTGTTGAATGCAATGAATGTCTGAACGATGACAGATATAAGATACTGTTCTGAGTAAGGACATACTGCTGTAATGGGTAAGTCTGAAAACCTTCATCCATTTCCTGAGCAGAACATTTGGAGAGGAAGAAGGATCAGGGAGTGAAATATTTAAAGAGACATAATGGCAAGACAGGTACACTTCATGGGAGACACTCCTTATTATAATTTTGTCTCAGCTGCTTTCAGATACAAAGCAGAGTACATTCACTGAGGAAAGTGACCAGGCTGCAGTTGGCTTTCACCCTTGCTAGCAACTTAAATAAGCTTGACCTCCTGTGCATGAGTGTCTCAGTGTCATACTTAACTCTTCACACATGACACAAGTCAGTGCTATCATCAAGCAGCATTATTACCATGCTGCAGACACATGCCAAGAACTCTTAAAGAAATGAAACTAAATCACAAGGGTCTTGGTTAGAGATGTTCCAGACCCAGGTTGTAGTCAAGAAAGTTTAACTCTTTACTAAGTCACCAAATTTTTTAATACACATGGGTTACTATAAGAGGAAAAAAAATTGCATCTTTCAGTTACATTTTAGCTTCAAATTTATCCTTAGATTTTCTGATTCCCATCTCTTTTACCATTTCTTCCCTATCCTGGTCTTCACCCTTTCTTTCCTATCCTGTTCTCTACCCCATTTCACCTTTTCTTCCAAATCTGCATTCTGCTGGATTTTAACTCCTATCTTTCCCTGTAATAATTTTGATCTACATGTAGGGGGAGTTAATAGTCCAGACCAGCAACTAGTGATATGCCAAAACTGCTAGAATGAGTTGAATTATGCAAGCTGACAGGTAAGAAACCTGTCTTTTACTTGTTTCTTACTTATTTCTTCCACAGCAGATCAATTTGCTATTGATAGGAAGATGCTCGGCATAACTCTAGAGATTCCTGTCCATCCTCTTCCACTAATCTTCATGAGCATTTAGCTTGAAAGAGTCATTACATTCCGAATCCATCTCACTCAGCCTCTCTATTATGCCGTTTTATTAACATCTGTGTTGTGACTGAAGCATTCAGGGTTTCATTTGTAACCTGTACAAAACCCAGCTACAGACATTGCTGATAAATGAAGCTCCAGGTTCTACGTGAAACATTATTACACAATACATCAGTTTTATGTCAGAGTTGCTGATGTTTTCATGGCCTCTCTATTCAGAGTAATGGGCCTGTACTCACAGGGGCTTCATAATTTGAATAGCAAGCATCTTTTAGATTGACAAAGTCATTTGTAAAACCTGCATCATGACTCAAGGCTAGTTGTGTAAATTGGAAGTTTTTCTTGAAGTGAGAATTACTGTTGCTTTCTGTTGATGAATGTGGTCTGCATGTTCTCTGGAGAAACTTCTAATCCCTAACAGTATCTTGGAAATAACATTATGCTAATGAAGGCTGTTTTTCACTTACAAGCCTACCTAATTATATTTGAGCAATGGACATATGTAGCTTGATTTCCTGAGCAATTCCTTTCTCAGTGTCAAAATCAGTGTAAAATCTCACAAATTCTGAGGTACAGCCCCTGCAACAGCTGTTCTGAGTTATGACAAAATGCACATTCCCTGCTTTGGCCCAACAAAAGGTTGAGATAGAGCAGAGTCTTTAAGAAAGTATTTCTGAACCATCCTGGTACACCTTAGTTGAGCTAGTAGACTCTTTGTTAAGCTAAAGAAAATGAGTCAAATATTACTAAGTAGCAGCTGCTTTTTTTTTTTTTTTAAATCTAAAACATATTTTTAAATTTCTCTTACACGTATCTCGCAGGTGTAAATTATGAAAATTGTATATAATGCATGGAGATGACCAGTTGCAAGCAATGCTAGATCTGATGAATGTTAGATCTGTATTGCTCCTGTTCTCACTACTGATCCCCTCCTTTCTTCTGAATTTGTCACATTTTTGGTCCTGTTGCTTTGCCAAAATCCTGATAATCTGAACAAAGAGACACCTCAGCAATGTTAGTGCAGGACATCATGCTGTGCTCTCACTTGCTGCCCTTGTTTCCTAAATGCAAAGGAACAATGCTACAGAATTTTACTTGAATCTTGAAACTTCAAAGTGACAAAACTGTTCTGTAGTGTTACTCTAATCTGGAAAACAAGGAACCTGGAAGAAAGGTCAGGCAGTTTGCCACTATAAACCACAAAACCGTAAACAGCTGAATGATACATTGTCTCAAGTTTCTCTATGACTCAACTTTTTCTTGCTAATCCTGCTATTCTAATGTCCCACTAAAACGTGGAACAGTATTTTAAGACAGCTTCAAGAAAATGGTTGAAAAGATCTGAGTCCATTTTAAGGCCT
Source organism: Serilophus lunatus (assembly GCA_013399895.1). Classification (NCBI taxonomy): domain Eukaryota; kingdom Metazoa; phylum Chordata; class Aves; order Passeriformes; family Eurylaimidae; genus Serilophus; species Serilophus lunatus. The sequence continues at coordinate 466,993 of VXBA01002389.1, read as the reverse complement.
AAAATATCCAAAAGGGAATATTTTCTATTGACTGCTGATAGTGAAAATTTTGGCATGAGACTAAGCAGAATGATTCTGAATCACTCTTTCCTTCCTATCACAGAAGCAGTGAGGGTTTTGCCGGCAACTACAAAACTCAGCTCCCTTCCCTCCAAGCCTGTCACAATCTTTGGTTTATTAATGGGAGGCAGGATCTTTCCATGATTTAAGCTTTTACTGTGTTCCCATTAAATACTGTGTTTTGATCTGCTTTTATATTCAAAAGGAAAAAACGATGAGCCTTTAAAATGCTTAGAGTAGTTTCGTTATCAAAAGATATTATCTGAGAAAAGCAGGTATAAGATTTCAATAACTTCAAGTGGCCATTTAGAAATCTGCAAAGCATTCAGTCTTTTCTTAGTACTTAACTATTGTAGGACTCATTCAATAGCCCTGAGAGACTAGAAGATATATTTCTAAATCAATAAGAAAGTTATTAGGATAAATCTAGTAGGTTGATGGAGATAACTTTCTTCATTTTCATGTTTCATGTTGAGCTAATTCGCACTTTCTAATGCTAGACTATTTCACAGCATTTGCATTCTAAGTGCTGGAGAAGGAACATCAACTTTGGTGAACAGGTTTGGTCATGAGTATATTTGACCTTTAGGAAATGTTTAAACATGAGAAGAATAAAAGGTACAATTTACAGGCTAGGTAGTTGTGCTGCTGAAGAAGACAAAAGTAAGTAAAAGATACTTCAACTTAATGCCTTCCCCAAAGAAGAGCACTCAAAAATAGCTTCATATGTACTGTCTGTGATCTGCCTCAGCCCCAAACCTTTGTTTAGGATCAGGATAGAAGACAGAGGGCTTACCTGTTACCAGTTCATTTTTAGTTCTACCTACTAGGTGTCTGACACTTCACAATCACAGGTAAATATATTCCCTCCTCCAGGATCCTTTCTACCTGCAAAGAAAGGAGCCTGCTGGGCAGAAAAAGCAATAAATTTTAACACAGACAAGATTTTCCATAAATAGTATAGTAATTTTGCATGTAAACAGCTGAGTTACTCTGGGAGCCTGGCACTGAGAACTGGAGTATGAAGCAAAGGATATATGTGCACATGCATGTGTATGTATACATGTGTAAATATACGTATAAATACATGTACATGTAAATACATATGCAAAAGTATATTAGTCCAGAACACAAAGTATAAAATAGTCACATGGGTAGATTGTGCAATATTTAGAATAGGAAAAAATAACAAACATTTTACACATTTTCATGTTTTTGCAGTAATGTTTGGCAAGCAATGTAATACTGATAGTTACTTACATATACATGTAGTTTTTGAAACACTGCTAGTCTTTCTGGCATCCCAGGAACTTTAACATCCTTGCCTAGAGTACACATGTAGTAACTTAATTACAAGAAAATCTAACTCTGACTCTTTTAATATATACCTTTACCACTGCAACTATAAAATAGCACATTAAATTACTTCCTGTTTCCTCCATGTTCTTTCCAGCTTCAAAGAAAATCATTTGCTGGGTCACATTTACAGCCACAAAGAGATTCCTTGTTATATATGGATATGAATATTATTAGACTGAGTATCAAGAGTCAAAGATGAGTGACTTTTAACTAAAAGAATAATGATGTTTGCTTTCTATTCTTCTTGTGTCTTGTCAGGAAAGTTACAGAGATGGTGCATTTTACATCAAAACCCCTAATAATTAAACATCGCCTGCAAGTAGCATAAGTCTCACTTGTTTTGGGGTTTTTTTTTGAGAGCATTAAAATTTAATTTTGTGTAACAACTTGCAAAACAGTCTCAGAGCCAACAAGGTGCTTTGGTTTCCTAGAATAAAGGCAATCCCCAAGTCTTATGGATGTAAAAAACCTAATTCTATTTCAAATGTTGATGCCCTTAGAAGTATTTTGTAGATTTCAGGGTGGTTTTTGTCCTTTGGCCTGAAGAAAAAACAAATTGCTTTTCTCTTTAAGTGCTTCAATGCTAATTATATTAACAAGCCACAAATAGTTATTCTTTTAAATCAAAACAATGAAATCCCAGGCTGAACACCTAAGCAAATATTGTTTGCATGCTCCACTAACCATGCAGCTGATCCAGTGGGCAGTTCTCACAGCAGCATATTTTTTTAGACTGACCATTGAGGTCGAGTACTATCTGGATGTTGACTTTCAGTATGCCTTAATTCATTAACACTCTTGATTAGAAACTATGTTTTTTTCCATTTGACTTCAAATAATATTTAGTACCTCCATGAAGGTATTAGTGCTCTTAGTGACATCTAAAAAACCCAAGAGTAATACTTGGTGATTTATGGACCAACCTCATACCTCCTCTCAGACCATGTGGTACTTAGTTACCAGCTGGGGTTAAACCATGACACCATTAGTATGCAGGAGTAAGTGAACACCACAAATCACTGCTTTTTCTTTCCCCTTCTGCTAAAATAATGCATCATTATTCACTAGCACCAGAAATAACTACCAGCTCCTATAATTACTGTTAGCTTTATACTAGCCAGTATTTGTAAAAGTTGTCAGGAATTTGCATACCTACCAGAACTTCATGGAGTTCACCTCCATAGTCTATGCCACAGACAGGACTCCACACTATAATTTTCCAGGCATGTTTGCTCTTGGATGTCACAGACCTATGCCTGCTTCTCAGTCACTTGACAAGGAGTCATGACAGCTTAGACACACTGCACAGCATCTGGCATAAAAACAGAGAGACAGACAATTCCTGTGGATCTGTTTAATTTCTGTCCATACAATGAATTATGTCTCACTGGTGTGTAAGGATTTGAAGTTAAGAGGTAAAACAACCTCATGACGTTAGCATGAATAACTTACTGAAAAGAAAGCTCTGCATGGAACTGCATTTTATGACATGCTATTGTGTGTGTGCAAAACACTGAAACAAGATGACCAGAGAGGTGGTGGGTACTCTATCTCTGTAAGTGTCCAAGATCAGGTGGGATGGGGCTCTGAGCAACCTGATCTAGTTGAAGATGTCCCTATTTATTGAAGGGGATTGGATCAGATGGCCTTTTGAGGTTCCCTCCTCTATGATTCTATGATTTAGGACAGGAAGACTTTCAGAAAACCAAAGTGATACAAAAATCAATCAAATAAGAGAAAAATATTTGTGTTGTTTTTCAGTCCGAGGAAGCTTCCCAAAAAACATTAGTAGTTTTCAGTCTTTGGTACATGAAAACTATTTTGCTGTTTAAAATGTAGGCAAGAGCAGTGAAATAGAATTTTTTCATTCTGAAGACAGATGTTCTTTAAAACCAAGTAGTTCTCATAGTCATTTTCAGCACAGTGACGTTCTCCAAATTGCAGTTTTGCCGGAAGTGAGAAAAAAAAGAAATCCCAACCCCACATATTCTGGCTTGTAAGCAAATTTCTGTTTTTAAGGTAGTTTTGTAAGCTAGTTGCGTTTTGAAGTAGCTTACAAAAGCTATTACTATTCAAAAACATATGGATACATTCATACTGAGAAGTCATCCAGGTATCTGTGTTTCAAGTTCACTTGATGGCAAAAGCAAGTTTGCTCTTTGTGCTCCCTCTTACAGTAGCACAGTAAGGAAGCAAGTACTAGAGCCAAGAAGAACAGAGCTGTAACAGTAGCTACAAGAATACACAAAGCTACTTTAGGAATAGTTATGTCCTGCACTGCCAGCACTCACTAAATGATGAGCTGTCATAATGAATGACTTGAACTTAAATTATACTGCCTGCCCTAATATACAGCATTTCAAAGTATCCCATCCCACCTTTCCTGGATTCAAAACAACTCGCTGAAGGGGATGTCTATTTGCCCTGCTATGCCCTGCTCAAGCCATCTGGGCAAAATGAAAGTGTGAGTGAACAATGAAGCAGGATTCACATGTTCCAAGAATCCCAGCAGTAAGGGATTTTTGAATTAGGTCCCTTTTTAAACTAGAATTGCCATGGTAACTCTTCTCTGTATGAATGTTGATACTTCCTCTAGCATTTACTTTATGAACTCACCAAGCAAATTCCTTTTGTACAGGTCCTGGTCAATAAGTTTGATCTGGCTTTACTTGGAGCTCTTACAGTCCCTCTCTTCCTGATCCTTGGAAGGGAGCTGATTTCTCACTGTCTTCCTTGGCTAAATTACTCATAGGAACTAAAAGGAGACAGACTAAGGTGAAAGACACTGGCTGAGAGGTATTAATGTGGGGCCTTTACCAGTAGGAACCATGCTGCTAAGAATCTCAGGAGGAAATTAATATTACAGGATTTCACATCTCCAGCCATACACTGCTTTTGCTATCAAAGGAATGGCTCAGCTACTACTATAAGGAGTCTACAGAGCTAGCCTTTAATTTGTGCAGGGAACTTAAAAACAGGCTTTGGCCTCACTTATTTCTCACATCACTGAAATAGAGAATAGGGGTAGGGGACTGAAGATTTGAAGAGGTTATGGTGAATTGTATCAGCATGAATTGTAAAGGTTCAAATGGGCTTATCAGCCAGTCAGGCGACTGACGTGAAAAAATTATTCACTGTGCAGCAGTGCTGCCAGCAAGGGTTGCACATCATGAAAGATCAATGACTTTTCCTCATACTTTGGCAATCATCTTCTCAACCATAACCTAAGTCCTCTAAATTGCCTAGTTGAGTTCTGAGACACTGTTCTTGTCCCCTGAGAGTCCCAGAGTCTTTCTTCTCTGGAAGCTGACCACTATCCATGTTACTTAATACCCCAATAAAAGCATCTTCCATTAGGGTTCTCTTGGGCTTGTTGAGAAAGATTACCATACAGAGGTGCGCAGCATTCTGAACATTGAGTGAACAGCAGACACCAGTTGACTGAAGTCCTGAGCAAGTCACTTAACATCTCCACAGGTGCTAACCAGCTACCATACCTACTAGCTACTTGCTGCAGGTAAGGGATGGAAATGTTCCAGCCTCTGGAGATCTGGCTTGAATCTGCTTAAAGCACCAATAGAAGATTTCCCATTTCTTCCTCTGTTTCTTTTCTTATGAATTCACTGCACTTCTCTTTCTCTACATCTCTTCCCATCTCATTTCAAGAATGATACAAAATTTTCTTGCCCTTTACTTTTGGGTCTTCTTTTTTGTGAAAGTGTCCTCTTTCATTCAGGTATCTTCAGTTCTTTTCGTTGTTTACCTACATGTCTTTTGTTGCCCTCATTACTGGTCCTTGCCATATATTTTCCACTTGCCTAACACCTATATATAATTTTTGTTTCATAGCCTTCTATGTCTTCAGTCCTTATTCCATTTAGTGTTTTCATTTTCCTCTGTAGACCCACTTCCAAATAACAAAAGTTGTTTTGATAATGAACTCAGAAGAACGTTACACTGTAAAGACACATTAGTCTGACTAGTCCTAGTTGCAATACACTTTTTTCTTTAAAGAAGTCCAAGGTTTCAAAAAGCTTTGACCCCAAAGGGGACAAAAAGTCAACCATTTAAAGTGAGCTTCTGAAAAGTAAGTAGTATTTATCCACAACCTTAAGGGAAGAAATATATAAGGACATGCTTCTGAAACAGGGGAGTCAAGAAAATATTCAAGAAATACTTGCTCATGCTTTTGCAAAATAAAACATCATAACAATTTTTTCATGAAAATTTGACATCTTATTTAAAATGACCTTTTCATGGAAAACTCATACAGTAAATATTACCAGCTCCAATTGTGAGCTACTCAAACAGAAAAAGGTGCATATTACCTTTTGTATAGTCATTGGGCAAATATCAATTTGGCTAATATAAAATTTGGCACCACAAACAATGGCATTATCATGGGTGCATACATCTACAGAGGTCATTAGTGCTAGACTCTGCCAGCCAGAAAATGAGCAGCAATAGCTGTCTCTGCACTCCAGCAAAAGTTGTGGAGGACTCGAAAAGAGCAAAAACCGCCTGCAGGGCACCAATGACTCATCTCAGGCAGAGCCCCATTGTGTCCCCTGCAGCACCTGTGCTGCCAGCCTGCCATGGACATGGGCTCTGACTGGGGCTGTTGGAATTCAGACCTCTGTGGGAAGGTCAAACTGTCCCCACAGGGGACTCACAAGTCAGAGATCAAGGCTGTGCCCCACTGCGGACAAAAAGAGCTGGCAGTAGTTGAATGCTCAATGGATTATAAAGGCTAAATAAAGTATCAGCGTCCATGAAAAACAGGGACAGGCACTGGGGAGGTGCTGGTAGTGATCAGCTCTTGACTTCAGATGCAGAGATTTCATCTCTGCATCACCTGCCAGGGACCCCATTGCTCCTTGTCCCACCTTTGTGCCTGTGTAGGCAGTGCAGGGATCCAAATAAAGCATCAGTCTTCCACAAACTTCGTGTGTGACAGCAACTAGGAATTCTTTGAGACAGTGTTCATTTTATCTAAATGGCTTCTTTGGCCTTAGATACAAAGGAAAATATCCATTAGAGTATTAGAATTACTACCCAACAAACAAGAAACATCAAAACTAAAACAAAACATAAAGTCTTACTATCCTCTTTCCTCCCTGGACAGATTGTAATACAAGAAAAGTATCGTTTCAAGATAAAATTTTAAGTCTTGCAATGCATTAGCATAGAACATATGACAAATACACAGCTAAAACATTTTTTGTATTTCTGTTTAGCTTTACCTTGTTAGAGTGTTATACCTTCCAGATAAAATCTTTCTGTGCAATTCAAGACTAAACCCTCAAATTCTACCAGAAGAAAAGTGTCATGAAGTAGATTATTTCACACTTCTGTGCCTAAAGCATGATCTTTGCTGTAAGATCTGCTTGAGCTTCAAACCTGAAGAGATAGAAAGTTCTAACAAAGATAAAAAGCCCTCAAACAAATGTGCCTTGTATTTTTATTTTTGAACCTACCCACATATTTTTAGGATAATGGAACCATTTTAAAAATTAAACTATATCATTAATTCCTGCCAGTCTATACAGATCACAAAATCAAATGTATTTTGTCATGAAATATTAAACTCTTCTAGCTATGCAGTCTGTTGAGAATTATCCATTTGATTTTCTTTGCTGGACAAATTGGTTACTACAGCCAAATTATTCAGTATAGAAAAAAGAAGTAATGAAGTCTTTTACTGCCTGAATTCAGATGGGGAATAAAACCCACAAAATAAATTAATAGAGGTAAAAGAAAAGTACAGCTTTTTACTGGGAGTTGCACACAGTCCAAGAGTGAGAAAAACAATTATCAGCTTACATTTATAACCTTCAAAACTATCCACCCACTAAAGTATGCAACCAAAGTTAGTCTAACACCTGTGTCTGCAAAGTACCCAACCAGAAACCTTCTAATTCACTGTACCCACCCCGAATCTGCCCTCCCTCGAAGCAGGTCCAGGAGTCCTGGGCCTGTATTTTGTCTTGCTATCCTTGTTATCTTCAGAGAGGAATGTAAACATTCAGGAAAAGGCCTCTCAGGAAAACCCACAATTCGAACTATACAGCCAGACTAAAATCTCCCAATATACAAGGAAAAACCTCGGCATCAAGTGAACAGGAAGCTGCAATGGAATCTTACAATGAAATATGAAAATGGCCTAAATAAAGCATAGAGCAAGCAATTGATGCCTTTGTCTGGCAGGCTCTGGCAGATACTTGCCATATTACTATGACAAACTTAGAAACTTTACACAGTTGTATCTCCACACTTCCCCACTCTTGTGTGAAAAACAGAGTATGATGATAGTGAAAACCAGGTGTAAATAGAAAATTATATAAGCATAAGGGCTGTTCCATAATAAGTTATTAAGCATTTTTGAACATTTTTCCTTTCACACTGAAATAAAAAGAGACAGTGCTTTCATCAGCTTGATTCATTTTCATACTAGCTGAAGGTATCTTGGCCCTAGTCCCTTACTGATTCATGACTGCTGGGCACATTAAATGAGGGGTCTCCATTTCCCCTGTGCCCTGATCCCAAAGATCTCGCTGTCTTCCTGGAGATGCCAGAAAGACAAAAGAAAAACTTTGCTGTTTTCTACTACACATGAGTACCAGGCCAAGGAGGGTTTTGGAGAGGACAATGTATTATTCCACTCATAAAATTTCAATCAATCAAAATAACTGGATATTGTCTAAATATTTAGAATATGTTGTGCCACAGAAAGCAGTTTCTGTTGCCTACTATTGTGTAGGCAAACTCAGCTCAGGTGGGCTGTGCTCCCTCTCAGAGTCTTGCTTTAGACACTACTGTTTGCAAACAAGCATTAGCTGGTCTTCACTTTTTCAGAAAGTGACCACCAAATGGTATCTGTGGCAATGAAAGAAATATTTAGCTGTAAAACATCTTGAGCATGAATTAAAAGTAACACATTTAAACATGTAAGGTGCCTGAAACAATTTGGTATAAGCTTATGATGCATAAAATCTTACATATTTCTTTTTGCTTATGTTTGTTTATGCATTCGAGGAAGGTAAGACAGCAGTAGTTTCATTCAAGTCTTGCACTCCTCTGACATCAGGAGGAATATGTTCAGAATTGTTGAATGGTTCAATGGTTTACTCATCCCTTTTTCTCTCAGGAAATGAGATGCTACTATGGTTCCAGATCTGTTTGTTTGGTTTTTTCTACATCTCAGAGACAATGGAAATAAGGAGGAAAAAAGACACTTGCCCCTCACTGGAATTTTTCCCACTAAACTGAACTTAGAAGATTGTTCCATTTTGTGAAACAAGGTACATAAGAAAATCTCTCTACTAAATCAGCTGACTAATGGAGGGGAAAACCAACAAAAATCAACAGCAAGCTGATAGCACTTCACTATCCAGAAGATCACTTTTTTTTTTTTTGCCTAAACAGAATAACCAGACTAAGATTCTCTCTACCTTGTTAATGTTCAGACTCTATTCAATCTGTTCATATCCATTAGTTTATAGAAACTTAGAGATGTAGAACACTCAGAATCCTTAAATTTGTAACCACAACAGTTGCTGGATCTATAGTTTTGGAACTGACTGGCTGATAGCTGGTAAGGGTGGCCCAAGACATGAGTTGTATCCTAGACTCCAGTGTATAAGCTGTGTACTTGACAGATGTACTGCTGCAGTAGGAAAAGGTGCTGTGAATTCTATAAATTAGAAGTGGGCAAGGAAGAAACAGCAAAGACAGAACAAAAAATAGTTAGGTGCTATCACAAAATCTCACAAATCCGGGCTTCACTTTGAAATTGAATACCATCATACACTTGTTTTTCCATTAATGACCTCTGGAACATCTCAGCACTAAGTGGTGCTGGTGTACAACAAAAGAGGCAGCCTTGTGCTTCTATAAAATAGAAAGCAAGGCCATGCTCCTTCTTCATGCATCCTGGGGCAGTAACAGGATACAAAGATCACAACACATGAGACACAGATATCTGTGCAGGTCTAATCATTCCTGTGGGAGCTCACTTAAGGCAAATTTAAAATTAGCTAATTTAGGGATTCTGAATGATGCAACTTCTTGCCCAATCTGACATTGAACAAGAGGCCCTGGGGATGAACTAGTCAGTGATGAGGACACAAGACTGAAGTATAGAGATAGTCCTTCATAGCGGAGGAGGGCAGTTCAGACTGACAGAGATCCAAAGGGGCAAAATGTACACTTTCATTTTAAGGTGATACCAAATTTCTAAGTTAAACTAGCATTGTCTCTCTAGGAACTGACAGCAAAAGGACCCTCATGACCCACTCCCATGCATAACAAACTATGACAGTATCAAGTCCCTGATCCAATTTGTGGAGAATTCCAAGTATGGAGCACATAAAGGTGTCAGGTAAGTTGTCACAAATCAGCTTTCAGGCAGAAATCTGAGGGGAGCTGGCTCTGAAAGGAGACCATGACAGTCTGTGGAAGCTCAACATGCTTTTCTAAGTGGATGCTGAAAGCAATTTCCATGACAATAAGGATTAGGAAGGCAGCTGATATACTTGTCAAACGTATCTATATATATTAAGGGTGCTAACTAGGTCCCTTCTTTGCTGGGATTGACGAGGGACAGAACAAACCATGTACAAACACATTTTCTCTTATCAGCACCATTAGCAAGGGAAGTCAATAGTTAAAATAGTTTGCTGCAAACAAACAAATCCAGATTAAAGCCTGCATTGAGAAAATAACCAACAACCTGGAGGAAAATAAAAGCTTTGTATACAAATGGTTCATTTTCTTCAGCATCAGTAGATGGTGCTCTTCATATTCTATCACAGGTTACTTCTGAGACAGTGCTTTCATGCCCTGGGGGTGAAATCTCTAAGTGCTTTTTCCACACACTCCTCTTCATCTCCTTAAATTACCAGACCTTCTTCCCCCTAAAGTGGCTGGACAATAATCACATCAGTGCTCAATGGGTTCAGTCATGGTAAATAACCAAAGGAGGCAGAGAACATGTAGGATTTCTATGTTGCTCTGGAAAGCTACCACTCAGTAAATGCTGATGTGATCCTTCTTTTATAAGTGCTTCTGAAAGCGTCTCACCATGCTTCTGTCCATGGTTGTCCTGGCAGGAATATGCTGAGCAGTAGAGTGACACATATCTGACAAAGTCCAAACACAGTGTTTGTGTGTGCCAAGTGTTTGGAAGCCAGAATATGAATTTGATGCATTGGAGATGCATCAAAACCACCCTGCACCCTTCTGTAGCATCACTTACTCCTATTAGGCTGCCACAATCCCAAACACCCTGAACAGTTACATTCAGATAATATTTTCAAATGTAGATGCATCCTGAGAAAGCCACACAAACACCAGCTCCTTTTCTGATCCCCAGGACAGAAGCATTCATGGTCTATCCAGTAGCAAAACCAGCTATCCTCACCTCCACAGGCAGGCACAAATGCCTGGAAATGCCTGGAAATAAAGCATTTGGGCATTTGTTCCAGTGTATCCACTGTAACTCAGGCAGGTGATGGAATATCATGCAGCCTTTAAATAGGCCCAGAGGCATGATGAGACAATCAATTTCTGGGATAACAGGAAGAAAATAAGTCCAAATATACACACATATAAATCAGGGAAATTGGCACGCTTACATAAAAGTGCTATAAATGATACAGTACTGAGCAGAACTCTGTCCTTTCTGAGTTGCCTTTTAAGTCTGTAGCTTTCCATATCTCACATTAATTTTTTCATGGCTTCCTTCTGAATATGGCACTAGAAGTTTCTCTAAAGACAGTATGTTGTATGAAATGACCTGAATTTATTAAGATGGAATTTACCTATACTACAAAATGTACCCAGCCCACAACAATAATAGTAACATCACAATCCACAGAAAGTGGCACTGACACCACTGATGTAGCAATACACTGCAGTACTTGTCCATCAGCCTTCTCATCAGAGGGAAAAAACCCAAACAAACAAATAAAACAATCAAAAAATTTCACCTGCACCCTCAAAACTCTCAAAAACTCCAAGGAGGTCACTGTAATGTTTACTGCTGCCTTAATTCCATAGCACTCCTGTTCAGGATGTTAATTCAAGTGCCTGAGACTGAGTCTTTAGATTTCTGGCACTGAAGGTAACCCACAGTGAACAACGTGGAGAGAATTAAGACTTCCTCAAGAATTAGCTCCTCCACAGCTGCTCTCTTTTTAAACCCAGCAAAGCCCCTCTGGGTGTTTTTCTTCTTGTTGCTTGTTGCTCTTTTGCCTTTCATACAGGGCCTGCTCTGTGTCCTTGGCAGGAGGAGGAGAATTTCCCCAGAGCAGGTAAGGGGGAGAATGAAGTTGCTGGAACATGAGGCTCATTCTAAAGTGGCGAGATTCAACACTTCCACAGATTTTTTCACATAAATGTATATGTCCATTACCTGTTGCCAACCTCCTGCCCCTGCCCTGGCAAAGTCTTTATGTAAGGACTCAGTTTTGCCCTTGCAGCAGACCTACCAGAGATTTCAAGGACACCCTCCAAGTGCTCCACTTAGCACCATCATCCAAGACTCAATACCTCTGGCTACTTTAAGGAAGCATGGCTTACATCATAGGGGCCTTTGTTATTTATCCTTTACTGAAATGATTAGATGTCTGCTCTGTGTCTTTCTCCCCCACCTCTTTCTTTATTCACTACCTCTTTCTCATCTTGCCTCTCTTTTCCCTGCAGTATTGTCCATTTGCCCTTCCCAGGAAGACCCAAGATCCCGATTGAACCTTTGATGTGACAAGTTCATCATTAAATTCAAGTATCCATAACCCGAGGAATTTCCTGAGACCAAAGGAATTCAGCTTAAAATATGCTGATGAAAAGCACGTACAGAGACTGTGGAACTTGCTGCCTCAGTCTGCATTTTCAAAATTTTTTGTGAGCTAGAACACTTGCCTTGAGAAAGTGCTGAATATGGCATGAAGATAAATACAGCTTTGGCACTCAGTGCACTCTACATTTTCATTTGTTATTCTAATGAAGCAACACAAACCTCATTACTTTTCTCCCAACAGAAGCCTTGTGTCTGATAGCCCAGAAAATTCTCTTTCTGTACCTTAAAACACTTGACTCAGAAATGCCACTCTGCTGTTGTAAATTGAATTATGTATCTTGACCTGGTGTTTACTGTACATATATATTGGTCTGTTTTCACTCCACGCTCTGCTGTCTCAAGATGAGACATGGCTTGAACAGAGATGGGAAGAGGAAATGGAAAACAAAGAGGATGACAATTAACTGCCCGTAGGAAGACTCTAGATCCTGCTGAAGGCATGGGACAGGTTCTATTCTTAAAGGCAGAAAGGTGAGTACACAACAGAGCCGACCTGAAAGGAGCTTGCAAAGCTCTCAAAATTTCTCAAAAGAGAAATGTCTGCTGAAAGGATCTGATGTTCTAGCTGCTCAGCTTATCATCATAAGAAAATCTTTGCACAGGAGACAGATGGATGTATTTATCATCTTAAAATACCCTAATTAAATCATAGTTAGGGTTAAGATAGCAGAAAAGTCCTTATGCTTGCCAGAAATCACAGACGTTGAATGCAAAGCAACACAATTATTGATTCCACTCCCGGATAACAAACATCTAAATTTCTGAGCTACAGCAAGGCAGCTGCCAATTAATCAGCAGCCTTGATGTGCTGGTAAGGGGAGGAAGGAATGTGGCTCTTCCGTACAAAATTACTGTGAAGTAATATAGGATCTCTCTGACTGCTGAAGAAGTGCTTTGGAAGTGCTTAAAGCTAAAGTGCTTTGGCTTTAAGAAGTGCTAACTTCATAGGTAACATTTCACTGTTGGTCAGCTTTTTCTAAGTTTGAAAGATTTGCATGCTGTCCCCTCTACCTCCTGTTAGAAGACATCATCGGTGGAATGCTGCAAAAGGCTCATGAATGCAGACAAGCCTCTGTTCTTTTTCCTATTAGGGCTGCCAGGTCTGTCTTCTTATCTATGGGATAAGAAAACCTTGCCCACATGCTTCACTGTCATCAGAGCTTTCCCTGTACTTCAGGGCAGAAGAGACACTCCAGCTCTGCTCTGCATCTGGGGAGGCAGGACACGTCAGGAAAGAAAGTACTCAAAATGTAGCCTGCCCATAGCAAACTACTAACTGTTCAGCCCAGGGCAGAAGTCCCTCACCCACCTCAGGACCAGGTTGCTTAAAGCAGCAGATGTCAATAGGAAAAGCAGACATAAGAGTGTGCTGCTGTAAGTACTGCTAGCCACATATTAATGGAATTCCTTAGAACAGCGCACTGCTTCCCTCCTTTGTGTCTCCAAACCTAAAATGTAATCATCTAAATCATCAATATGACATCTTTAAAAACATTGGCATCAAAATGAGAAGTACAGACAGTATTTCATAGTTACTCTGTCAGACTCTCTACAGCCACAGAGAAATATTACTGAATCTGTACATAAGTCATATTATAAAAAACAAACCTGTTAGGTAGAGTAAAAACTCCCTGACTCCAGGAACTGTAGAAGTAATAGTACAATGCTCTTCCTGAAAACCTGTATACATTTATCTTTAAAAGCATTAATTCTCCAGATTTCTCTAGTGCTAAATTAGATATGAATTAATGCTCTCAGCAAGTCGTTGGAGACTTGAACTTGCAAATACAATAATGCCCATGGGAGCCAAGATGCTGCATATATGCCATAGGTCTGTTTGCACAAAGAGAAAAAAGTTGTTCCAGTGTATGAAGGAAACCATGTATTACTGCCTCTGCTCAGGAGAAGCCAACCTGCATTTCTCATTTCACGGCATCCCTCCATCATGGCTTTAAACAATCTCAAAGAGCTGCTGCTGTATAAGGTGTATATTCTAATTCAGTGTTGGATGTGTCATAATGCTCTGTACGATACAAGGTGTTTACTGATTTCACTTTATAAAGTGTTTTGATAAGTTTCAAAGACAGACAGTCCTGCAAAAATACAAGCTTTAAAAAGTGCTTCAGTGCAGATTCATTTCTGAATAGCTTGTCTTTGGATTTCATTGCCTAAGCTGAGAGGATGGGCACATTAAAATAAAGAATTCCATTGTATGATGCCAAGGAAAAAAATTAGCTTGAGTCACAGCATTAGAATCATACATTCAATTACAAACGTTTAACTAGTAACATAGGAAACTTAGGGAGCTACAAATGGCCTCTGAGTTTTTACCTCTCTCCCTCCCCCTCTCCCCCCAAAAAAAGCTGTCAACAGTTTCTTTGAAAGAACATCCTTAGATTCCAGTTATGGAGAAAGAAACCCTGGGTTTTGGTGTCAACATCGAATATTTGTTCAACAGTCTTATCAGTGCAAACTTTTGATGTATACTGGAAGTTAACAATGGTTAAAAGAAAAGCAGTCTTACATACATAGGGAGAAAATTCCAGCTTTTCTTTGCAAACCACAATTTTGCTACTGCTACCGAGCGGTAGCACAACTCCAGGAAAACTGGTGCAAGGCATATCAGATCCTCTCACCTCTGTGTGAACTCAGTGACCCTCTGTGAACTGTCCCACACTATAAAGCCATGTTGTGCATGTCTCATGCACAAAATAAAAGCATTAAATAGCAGGAAGCCACAAACCAGAATGGTCAGCCTTCACCACAATTTTTTTCTCCCCATGTAGCAGCAATACCCGGGTTTTGACTGTTTGGCTACAATGGATAACTGTTTTCTGAAATGGCAGAAAATAATTTATGCTCTTGTCTCAATTTGAGCACACTGGTCTAATTCCTAAAAAAAGTTTCACTTCAAGTAAAGAGTAGAGCAATTGATGAAACCCATGCTTTATCCAGTTTTAAGCGTGGATTTAATTATGTACTGAGAAGAATATAAAGCTTGGTACACAAAGGCCAAACAGTAACAGTAACACCATTCTCTTGCTTGTCTCAATTTTCAAGCTTCAGGCCTGCTGGTATTTTTTCTTTGTTCCCCCACTGTGATGCGGTGTAGGTATAGCATATAATCCACCTCCCTATACCTCTCCCCTCTGCTACCAAATAATATGCTACCTCTTTGCTAGGGAGGTATAGGTAAGGTTGAAAATGGCTTGATCTGCCTGCCTCCCCTGCTTGAAGGAAATGTTACTTTCCTGAGCTCCACTTAGAAGAACCCTTTTTTTTCAGCAGCTGCAGAATGTGGCCTAAGGAGTATCCTACAAACTACATAGTTAGAGCACACCTTCTGCTAAAATGACAATCAGTTTAAAACGTGGAAATGCCATCTCTTCCTGCAGGGCTCACATAGAGGGGTAGCATAGCTGGCTGCCTCGGTGTCATTCAATCCCCATCTTAGTCACAATGTCTTTGCTCCCCCAGGTCACATCTGAAAGACAGAACTGAATCTACGTGCATGTGTACATCAATGGTGGTGTAGAAGGATGTGCATTGTTTTATTAATTGGTTGCATCAGCATCTGAACAGAAATATCTAAACAGTTCTTCAGATTATAAAAGGAGAAAAGTTACTTATGCAAATATTTCTTCATCCCTGGACAGTGCTTCAAATGAAGCATTGACTAAGCAACACAACAAGGAATAGCACATAGAGTAACTCTTTCCTAATCATTGGCTATGAAAGTGGGAGCTGCATACAAAACAAACAAGATAGAAAAACTCCTAAGGAGAATATTTCATAAAAGAGAAAAACACCTTTCTTAAGTAGTCAGACTCAAAATAAGGATATTAATAGAAAGGCCATAGTAGCCTAGATTAGAAACAAAGCAAAAATCAGAGTCATGGGATTATTCTGCGAGTTTACAAGACCAAGGTAGCCACAACAGAGATTGCTTTGAGGCAATCAGTTTTTCAGCAGTTCCATACTTCTGAGAGAATATAGTCTTGTTAACCAGGAACCTTAGTGAAATGTGTCATGACATTTCTCTTGGGAAAACTGTCTAGGAAAACCTTATAGAATCATGGTTTGGGTTGGAAGGAGCCTTAAAGATCTTCTAATTCCAAACCACCTTCCTACCATTGCAGACACAGCATTTGCACCTGACACATAATGGGGTCCATGACTCCATTTTCCAGCTATCACATGGAGGAAGATATTCAGTCCATGTCCTGCCTCCTTCACACAGACACTTTGATCCAAGACTCTCATGGCCAGAGAAAACATCTCAAACATTTATAATACCTACTTTAGCCTCTGAGAAATGCCAAAATGTACATTTCAATTTAGTCTCTTCATAGGCTTTCAACATTTTGTGGGGCATTTCCCATGCACCTGTGCTGTTGCTTTCTGTAAATGCTAACAAGTCTCTGACAGTTTAAACTACAAGAGAACTTGCACACACTTTGCTGTGCCCAAATGCTCTGCTGAACAGGAAGCAGTAAGAAAACAATGTTTTAACAGCCATGAATGTGGCAAGACGAGCACTTTTATCTGCTTACCAGATACTTCTTTAAATAGAGATGCAACCACAACACTGTTTAGCTGAAAGGTTCAGTAGTTAAGTGAGTTCAAATTCACTACTCCAATGCATCACTGACCACTTTTCAAGGTTTAGCTTCACAGTCATTATTTCAAATTTTCCTCTAAACCTACATGCACACTAAATTAGATCTAAGTGGTCATTCAGCTGCATTGCAGAGATTGGCATACTCGTAAATATATGCAATCACAGATTAAGTTGAGGTAGGCTCATACATTTTTTTTATTTTCTTGTCACTATTTCTGACTTGCTGTGACCTGCACTTGACTCCCAGTACTGCAGTTCTTGTACTGCCCTCTGGCAACTCTGTCATGTTAGAACAGTGTTCCTCTGGGACAAAGTGCAGGAAGGATTTTTGAGGAGAAAACCATGTAGTTCAAATACTTTTTACCTGCATTGCCATGGCAAAAGGAGGTGGGAGCAGACACATATGCATCAAAGTCTGACTTCTAACAAGAACACCTGGCAAGAGAGCCTAGACTAGGTCTCCCTCAGGTTTCAAAAAGCTCAGAACTTCTGTTGTGCCCAGAAGGATAGGCTAAGGTCCAGATAAGACCCAGCATGAACCATACTGTGATTATATAGGCTTCAAAAAGCGGTGGAAGAGGCTTGGAGTTCAAACACAGACAGCATCTTAAGTCACAACAATTCATTAGCTGCAATATCAGTCATTTAATAGAGGTGTTGTTTTGCTCAAAGCAGGGATTATTGGGAGCACTTCACTCAATGTGTCACTCAGAATCACAGAATATTCTGGAGCCAGTTTAACTCCTTGCAATGTAGAGGGCAAGATTTTGTCTTCTTTTAGCCAAATACTTAAGATGGAAACAATAGATGCAAAAGTCCACTATGAAGACTAAGCTAGTTAAAGGACAGGAATCAGATTAATCACTTCAATAATGAGGATGGTTGAGGAGTCAAGTTTCTTAGGTCAGCCTTAGTGCCATAGCAAGGGACTTAGACTGTTCGGGGTAATTCTCCACAAGACTCCAGGCCCCATGCAGGTGAGTTTGGGTTTTCTGTACCAACTCCAACAGAGCCACGTAGACAGAAGCCATGGTTCCAACAGCCACAAGAAACTTTGGAAAAAACAAGCTTATTATTTTAGGGACACTATCTTGCTCACAAATTCTCCTTACACTCTTGTCAAAGCTGATAGAGTTGTAAGCTTGCTACCAAGAACAGAGCAGAGCACAGTGGTTTCATTAGGGTGTCTCACACGGGGAATAGTTGCAGGGCCAGGTCTTTGGCTGCCCAGGTGAAAATATTCGCCCATACTCTTTGTACAAGTGTGTCAAGAGGGAATTATAAAAGTCCTAAAACCAGGTAAATGGATTATAGCCACTTTAATAAGAAATTAATTTTTCCTGTGGCTTTTGAAAGAAAAATCACTAGAGGTTGCATCAATGTCTACCTGAACGGAAAATAAAATCTATTGAAGTCAATGGAAAAGCCGTATGTTATTTCTCAGGGTTTGGATTAATTGGTATCTGTTCTGTTTTCTCTCTCCTAGGCACACAAACGCTGCTCTGCTATCTCATAGCATGCAACACAAAAAACCCCACCCAAAGCTGCATAAGTGTGCAGTGTTAGCTTTCAATGGAAATTTTTCAGTGCAGAATTACCAAGATAAGAAATTTTCTCTTTACAGTCCTTGATAATAAGGTTTTGTAGCATTCAGAAAAAAACCCCTGTGGTTTCCCCTCAGGAAACCCATGGTACTACTTGTAATAGGAGCCATAATTTCAAGGGCAGCTAATGAGATAACATTTTGCTTAACACTGGTTTAAGCAGTGAATAAAGACAGGACTTTGTCTACAATGCACAAATGACACTGATTAGTTTTTTACAATTAATTTGGTACTTAATGATAAAATTAAGAGTTAGAAGAGCTCTCTGCAGCATTACTGGATGACTTGAAAGGCCTCAGTCTTTCTGGCAGCTATTTTATACCAACTTCTCTGCTGCGGCACTGTCGCTCATTTGTGTTTACTGCAAAAAGAGCACCAGGCCTGCACCTGCAGTCTAAGTAAAGAGGCACATGCTAAACTTAAAAGAAGAGTTCTACTTCTCCACTATGCTTGTGAAATTAGAACCAGAGCAGGCTCTACTTCAGCATAAGCTCTACTCAAAACATTTCTGCTGTAGTAACTTTCCCCAAAAAATCCTGAAGTTTCATTATTAAAAATATGTTCCCACTTCAAAAAGAAATATAATTTACATCTTGCAGGAATATCTACCCTTTATAAGATCTTACTACCAGCAGTGTCTCTTTCATTCTTTGCCAGGGTGTTTCTGTGACTCCACTTGTCACTGAAAATTATATACTTTTTCAAAGAACAGTTGTAATTTGAGTAGTAATAGAGAAAGTAAGCATTTGAGGCCTGACTCTTTTCAGTTGTGCAACTTATTTCACCTTCAGGAAGCTAGAATAAACATTTGTTCTGTGGTCTTACAAAAGTAGAACTTGCTGGCAACACGCATTCATTATGAAAATGTACTAATACTCTGACTCCATCTGAGCACAGACTTACCTCTTCATATACACCTGTGCACATCAATGTTTAATAGTACTCCATTTACCTAATCCAAGATCTTAAATAGCAAGAACTACTCCCAGCCCAGTCAGATGTCCGCTTGAGATAGATTCTTACCTCGGAGATACCAGTAGCGTATGTTTACCAAAGATCAAATAAGTAGCCAAGCAGTCAGAGATACTTTCCCAGAATGTTCACCCAGCATTTTATATCTTGAGGACCTGAGAAAGAGGAGGA
Source organism: Serilophus lunatus (assembly GCA_013399895.1). Classification (NCBI taxonomy): domain Eukaryota; kingdom Metazoa; phylum Chordata; class Aves; order Passeriformes; family Eurylaimidae; genus Serilophus; species Serilophus lunatus. The sequence goes on along the minus strand of VXBA01002389.1, from coordinate 447,348 downwards.
AATGTCTCTGTACGCAATAGACGGGGATGGAGTAGCATTACCTTATATTTTGTCTTTCTAAATATAGGCATGATTGTCCTGAGTAACAGCACTTTAAGCAGAGTACTGGCTCTCTAAGTTTTTTAATGTAGCACTGATACAAAGGACTGGAAAAAAAAAGAAGTCTTATATTCACAATGGATTTTACAGCCTGCAGCAAATATTTTTTTGCTATCTAGCAGAGCTTTCATTCTCTTGCAGGCTGCCCAAAATAGCATACCAAGCTCATGTTCAATCCAAAAGACTTTGGCTCTGCAGCCAGTCAAAGCTGATATGGTACAACAATGATTTGCTCCTGGAAAGCAGAATTATTAGCACACCACCAGGAGTACAAACCCAGAAATCCCCGACTGCATTCTCAGTGTTCACCTTTCCATTATGCCACTAATTATCTCCATAGGAGTTTATTCCTTGTAAGCTTCTTGTTCAGGCTGATAAGCATTTTACTCTGAATTCTCTGCAGATTTAAGATTTACTCCTCATGCTCTTAGCTGAGATATAAATATCTCCCACTCTCTCCAGCTTCTCTCTCAGTTCAGTATCTGTCTATAAGAATTCCCACCACTTTTCAGTACTTTTATATTAATTATATTAATTCCTGATCCTCAATTCACTTCATTATGACAAAGCTCTGAGCTGTTAAGAGTCCATATCACTCTTGGGCTCAAATGAAAGGGTATATATTAATCAAGACTAACCTGTCCCTTCATGTTCAAATTAGATACTAATCCAGTAAATTATTTCTTAAGCATTGATCGAAGGCGGTTAATATAAAAATAATATTCCTAAGTTGTAGCATCCCAAGTAAACATATTGCACAGGACATTTTCTGATGTTACAGCCTTTCTGGAAGAGCAGTGTTTTACATTGTTCCTTAGACTACACTGAGGACTATTTCAGTGTACATATTCCAGAAAGACAAACATGGTCATGTGATTCTCTTTTTTTTTCTTAAGAAACCTCTCCTACTTTTATTATACATAAGTGGAAATATAACAGTTTGCTCTGAGGAAAAATGAAAGAAACAAATTCACCCTAAAACTTCAGAAGTTATCAGAGAGTTTGTTTGATGGTGCTCAGAGTGCAAGCTTCCTCTGGAAGTAGCTACTCCAATTCTGAGTGTAAAATGGCTTCTTTACCTAAACACACACATTTCATTACATTTTAAAGATAAATATCCACAGTAAGCCATATGCTGATTGACCCTTTTCACAACTAGATTGGACTGTGGTCCCAAATTCATAGACTTTAAAGAATGGAGGGACCATATTATGTAACTCTGACCTGACCTTCAAGAGCTGGCAATGTTACAATTTCTTAATTGTTCCTCTGATTCCCGTTGTAGCTAAACTGTAGGCTCTCAGCAATGCATTTTTAGACTCGGTCCAGAAACCTCAAGAGATAAAGAGTCTCATAGCACTACTAGGTAAAATACTTCGGTAATTTACTTAAGAGGTATCTAAATACTTTTGCTGAATTCAAAATAACATCAAAACCGGGAAGATGTGGAGTGTGGGTCTTGCATGAGTATTACAAAAGTAAGAAAATGAAATTAATAATCCTGTACATGTTCTTCTGTGGCAAGACAGGTGGATAATTAATACAAATGCACATGTAAATATTTTAATTCTCTCTTGCAGGCAAACGTTGAAGGAGGCTGTGAGTTTGCTAGTGAACTTGTAAAAGCCCAAACCACATTTCCTGTTTGTAAGGAAGCAGGTGAAAAGAAAGACTGGAGGCCTTCAAGATTGACAGATCCATGCTGCCAGGTCCAAAACAAAACAGCATCCAAGCTTTGCAAACATAACTTGATTTCCTGTTGGATAAAGGGGCGGGGAGTATTCCTAGAACAAACAAAACCAGGTAAGCCTTATCTTTTTGTTATAAAATTGTAAAAAAAGGAGCAGTAAATCCACACTATGGTGGATCACCAGTCTTCCAAGAAGGCTGCTCAGGGTTTGAAACTGAAATTATTAATAACAGCTTAAACCTTCATTAATTAAGGCTTGTTTATGAAGACTAAGCATTGGCATTAGTTTTGTGCTAAAATACTTACTGTGCCTTCTTATTTTACAATGTGCTGTTTCCCTTCTGAAGTATGAAGTCGATATTTTACAAAGCAATTAGTTGTGCACTAATTAATTGCAGTTTAAGGAATCTCTTCCAGAGAATTAATCCTGTATTAAAAGCTCACACAGGTGGAAGCATCTTTAATGGTAATTTAACATTCACCAGTCTCTTAATGAGTTTCTTTTTCTAAGGGTCATTAGTACAAATTATTATTTATACCAACATTTAATTGGAAGGGGGGACAAAAGACTGTTTTATCTCATCTTTGAAAAATTTTCAGACAAAATCAACAGGAAAAAAACCATTTTGTGCTCCAGATCATCATCTTAAATCTGGTAGCAATTAATCTGCCTCTATGGATGGTGAGTTAATACTATAGATGGCATGTCCAAATAGATGGTATCTATATAACTCACATTCCTTTTCAGTACAAAAACATGGGAGAAGTATATGACTATGTCCACTCCTGTGAGTTGCAATAGATTGAATTGCCAAGATTCATCCAGGAAAGATTTTGAATATTTTGGAGGTTTTTTTCTGTTTGGTGGGGGTTTTTTTGTTTGCTTTTTCCCCCTCACATTCCTCCAATTACTGTATAAAAAACCCTGCAAAGAGAAAATCTAAGAACAATTAACCAAAACTGTTTATTCTGATGTCTTGTGTCTGTTGGTGAAGAAAGTTTAGATTTAAAAAAGAGAAAAAGGACAATTAGCTGTATATTTAGAAAATTTTTTGTTTGCTTGTATTTTATGGTGTGAACTTGGTAACCTTCAGTTATAGCAATGTAAAATATACTATGAGGAGGTAAGTAACCCCATCACTAAAGTAAAACATGATCCAAATGAAGTAAATTACCTAAGATAGAAGTGCTACTTGGATGCAAGTTTAGCCTGCTTTTCAAATAGAAATGGAAAAACAGCACCATAGGAATGTATCATTATTACTAGAGAGTTCTGATACTAGTTTTTAAAAATACTGTTATTTTTATAATGATTAAATATACTATTTCCCCACTCTAACAATAAAACAAGAATTGTTGTCCCTTTCATGAAACCGTTGGGTATATGACGAATCTTTTTCTTTCACAAAGGAGAACATTAAGAATAGTTTCAATATTATTTCTTGCAATGTACTACTGCTAATCTTAGGTTTTCCCATCACAGATAGACTATCACAGAAAACCTTGATAGGATTTGATCTTGCTAGAATCAGAGTGTGCTATTCCCAAGGGATCTAATTTTTCTGTATGCCTTCTTTTTTTTTTCCAAAAGATAATAAAATTTTTTAAAATATTCACTTTGATGCCTTGAGTGAGAATGCCCCAGAACATAATGTCATGAATTCTTTGGAATAACTATATGCTATGGAAAAAATAATAATCTGGTTTTGCTACATTTGAGAATAGATAACTGGAATGAGAATTAAAATTAGAGAATAAAATAAATGACACTATTTTCAGAATGGAATAAAATTAGTCTAACTGATTTCTCTTTCTGGTTGTTTCTTACTCACCATCCACAGTCTCCTTATCTTATTTTTGTCTTTAGCACAACCAGTTAACTGTGACAGGTTGCATCTCCTATTTTACAAACAGCAGTGTAGTTATCTTTGGAGAGAAACTGTTCTTTACAGTTATTCAGCTTTCTCTCTACTGCTGGTTTCAAAGTAGTTAATATTTAAGTAATGCAAGAACTATAAGAACAAGAACACCTGAGAAAGATTTGGGAGTTGTATATCTGTAAAGGTAGGATATAAAAACAAAATATATTTTATACTGGAATAGTAAGATGAAATTGATATTAGAATGGCATAGAGGGCTCAGAACAGCACCCTTACGTCTCTGACCAAGGCCTTTACTATGATTTTATAGGGCAAATCAAAACTGAAAAGAGAAATATTTTTTCCAACTGTTACTATTTTCCAAATAATAATTCCAATTTAAATTAAAAGCTGAAACAGGAAAATAATACTTGTCATCAAAAAATCAGTTTCCTCCTCCATTTAAGGGCTGAAAATATTTGAATTGAAACTAAGACTTCTCCTTCTAATCTGGAAACACTAGGGAAAAATAGGATTCCTGAATCAGAAAGATAAATTACAGCATTCTGTATCGAGTTAATGGAACAAACTTAAATTTGAACTGTACTTTAGATGTCTACTCACTCTTTTTATTCTAATGAATCACAGGCTTATGACTCCTACCACAGTTACATATGCTTTCCTGGTCACTCCTTTTGCTCCCTGGAAAAAGAGTTTGTAGGAAAAGAAATCCAAAATGAACAGAAGAAAAATGGAAAACAATCACATCAGAAAAGATAAAAGGAGAGGAATGAAGGATGACTGATTATTTAGGCACAACACTGAGACTTGAAATTTCTTGCCTTTGACAGACAGTTTTGGACAGGTTGCATAGGATGCCAATGTTGAATGACTAATAGTAGAGTAACCAAGTCCCAAACACTGGTGATTCTTGATGTGGCCTGATAACATCTTCTCAGTGTAGGATCTCCCTTTCTTTTAATTCTATCTCCGAAGAATCAAAATAATACATAGCTGCTTCATAGAAGTGGTATTTCATCATGAATATCTGTATCTTATTGCAAAAAAATGGCTCTCAACATGAAAAGTATTATTGCAGTGATGTGCATCATGTGCACTTGAGTGGGAGAAAATAAAGGAATGGAAACTGGATGTCTAGTTAAGAAAAAAGGATAAACAACCACTGGAAGTACCATGTGCAAAAATCAGTTACAAGTCCATCAAAAGTCACAGCTTATTTGCTCTGTTTTGTTTCTTTTAAAGGAGAGTTTTGAAACCTGAATCCTAGAAGCCCATGTAATTTGTGACTTTTTACTATCAAGGTTTATCTCACCTTATTTCATCACCATAAAAACAGTTGGAGCTTGAAGTAAAATTTTGCAACACCAGCGTAATGAGGGAACAAAACCTGTTACGAGATGTTCCCAAGATGAGCTGGAGCCTGTCAGCCAAGGAACAAAGCTTTCCCTTCAGCAGGAGCAAATGCATTCCCACTCATCCTTGGCACCCTTGGATGTCAACGTGGAAATGTGTATTCCTGTACTCCTTTACCCCAGCTTTTCTTTAAGAAGCAAACAAAATGTCATCTTCTTGAAAGAATCCAAATACGTCAAAAACCAAATAAGTGCGTTTAGGATCAGTATCTTTCAGTCCTTCCACCTTGACTGCTCTGCTCCAGCAGTATTAGAAGAACTCATTAGTTTTGGGCACCAGGCTTTATGTCAAACACTCTAAATCTAGGAGAACATGAAACATGCCTCTGGGGAAAGTGAAGAATCTACCTGCAAGCTCCTTTCACTCCTGTGTTTGGCTCAGCATTTCCTCCGTTACGGGAGGGTTTCACAGGCCATTTGCAGCAACACTGATAATTTTGGCCATTAGACTGTCACAAAAATGTTATTTTCTTCAGTTTGGTTTGCAATAGAAAATTTGCATGAGGGAGGTTGATCAAAGAATTAATTAAATGACAAAATAGTTTTGGCGGAGAGGGGTTATTTCCTGTGTTGCTAAAAGGACTCCAAGGAGAGGCAAGTTCAGCGCAAAAGGAAATTTTGTTCAATTAAACTGACCCACCTTTTACCAAGTGACTTTGCAGGAACGGTTTGGGCTTTTCTCTGCAGTAGTTCTGGGGGGTTCATTGATTCCCTGCTGCTACTTATCCTTTATCACTGCTCCCTCTGCTTTCTTGAGCAAGAAAATGAGTACAAGTAAGTGATTTTAATAGCAAGAGAACAATGCAAGAAAACATAACCAACTTTTGACATCTTTTTGAGGGACTGTAAAAAACTTATGGTCTTAGCTATTATTCTTAGACATTTCCAGTGAATTTGTTTTGACTGAATTCAGAACGACATTCATGACCTCCAGAATTTAGCAAAAAATTTACTGCAAATAGTAAGTTAAGGACAACTACAGAAATGATTTCAAAGCTATTCAGTAAAATGACTTTTTTCTTTATTAATTTCTGATTTTTACTGCATCTTACAGGCAAACCAATAGCCTAACCTTTGGCAGAATTCCTATGAAACAGTAGTTCTGCTAGCAAAAGTTTATTGATACTGCTTTCTTATTATTTAGCATCTGGTTTTGATATTAATTATTTAGCTTGCATAGCAATGCCTGTCACAGAGTTAATGACAAAATAACAGCTTCCATTACAGAATGGAAAAATCGATCAAGTGCACAGAATACAGTGAAACTATTAGAAAACACAAAGGATAAAATTATTTTCTTTCAGTTACAGAAATGGGCTGCCATTTTTCTGTCTGGGGAGTTCTGGCCTTTCTGAGTTTGGCTCTCACTGTTTCATTGATACTGAACATTTCACACTGTTTGAAAAAAAAGCGAAGTAAGTAATGTCTCTTTGCAAGGAATGAAGTTTTAATGTTTAAATTGTCTGTAGAGAAAGCCATCACTGCTCAGAGATTTCAAGCCAACAAGTTGATTCTTTTGAAAATTTATCTTTTGGCAAGAATGGTTCTAGTAGAGAGGATGTAACTTTAAAAATTTTTCACGAGTCAGGTAAGGTTACAGAGTGATTGCTGACTGTCCAATCTACTGCTAGAAACAGAATATGTACAAGGTGAAAAATTTAGTTCTGCCTAAATTTTTATTTTTAAAGTATCTGTTAATACCTGTAATTTCTTTTTCTGAAGTGTACTTTTTGTATAATTGGTTATTACTTACAATTCAATTTCAAAATTGATACAAACCAAGAAAATTTTCTCCTCCCAAAATTTTTGAATGCTCCTTAGAATTTCAGATTTCATAAACATGTTATGCTTAATCAACGTATTTCTGAAAAATGTTCAATTCGTTTCATCCTGGGATTCTAATGTAGCTTTTAAGCCAATGTGCCACTCACAATAAGAAACTGATTTGTTTATGAATGTTGAAGGTGACTACAGTCATACTTTGATTTTCGTTGAAATTAACTATGACTTTTTTGACAGAATTAATCATGCCAATGCAACCTCTCATGACTACAATTCTATTGTTAGGAAGTTGTTCAATCCTTACCCTTCCCTTTATACAGGAAAAATTGCACCTCTGCTACAAATGTATGAATGGGCAAGCAAATATTGTTGGGTTCACCTACGCTAAATACACATACATATGTAATCTACATAAACAGAAAACCTTTGCTTGTAAACTGAATTCACCAAGTATAAGACAACCAGGTTATTACAGGGTATTAAAAGAGCTGCTGGAGTGTTTGGGGATGGGTGTGGGTCGGGCTTTTTAGTTTATTTTGTATTTTAGGGCTACTAGGCAGGTATTTCCATGAGGAACAATGACAGTCATTTACGAAACAAACCTGGAGTGCTGGAGCAGAGGATAGAAAGTCAGGCATTTCTGACTTATGAATCAAGTTCCAGCAATAAATATTCTTGTAGCCATTGCCTCTACAATTCAGTTTCTTCATCTGTGTGAATCATAGAATATCTCTCTTTCAGAGACATCAGCTACAGAAATAGTAAAATAAATAAACCCTTCACTTGTAATATAAGCACATGATGTACCTCCCTAGACAGAGAAAAAGAAGAGGTAGAAGCAGAAGGTGGACAAAATAAGGAATTAATTACATGTTATAATAAATTTTTGGGATATTGTAACCTAACGTAGGCTTTGCAGCCTTGGCACAGGGCCACAACACAAACATTTCTTGTACTAGACAAAAGTATTTGAGAAAAGTAGAGGGACAACTGAAGTCCTGAGAGCCAGAATTTTCAATTCTCTAAAATAAAATCAACAGCATGTCCATTGAGACAATTATCTGAAGTTTTTTCAAAAAGTATGTTTCATTTTCTCTTAACTTTTTTTTTTTTTTTCCAAATAAATTTTCCAGCTAAAATGCATAAAGACTATGAAGAGAAGAATCCAAGGTAAGTGGGATAAAAAAATTTCTTTCTGGCAAGAGTGAAATAGGCAACAAATAATGACAGATAGCTTTGGAGGGATGGCATGGAGGAAAATTCAATATGTCATGCAGTCTGCCTGGAAATGTTGGAAAGAATGGCTGTGGAAAAAAATGTTTTCCAAAGAAAATAGGCAAAAAAATTCATATGGGACATGTATCCTGCAGTCATTTTATCAAGAACAAAATAATTGCATGTAATACCATAATTTTATCTGTTGAAGGAAGTTCAAGACATTGAACTAAACCAGCATTTGCTATCACTTAAACTCAATAATTCCATAATAATTTAAAAGAACTCTCAGAAAACAATAGTAAATTATAGTCTGATAGTTAATACCTGTGGAGAGATAATTTATTTATGTATTTACATTTCATAACCATCTTTTACAAATGATGCCCAAAAGCCATAAAACAGAGCCTGTTTACAGCTGCTGGACGCCTCATGATCTGTTACTCAGATCTATTGCAAGTCTGTTTATCTTATTCCATATTAAAAAACCCCAAAAACTCACAATCAAAAATCCAAACTTTAGAAGTAGAGGCTCATCTAAACCCAAATATAAAAGGCTTGTGAAACAACAACGAAAAAGACTTCCTCTGTTCCACAAAACTAATCCTTAATTACAAATTTACTTGAAGTTGGAAGTGTCTGTCTATTACTGGCTGTTCAGCTGAAATATACCACTGAAAAGTGGTATTGGATCACATGACTTCATTCCCTTGATGAGACACAATATAGGGATGCAATCAAAAAAAGGTTACACAGTACTTCCCAATAACAATTCCCATTTTACAAACATACTTAGAAATATTTTCAAGTAATACCAGGTAATGAAACACAGCATACCATTAAAAAATCCAAAGCTAAACTTTGCTTAGTTCTTCTCTATTTGTGTTGACATAAGATTGGAACTTTTAAGATTATCCTGAAAGTGCTTTAGTTTGTATGCAGAGTGGTCTCAGGGGACATGAACTGGGTTAATTTCAGTGACCAGTCATATTTCTAGGTCTACATCAAACAGTATCTTAGCAGTCTTGAGAAAAGCTTTGTACTTAACTAAGCCACAGGAAAGAACACTACAATTATTGGCTAGATAAAATGTCGCTCTTCAGAATATGTACATTGGTCTTTCTGCCCTCTCCAGTATTTTTGGTCTTGTTTATTAGATGATGTATCGCCTGCTATTGAGATAGATATATATATATATATGTATACACATAATCCACATATTGGTGCATGTGTAAAAAATGTTTATCACAGTAGAATAGTGGTCTTCTAAATAAAGCATATGCTGTGAATTAAAAGTATTTTTCCATTCCCCTTCTAGCTATGATGACTATCCCACAGAAGATGACCCGGTTTATGGCAATCTCAATCAAGATGCTTTAGGTAAACTTCATTTTAGGAACATGTGTTTATTGAGGGGCCATAATGTATGACTGAAAACTGAGTGGCCAAAACATTTTGCATGTCTGAAATGGCAAACTTGAGAATCTATATCTTTTCAACCATTAATATAATGAAAAGTATTACCACTTACTTGGGATAGAAAAGCAAACCATCATACTGCACTATTTCTAAGAAGAGATCTCCTACTGAATTTGTTTTAGAGTCCAAAACCCAATTTAAGCCAAGTATCTCAAAAAAAAAAAANAAAAAAGAAAAAAAAAAAAAAAAAAAAAAAAAAAAAAAAAAAAAAAAAAAAAGCAGCTTGTCTGAATCTAAAGCTGCCCCAATTGAAATGAGATCTTGATCCATGCATGTTAAAGCAATCTAAAACACGTATTTCTCATAGTCCAAAGCCAATGCTCCCACAAAAGCAGGCAGAAAAGCCATAAATCAGTTCTCTGCTGTGGCTATCCACAGATCATCAACAACACAGAAAAATATGCTGAAGCCCAGTGGCTGAATGGTCAGATAGCTTTGATTTTCTTTAATGGGCTGAAGTTAATAATTGCTGGCAGAGATACCACAACAAAGGCAGTAACATCATGTAACTGCAGTTAGAGCTAGATATGGTGAGTATGCCTCTTGAAACCCTCTTATGCTGTTGAAACAGTATTTAGGTAACATGAACACAATTTTTTGCAAGGCTTTTGTGGAGTTATGCAAAACTAAATACTGAATTGCAGGGGAAAAAAAGCCCTAAAAAACCCTAAACATTTTCATACACAGTTTGCATAAATTTAACCAAGACAACACTCAAATGCATTGAAACTGTACAAATATGAGAGCAGTAAGGAAGTAAGAAGTAATCTAGTTTACTGGTAGCTAAAATGAGATATGAAATGAGAAAATAACTTGCACCAAATGTACAGAAAAATAGAAGTAAATTCAGGAATAGAACTTAACTACCAGCTGCTGCAACTCACAGCCCCTTTCTCAGCCAAAGAAAGGCTGCCTATGCTGAAAAATACATCAGTATGTGGTTATCCCTTAATTGCAAGAAGTCCTCCTAGCACTCTAAAATGATGCCCACTTAGTGATTAATGAGAAGCTTCCCATCCATGAACTGAAGATGATTTTCATTTTCACAGTATGTGTGTCTAAATTTCTTAGCTATTTGCTTCTCTATAAATAGAGGGAGAGAGCTGTGTGTGATTTCAGAACAAAACAAACTTCTACTAAATAAGACTGGGGGAGGGTTAGGGCGTTCTATAACAGAGACGACCTGTTGATCTGACCTTTTAAGACCCAGTAACATGGCTTAATAACTAAAAAAATTTTCTACTTTCATAACTTACAGAAGAATGTTGCTATGAGCAGATGAAGTCCCAGGCTCAAAGGCCAGTTAACCAGCTCCAGGTATCTTTAATTTTAATTCTGGATTTCTGAATTAGTGTAATGTGGCCTGTTTCAGAGTCCCTGTGTTTATTCCATGATGATATATAACAAAAATCTTCACACTATCACGAAAATTACCATGCATTATTGTCTCAATTCATCAGGGTATTTCAGCACTGACTTGAACATTCAATCAGACTCATTAATGAGGAAGCAGGAGAATTATAGATAGCTCAATTCCACACATATGGCCTGAGGAAGCTCAGTCACAGGCACACAGATCAGGTGCAATTGAATCTGCATCTACTGCTATGGCTTTCATAAAGGATTAATTTTTATTTTTTATAGCAAGTGAAAACATAAGCTGTATCACATGCTACTTGTAAGTCTGACTGTCTCTTGCCTGTCCAGGGCAAAATCTAAATGCCTTAATAAGTGAAAGACTGTTTTCTATTGATTTGTGTTTTGCTAAGATACTTGTATGCTTAACAGTTCACAAACTGAAATAGAAGCATTCCTAGCATTAATTTCCCGAGTTGCTTTTTGTGAACTAAAAGGTCCAATTTCCATCCTCTTGGGATATTTCCAGTTGGTAAAAGTATCCTTTTTAATCTAGACATTTGTTTTCATTAACTTCATGAAAACAGAATAATCTATTAAAATTCCAATGTCAATACTCATTGACAGTTTGGCTTGAAAAACATAGAGAAGCAGGTGAAAGAAAAAAAAAGCATACATTTTGCACTAGGAGTAAGATCATATACGTGGACAAGAATCATTCATCTTTTGTTTTCTGCACAGACAAAACTTGCGAATAGTGTTGCTAAAAAGTGGATTCTAACTAAACAAAAGTGAGAAGAAAAACAGATCAAATAATGTCTTGCATCCTAAAGAATCTGGATAAGCTACAGTCCTTCCCACAGGGAATCTTTCCAAAGACATCTTGAAGAATTTGTCTTTCATGCCACTAGAAGTCATTTACTATTAGGTTACGCTGATCTGATGCTCCCATAGCTTAATTGTTTGTTCTTTCAGAGTTTTTTACAGTTAGTTTGGCCAATCTCCAGCCACTATTATGATTACATGGAGACATACTCATAGTCTTAGATATAACTTGAAAGAAAGGATAATTATTGACTGCTAAAGTGAATTTCCTTTTAGGTAGAGTCTGCCAATCAGATGTGTTATGCCTCGCTTGATCACAGTATCAAGGGAAAACGCAGAAAACCAAGGAGAACGAAAAATCCTTCGTTAGAGGAAGATGAAGGAAGGTCATGTAACCCCACCATGATGGCTTCCAAAGTTAGCATTTACCTCAATAGTGAGCAGCTGGCTGCTGAAAACACAACAAAAGCAGAAGCCATTCATGATGATCCCATCCGATTAATGGGCTTGATTCATACTACAAAAGGAGACAACATCTGACATGGCTTCACGAACCAAATAGGTAACCATAAAGTAAGATGTGCTTTTTCATTCTGGAGGAACAGTGAATGACTAGAGATAATATCCTGGCAAACTGACATCTGAGATACCAAACGATGATATAAAATGAGTAAGTTAAGAGTGCTAAAGTATCTTCCAAGCATATTTAAGGACTAAGCAAGAAACAAGTAGAAGTCTAGACTGCACTTTGAAGGATCTGCCCTTCTGAGGAAAATTTGAGAGTTGTAGAATCTGTTATCTCAGCATTCCTGTGGTACTGATTCCAGTAAAAATTAAACCTGTGTTTTAAACAACCATCAGCTTTCAAACAGTCCCCAAAGACCCACTCATTGTTTTCAGAGCTCTAGCAGAGTGTAACCTATAACCTATATTCTATATAGGTTTTAACCATACGTTTGAAAGGAAATCATGTTTCATACTTGCACACTTGGTGCTTTAGTTGTTTTACCAACTAAAAACTGATCTTTTGTTCCAACTGTGTACTTTCCCAGTGTGACTAGTCTATGGTAATAATACGATCCATCTAAAGATAACTGGGGAATAATTTAACATCTTGTTTAAAAGTAGTAATTGTACAACTCACAAGATTTAACAATGACTTTATATATCTTTAGTTTCCTTTAGCTATACCAAAATTCCTTTCAAATGTCAACTCCTCTACTAGTGTAATATTGTCTCCAACCATATTCAAGAGTCCACAAAGATGTTATCAAATTATCTGTAACAATAAATCTCCTAGAAAGGATTTCTTCCTTCTAATACTCTATGTTGTTTACATTTCTATTGGGTTTTACATTGCCATTCTTATATTTAACAAAAGAAGAAGGAGCTTTTCATTTTCCCAAACAATTCACTTACAGTGTGCACATTCATCTTAAGACTTTAAACACGTTAAATGGTAAGTTTTAAAGTGGGGATCTATTTCATATTCTAGGAGTCATTAAGTATTTGTAGCAGAAAACAGCAAGGCATGTTGATGCAATATGCCTTCCTCTAGATGTCAGACACTTCTGCTTTCTCAAGAATAAAGGATACTAGTGCCTTTAAAATCCACACTGTAGTACAGAGAATCAACACCTCTTCTAAACACAGAAATGGATGCATACATCCAGCAATGAGATAAATTAATGAAGAAAATCAATATAAAAGAAATAGCTCTAGGACAGCCTGGTTAACATTTAGTTTAGTTCATAGTAAATGAGCTTAAAGAACATGCTGTAGCTTCTATGATAGGCCAAAAGGAAGGGGGCAAAGCCCTGTAGCCAAAGCTGCCCAGTGTCGCTTCTTTTTTGTGCTAGTACCTGCTTCTGTGTGCAGAAATCAAGTCAGTATGTTTGGCTATTATAGCCTAGAAATAAGGCTGACTTGGAATGAAAGTTACTGTGTTATCACAGGTCAAAGAACTGATACAAGTTATCTAAATTCAACCTGATATTTCAATCTGACATTAAATTAGCAGAAATGAAGTACACACTTTTCTCATTGATTGTACATTTTACGGTTAAGTCCACTTCACAGGATTTAGGTGCATCTAGTCTCCTCTGTATTCCAAGTCTTCATTTTTTAGTCCAGCATGTTCAATATTGCACCATCTTCAAGCCTTTAAAGAAAGACCTATATAAATGATCATATACTAGTTGATTTCTTTATGCATAAAACAAGTTTCAACTATTTACAAAATAAGAAAAGGAGGTGCTAGGTCTAGGTTTATACTGTCTCAGTAACCTCATCTCTTTTACCAGTGTTCTTTAAAAATATTTTTTTAAGTAAAGGGAAGCAGTGTAAAGCTGCTTTTTTAACAGTAAGCTTAGCATTCAAGTATCAGTTGTGGAATAGCGAAGAAATAGTAAACAAAAGAAACACAGTGAAAGAAGTAAAACTGTTTGGAAGAAGAATGGAGCTCAAAACACAAGAGAGATCAGGTAGCACCATAAAATCTTTGGAAGTTGAGGCAGAGATACTCCAGTAGTCATTACAGTATTTGACAGTCACTGCAGATGCACCTGTTTAGAAGGTATTTTTAGGAAAAACATGTGCTTTTGATTCTAAGAGTCTGCTGACTCAAATGGATGTTGTAGGCTTAAAATCTAAAGAAAATTGGGTAACCTTTTCCTTTTTTTTGCTACTGCTAGCACCAAAAACACGTGTCATTGGGATGATTTTGTCTTCTAACACTTCAAGGTTTTCCAAGCACTGCTTCTTTAAATTCTTTCAAAGTAATTTTTCATGGGGACAATGAACTATTGCTATGTTGTATAAACAAGCTTACCTTCCCATCTGGGTGAGCGTGCTTTGAAGTTGCTCTGTAGAAGTAGTACCTAGAGTCAGAACATGTCCAAAACCCAGTTTCTGTTGATCTCTAAGTTTCTTTAGAACAGAAAACTACCAAATTATGCAATCTCACAGTACTGATGTATAAAGAAATACTGTGAAAGAATTATCTCAACAAATCCAAGGAGAAGGCATTTCATAAAGCATATTCCTTACAGTGAATCCATGTCTGAAAAAGAGAAAACGGGCCACATTAAAAGACAATCTTTTGTTGTTTTTGCTGAAGGAAACATAATATCCAAATTATGACCAGTAGAATGTGTGAGCACATTGCAGAAGTTCTTACTGCAGAGAAAAAACTCATTGAAGCTGGCTTCTTGTCCCATTCAAGAATAATACTTGAGAAAACAAGAACTTGATTTTAAGAGCTAAAATAACACAAAACACCCCTGTGTGCCCAGAAATAAAGCCAGAGTGAAATATTTTTTCCTTTTCTGGAGCTCAGAAAGCTGACAAGAGGCAATGCTGTTAAAACAGAGAGTACTTGACCTGACACCAGTGACACAATCCCCTTGTCAAGAAAGACCAGAGCAATGAAAACCTGTGAGAGACCCTGACACATCATCCTCAGATATTTGCTGTAGATATACAAACTCCTCCTGAGAATTCACATCCCTGAAATAAAACGTTGAAAGCAGGTATTTGTTCAGAATAATTTTTTATTTAGAACATATATTGTGTCACATAGAATTTTATCAGAATAGAGAACATGACTATCAAATACACTAAACATTATAAAATTTTATTGAACAATCAACTTTGATAAGCTACGTAGAACATTTTAACATTCATACTGGATAGCAGACAAAAGTCAGAGTGTACAATATTGCATTTGGGTGTGTACTGATACATTTGGAGAGCATATATAGGCAGGAATTTAGGTGAATGAGCTTGTTCCTTATTACTACCACATTAAGAATCAAAGCTTATTAACATATAAAAACATAATGCAGATTACATTGTGTTATTATAAACACTGTTAAACATGTAATTCCCATTTAGCCATAAATTAAGAAGTGCCCTTTTAAAAGGGATGAGCCCGTTCCTGAAGATTAAAGTTACAAGGATGTATAAATCACAACTAGTTGTGTATTACACAAATCCTTGATTCTTGGAAAAAGTAAGAAAGCCAGTAAAACCCAAACTTCATAAAACTGTGTTTTGTCTTCAGCATTCCATGAATGCTCCTTGGTGAGTTTTCATCAGCAAGTTGTCCAAGGGATTCCTAGGCTTTTTGGTCATTCCCATCAGTGTAGCTTAGTTTTCTGTATACCCTATGGAAAAAACACCCAAAAACCCCAACAACCTGTTTAGATGATAAAGTAAATTACACAAAAATATTATGTTTGTTGAAATTCCAATGAACATAATGAAATTGAAACAAATTTACAGAGCAAGATAGCTGAACATCTTGACTGTGAACAGCAGCAGGACTCCTTGTCCACATTCCTGTGTGCTTTCAGATAGAGAGGATGCTTTTCATGCTGTGTAATTTTAATGTCTCAGTAGTGTTATTACAAAGTTATATATAAATATATATATTAAACTTTGAGGTGCAATTTTCAAATGTATTCACAAATAGCTAAAAATTAAAGACACAAGAACACAATTATTTCCTTGCATATTATTTAAGAAATCGCATTAATTTTTTCTGTCATCTATTTTAAATTAATTTGGTTTACATCTGACAAGTATAGCAATGCAGCTGTAGGACAGCATTCACATAGAGCTGAAGAAAAGTTCATTAGTTATGAACATTTCCTTTTCAGAAATATCTCTTTCATAATCATAATTTTTCATAATAAAAGCGATTTAGTTCCAGACAGAAAGACAATATTTCTTTTCAGAAACGTTCATTACAACATACAGCATTTTGCCACATGACTTAGGCATAAAATTTCTGAGGGATCTGAAGTCATTAATGAAGAGCTTCAATGCTGGGAACCATAGAAAGCTAAAAATAAAACTCCACAAGCCTAAGGACACTTGCCAGCTGACAATCCATTTTGGCTACGAATCAGTAAACATCTATTTGTGTAATTAAAGAACAAAGAAATAGATTTTATTCCAGATGGCTTGGCAAGAAAACACTCTGAAATCCTCATTTCTTTACTTACGTGCACTAAGGAAAGAAAAGCCTTTTCCTTTAGAACAATAATTAATCTTATAGGGATGGCTATTTTGTATGGAGATGGGAAAAAACAGGGAGGAAAATGAAAAGGAAATCCAAGAACTGAGCATAACTTTACTCAGTGAAGTGGGCATACTCAACATGACAAAAACATCCTTGTCAGTCTGTCTCCAATCTTTCCTTATATCAAAAATAAACCAAATGTAATATTTATTAATATTGTATGTATTTGTAATACAAGCCTATAAGTTTTAATTCCATCTTTGCTTAAACTATAATTTTTTCTTTAAATCATAAAGACTCTCTTCTGGTTAAGTTCTCCATATAAGTAGTTTAAAGATGCTTTCAGCGTTCTTTGAAGTTTTAATTCTAATATTGTCAGTAAATTTTGATAGTAGATCTATGATCACCTCAAACACTGTGAAAATATTTCCTGACTGAGCTTGAGTAGCCAGCATATCTTGTAGTGACAAACTGGAGTTTTTGGCAAAAAAGTGCATTAAAAATGTTTGGGAAAATAAAATGAATAACTGATTAGAGAGCTTTAAATATTTCTTAAATCCTGTTGACAAATAAGTGTTGGTAATTAAAAATCCAAGAGATCTGAAGCTTGATAATTCTGTAAAATTACACATTTTGTAAGAAAAACAGAAGTAGTAGGCCAGTATTCCATGCAGTGCCGTCCTTCCAGAGATCTAAATACACTGCCAGTAGTGATAACAGCAGGTAATGATGCCCAACTGCACAGAGGTTAACTTTTGAAAGTCCTTTTAAATGGCAATATACTGCACTGTGCACAGTCTATGGACCTGAGCGGACTTCTCTGCTCAAGCACATAGCCACAGTCAAAACAGTTCTCTAGTGTATCTAAAATAATAAGTGCCTCCATAATGAACACAAAGTAAGGACTACAGTAGCTATTCCATCTTACTAACTTGTGTTCACCAGCTATCCATGCTGGAGTCTGGCTAGTTTTGTCTACAGACATTTGCCTCTCAGTGTTCTAGTCTGCAGCTTAGCTTGGGCACTGTTGCCTGAAGAGTGACAGATAAGAAAACTGAGAAACACGGAATGAAGGGGAGAGTGCAGCTTTACTGACAATGTCCGATGATCCAAAGAGAAAAATCATAACAACCTTTCTATTTTTATAACTTTCAGAGTGCCCTCCCCTCATACTATCCAGCTAAAGTCCATCTCACTACTGTGTCCCCTAAACATCCAACAGGATGGTCCTTTGTTACCTATCTCCACCCCAGTTCAGCCCCTTGTAGGCCTGGAAGCCTAACTCTATGTTTTGACTTACTACCCCACTTATGTATACACAGGAATGCAAACACTCAAACACAGGCTCTTCTGACCTTTAATGTTCCAAGTTATCCAGCTACCTAGCTAAAGTGAATTCCCCAAAATATTGAGCATACCTCTTAATTAAGGCATCACTCTCCCATACTGATTTTCATTCTAGAGGCATGCATGTAACCATCCATACCTTTAATACAGACAGAGTAGCAAGAATTTATTTTGATTCTTTTTTTGTAAAGGAGGCTCTTACCTTCGGTGACACTTCTGCATATTTCTGGGAGAGCTGCAATTCCCTGTTGCCTTGGGCCAACCACAGTGGGCATCTGCAATCCCAGATTCTAGTGATGAAAAACAGTAGTTTGAAAAGGGCAAGAGCAGTGCTAAATAACATGAACACACAGCATGTTGTTAAAATATTAGTCTAATCAAACTCTGTAAATACCTTATCAGCATACTTCAATGAGCAAATTTCCTTACAAAAGTATTTTCATGCCAAAGGTCCTGGCAAAACTCAATTTCAAACACATTTAATATATATTCAATATATTTAAGTTAGGTTTCTTCAAAATGCTTATAATTTATCACCATTAGAAAAATGTTTAAGAAACTGTTAGCATGAGAAAAGAACATAATACATAACGTACAATTTAAAATTTAAGGAAAGTAAGACAGATGGGATAGGTTAACCTCAAATAATCATATCCTTTACAATTAATCAGTAAAAAAAACAGAACTTGTATACCAGTTGACGATATTTCAAGTCTACATATTCCTTTAAATGTGAGTTGTTGTCTTAATGATAAGGTTAATAAAAAACGGAAAATAAATATTGGTGATTTTACTTTGCAGTAAAAAAGATTACGTTATATACATATGTTAACCCAAATCAGTTTTTGAAAAGAAAATTAAAATATTAGCATTTAAGATTTTAAACTGATGTAGGGGATTTCTTTAATCAAGTAAAATTCTACTGTCCTAAATTGGCCAAAATCTTTATCCAGATTAATAATCTAATTGACCTAAGAAAGTGACAGTATCCATGCAACACCTCAGTTCCAAGGTTTTGTAAATCTGAAGAACCCAAACAAAAGCATTTGGTTCTTCAAGTGTAGGATTAACAAGGACGCATTTCCTGCTGAACATTTAGATACAGAAAGTAACAGCAAACTTTAAATAAAATGCAAAACAGGAAGAGGTAAAACTGGTGAATAGGCAACACTTGAGCAGGAAAAGCCCTAGTTAACATAAAGCTTTTTAAATAACATGTGATTCAGAAAACCCTTTTGTGCATACATTCCTTACAGAAACAAACATGCCTAATTATTAAGGAAGAAGAGATGTCACCTGGAAAGTTACCTGTTGTAATCTGTAGATTTACCATTTGAATAAGTGCTTGTGATTGCTAAGGTAGTGAATTCGTAAAGTATCTGAAACTAACCTTGCAGAGAAGTACCAGGAATAGCAAAAGTTTTATCTGAAGAATCATAAAATCCACAGTCCTGAAAATAAAGCAACAAAAAATAACGTTGATGAAAAAAATTCATTATTTCACATCTTGCCTCAGAAGAACCTGGACTCAGACTGTGAACCTGGAAATAAGGGTCTGATTTAATTTTTAAATCAACAAGTCTAATGATTCCAGTGCAATCCAGTAAAGCTTAATTTGTTTGCCTCACCTTGTCTATCTATAATAAAAATCATTTCAGAAGGACTACCTTAACTAACAAGGTCACTATTTGAGATTATTTTAGCCAGTGATGTTGTCTATTAAAATGAAACAAAGTTTCATTGAGCAGTTTATAACCATTTTCAAGGTTATTAAATTTAGTGAGTGGGCTTCCTCACACAATCCAGGAGACCTGATAAAATTTATATTTTAGCAAATAGATATCCTTAAAGCTGTAAAACATCCCTACTGACCAAACAGCACTGGAAGTATGCTATCAGTAGTTCAAACATATTGCAGCTCTAATCCGTTTTTAAGCCCTTCTACAAATATCTAAGAGTGCACAATCAGTTCTTTTATTGTTATAAAGTCCTTAAGTACCTGACTCTGACAGTTGCGATCCTCAAAAAAGCTGCAGTTTCTGCCATTGTATGTGCTCAAAAAATCCATGCCAACTGTCTGAAGATGGTTTTTTCTGTGAGAAATCTCTTGACATTTTGTTGAAGAAAAACAATGTTCTGGTCTATGTTTCTGTCGCTTTACTGGTGAACAAAGATCAATTTCAAAACTTCCTAATCTTTTAACTCTGGGAATTACAGATAAAGGTTGAACAGGTGAGTTGACAAGAGCATTTACAGTTTCAGACATCTTTATTCCTTCATATTTCCTTAAATTTGAAGCTCTCTGAAACCCAGGAATTTTTGGAACAACCTCACTACACAATTCCTCATAGATTCTTTCAAATTCTCTATCATAGTCTGTATGTAACTTCACAAAATTACTCTTCACTAATCTCCCTTTCTCTTCAAGGTTCTGTGATACTGAAACAGGTCTTGTCAATGCGAAAGGCTTCTGGATTTCTCCAGAACACGCTTTTTGGTAGAGCTTTTCAAATGCATCTTCATATTTTTGGGGCATCTTTGAAGGACTCTGCTTCTTAAACAATGAGAAAAATGAGTGTTTGCGCTGGGAAGAAATTTGTCCTTCGGAAATTACTTTTTCAGGATTTAGGAGCAAAGTATTTGGTGCTGTGGTGCAAGAATAGTTTGTGACAGGTGCAAAAGTGTTATTACTGCCACAGGAACTGCAAGCAGATGAACACAACTCTGAGGTATCACCAAAATAAAAGTCAGTTTTCCAAGTCTTAATCTCTTTTACAAGATGAAGTGCTGTTGATGCTGAACTGGCAGCAGATGTTGCAAAATGGTCATCTGACAAACGTCTATAAACCAGTTTTTCACTTCCTTTGCATTCTGAATTTTTCAGTGAGGCAGTAGTCTGTAATTCATCTCCAACTAGAAATGTCTCTCCCATTCTAGTTATAATATCAGGAAAAACAGTCTGTTTGAAGCCTTTTGGGCCTTTTCTAGATACGAAATGATGTTCTAAACTTGAGTCAGAGTAGTCCATTGTGATGTCATTTGCATCCGTAGGAGCGGAAGGTACCAGATCAGATAAATTATTGGTGAGACAATTATCATAACAAAATTCTCTGTTCTCATTGGTTGCATTCTCATTCTCAAAGGTTGAATTGTGATTGTCTTCACTTCTACTGCTGCATATGCTGTGTAGTCCTTTCTTTAGTTTAAAAGGTCTGAACCGTCTTATTTTGTCTACAGTGACAACGAGCTTCTGTCTTCCAGAATGATGTCTCTTGGATCTTAAGTGTCCAAACATGTATTTTAACTCTTTCCTTCGACACTGTTTTGTCACGAGCCTTTTAATTATCTCTACCATCGCTGGATACAGGTCTGCAATAGTTACATTGCTCCAGGAGCATCCACCGCCTGCACACTGGTGATATTCCAAGATACTATCACAGCAAGTTTCATTCAGTTCTGGAGAAGGTCGGTGCCTGGGTATGGTTACTGTGTTCGATGGAAAGGGAACACCAGAATATCGTAACTGTAGAGTTCTGGATGGAGAATATTCATTTGACAATTCTAATTGCTTTCTGCAAACAGCAACTTGATTACCTATTAAAAAAAACCAACAAACCCAAATGAGAAAAAAAAAAAAAAGCAAACCAGAAAGAAAAAACTCCAAACCTATTACCACACTTCCAGTAATGTATTGTATGACTTAGAAACAATGGCATACAATAGAGATAGCCTTACTGTATTAGCATATTTCATTAAGCTTTATTGCCAGGCTAAATAGATAATTAACATACAATCCATTAGGAAAAAAATTAATACTTTACCTGACCACATGGATTTCACAGACTACAGAGGACAGAAATTAAATGTGTTGGAAAAGGAACCCAATATTTTAAATTAACATAATATACAGATATAAAAATTATAATTGTAAAACAAGACTTATTTGCTCTTAGTGATTTCTGACCAGGAGAAATAGCTTTATCCAACAGGTTTTTTCATTTTCTTTCCATGTTACTTGAAAGCTTTGTAGTTTGCCAGTATCAGTGAAGCTTTACTTGCTGTAAATCATGATGAAAGTAATGCTTTTTGTAGTTGCAAGTTGAAATATTTACACCCCAATTCTACCTTAGATTTGCATCAAGTCTGGAAAGCTACTGAAGAAAGTTTGCTAGAAAAGTATCACTTTGAGTACCAGTTACCAGCAAACCCAAAGCCATTCCATTCCTTGAATTTAAAATAGGGAGAAATAAAAAATCATGGTTTCACTTCAAAGAGGTAAATGCTGCTGAATTTTGTAACTCTGCATTTTTTTTTCCTGGGGCTATTTAAAAAAAAGCTGGTATACAAGGCATTTATTTTCTGTCTTTCAAATACATTTTGCTATAAGAATGTCTAACTTCCCTTCAAAGTCCAGCTTATTGAACTTTTCTGTAGGATAAAAAATACCTAAGTTTACAAAAAATTAAATATTTTTTCTAATAAATTTCAATAAAATCACATTTTGTAAGTAACACGTTTGACCAACAGACAAGAGTTTTAGTTATACCAATCCGTTCTTGCACTGGTGAGCTTAAACGATGACCTCCTGAAAAACCTGGGGGTGTTACCTGATAAACAAACAAAGGAAAAGACACAATGTAACATTCTGAATTTTTAGCATGCTGAAGGTAACATCAAAACCTATTTGTGACTCCTTCTACTCTCTCCTTGCCATACCAGGCCCTGTATAGTTATGGCCCTAAGCTAAGTTCAGAAAAAGTGGACTACATCTAGTTTAAGACTAGAATTAAGAATTGTTAAGAGTTAAAAGTTTAATCTTAGAAAGCTATTTATCATTTCTTTGCAACTTATGCATTATGTATCACACACTAATCCCTTTCCTAAATATGAGAATTCATACATATATAGCTGGATAATCTATACACCTCTGGCAACCACAGCAGAAAACAGCTCTAACATGTAACATAACACTTCACCTCCAGCCCTCCTCACCCCTAAAACCAAAACAAAACTAAAACTCTTACTTTTCACAGAACTTATTGTTCAAAGATGAACTCACTTATGCCACACACAATTACTAGGTTGGAAGAGACTTCCAAGATCATTGAGTCCAACCCTTGCCCTAACACCTCGACTAGACTATGTCACCAAGTGCCACATCCAGCCTTTTTTTAAACACATCCAGGGATGGTGACTCCACCACCTCCCCAGGTAGACATTTCCAATACTTTATTATTCTTTCTGTGAAAAACTTCTTCCTAATATCTAACCTATACCTTCCTTGGCGCAGCTTGAGACTGTGTCCTCTCATTCTGTCAGCTGCTGCCAGGTGGAAGAGACCAACCCCCACCTGACTACAACCTCCTTTCAGGAAGTTGTAGAGAGCGGTAAGGTCACCTCTGAGTCTCCTTTTCTCCAGGCTAAACAACTCTAACTCCCTCAATCGTTCCTCATAGGGCTTGTGCTCCATACCCTCCACCAGCCTCGTTGCTCTCCTCTGGATGCGCTCAATCATCTCCACATCCTTCCTAAACTGAGGGGCCCAGAACTGGACACAGTACTCAAGATGTGGCCTCACCAGTGCCGAGTAGAGAGGTAGAATAACCTCCCTGCTCCTGCTGGCCACACCGTTCCTAATGCAGGCCAGGATGCCATTGGCCTTCTTGGCCACCTGGGCACACTGCTGGCTCATGTTGAGTTGGATGTCGACCAGTACCCCCAGGTCCCTTTCTACCTGGGCACTGTTCAGCCACACTGTCCCCAGCTTGTAACGTTGCAGGGAGCTTTTGCGGCCAAAATGCAGGACTCAGCACTTAGACTTATTGAATTTCATCCTATTGGATACTGCCCAGCTATCCAACCGATCCAGGTCTCTCTGGAGAGCCCTCCTTCCTTCCAATAGATCGACACAAGCTCCCAGCTTAGTGTCATCCGCAAATTTACTGATGAAGGACTCAATACCCTCATCCATGTCATCAATAAAAGTATTGAACAACACTGGTCCCAGCACAGACCCCTGAGGGACACCACTGGTGACTGGCTGCCAGCTGGATGCAGCACTGTTCACCATCACTCTGGGCCCAACCATCCAGCCAGTTCCTAACCCAGTAAAGAGGGCTCCTGTTCAAGCCACAAGCTGCCAGCTTTTCCAGGAGTATGTTGTGGGAGACAGTATCAAAGGCCTTGCTGAAATCCAAATAGACAACATCCACAGCCTTACCCACATCCACCAGGCGGGTCACCTGGTCATAAAAGGAGATCAGATTGGTCAAACATGACCTACCCTTTGTAAACCCATGCTGGCTGGGTCGGACGCCCTGGCCATCCTGTAAGTGCTGCGTGATGGCACTCAGTATGAACTTTTCCATTACCTTACTCAATACTGAGGTAAGGCTAACTGGCCTGTAATTACCAAGATCCTCCTTCCTACCCTTTTTGTAAATAAGTGTCACATTGGCCAGCTTCCAGTCATCTGGAACCACACCAGTGAGCCACGACTGGTGATAAATGATAGAGAGCAGCTTTGCAATCTCATTTGCCAGCTCCTTCATCACCCTGGGATCGATCCCATCTGGTCCCACTGATTTATGAATATCCAAGTGTCTCAGGGTTCAAACAACACTGTATAAAATTAAAAAAATTGTAGATAATTTGTTCTGTTTCTTACAAATCATTGCTGTCAGAAACCTAGTATACTGTAATATTTTACACAGACAGCAAGCAGAAGAGGACTCATGATGCAACTGCAGAGCTCATTGTACCACCCAGTTAAGGGAATTCTTATTTTACTCTAATTTAACTTAGGAGAAATATTACCTCAATCCACTTGGGAATGTTTCTAGCATCCTCTTGAACTATCACATCCACTCGAACTTTTACTTTCTTTTGAATTTTTCCATCATCTACATGTAGATTCTTAGAGAAAAATGAAAAAAACCCACTATTAAAACACATAAAAATTATAGGCACTGACAAACCCAAATGTATGACACAGATTTGTTGCAAACTGCTATTATTCAGATGAGGATATCCACGCAGCAAAAACTTATTTTTAATGTATACATTTTACATATTAAAAAACCCAGAAGTGGAACAATATATGAAGATATATAAAAAGGGATAATTTATTGATTCAAGGAAAAGCATACACTGCCTCTGAGAATCCACTCAAAAACAAACACTCCTCCCTCCTCTCAAAAAAAAGATAAAAAAAAGGAAAAAGGATAAAGAGGTAATTATAGCTACAAATCTTTACATATATTCTTAGCAGCCCATAAAAATTCACGTACAATTTAAGGTCTACTCTGTAAGGCACCTCTATGTAAAATCTAAGAGCATTTAATGAGAAATGGCAACTGATTAGTGAAATTCCCAGTTTCTGGGAATTAGCTCTTGTCAGAGATATGGCACCAGCACTATGCTAAACAAGTAAGGAAAGTAAATTACATTTTTAGTAATGGTATTTGAGCAAGCAGAACAGAGGATTAGAATGGCTGCACACAAAAGGTGTGTCCTTCTTCAATGCAAATACTCTGGATAATTCTGCTAACTGTAGTCTAGTTTGGGAAGCAACAGCAGAAGATTCCAATCTGCTTTTGTTACAGCAGCCATTACCTCACATTTACCTTTTGTTTTACATCATTACCTATCTTTGCTAGACTCTCAGATGAATTATGATATTTTTTATAAATGATTTCACTTTATGCTTCATCTGGTTATTCTTCTTTCTTACCTACAATACCCATTCTCAGAGTTGCCTGTTCATGCAATACATTGTATGGCTTTATCTGGCATACTAATATTACCAAGACAATAATATTATCTCACATTGGTCTTTATGATGTTATTTACTGAACGTATCATTTGCTATAATTACAAAAAACATTCATTAAATCCAGACTACATAGTCTTATGTTGACATCATCAGGTATGGGTAAGCTTTTCAAATTGTTAATAATTGCTGTTGAACACAAAATTATTCCACTACACTGAACACCAGAAATTTTTACCTGGAGGTGAACATCTTCAAGTTTTCTTCTTACTGAAGCTGTTTCAACATCACTTTCTTCATCTGCAGTTTGAAGACAAATATTAAATAAAATATAGCTGAATTCAAAACCAAGATAGAAACATTTTTAAACACACACTATGTAAGTTATTGACTACACTGTTTCATATTGGAAAATGATTTTCTACATTAAAAATTTTCAGATGTATTACATTTCCATTTCAAGTCTTATTGAAAAGCATGGTTTAGAGGTTCATAAATGACTTGAGGGAGCAAAGAAGAGTGAAGATAATTTGTTTGTAACCAGTACTTCAGGATTTATATTAACCATTTCGGAGAGTAAGATATTTTCAAAGCTCTTTATTTTCTTGCTGTGTAAGCTTCATTACTCATTAATGTATAATTTCCACTGCATTACTAAATATCCTGACAAAGACAGACAGGACCTTCTATCACACTTCATTTTATTAGTTCCTGTATTGGTTTTTCTGTGGCCAGGTTTTGGTGGCAGTGGCGGGGGCTGAGGTAGAGGCTTCTTCAAGAAGCTACTGGAAGTTTCCCCATGCCCAGGCTGGGCCCGCTGCTGGCCAAGGCTGGGCCAATCAGTAGTTGACAGAACGCCTCTGTGATAACATATGTAAGAAGGAAGAAAAAAAAAAAAAGGTAGTAGGGAAATGAAGATGGCTGCCGGAGAGGATCAGGGTGAGAGCCTGTGAGCAACAACGTAGACACCAAGGTCAGTGAAGGAGGGGGAGGAGATGCTCCTGGCGCCAGAGCTGAGATCCAGCTGCAGCCCATGGGGAAGCAGCTGTCCCCCTGCAGCCCATGGAGGACCACAGGAGTGCAGAGATCCACCTGTAGCCCGTGGAGGAGCCATGCCGGAGCAGGTGGATGCTGGGGAAGGCTGTAGCCCATGGGAGACCCAA